>OY856411.1:914844856-915199856 GCA_963693085.1 Alisma plantago-aquatica | reverse complement strand
AATATATACTCTCTAACACTTTATATGTATAACCTGTTCGCAAGGGTGTAGCTCACTGGTGATCGGACGTGACCACTGGCAGAGGTCTCAAGTTTGAATCCTAATGGGAACGAATAAAACATGGATCTATGTCCGATATAGTTTGAGCCGGAACTAATGGGTTGCACACTTGATTTACCAAGCTCTCCTTTGTCGGGGCTCCACAGGTTGAGGGATTAGGGAGAGAAATTCTCCTTGATGACTCATATGAATACGAATTCTCCGTGATGACTCATATGAATACTTAACGAGTTAACGTGAAAGACAACTATTGATATACATAATAACAATTACCAGATATGGCCTGTAATCTTGTCTGATGCATAAGAATTAGTAACTACATACATTATCACTATTTATTAAGAACCTAGCCATATAAACTGGATAGCAACCGGTACATTACTTATTTATTTATTTATCATTTAACATGCTCTAACGTTTACACAACTGAAGTAGAAAGGTATATGGAGATATATAAAATTGTAATCATCCACTTTTCCAAAAAGTGCCACCAAGCGCTCAAGATGCCACATGGTCGAGTCTGCCCGCCTCCTGCTTTCCCAATTTGCATCCTACACTAGTCCCTTGCCTGCTAGTCACATTTTTAGAGATATTACTCTTTCATGTATCTGTTGTGACTGAAACTTTATAATCATAGCCTACCCAAGCCACATCCATAACCATAAGACTAACTACGTGACATAGATTAACTATGACAGAGACTAAGTACTGACAGAAGCCTCAAACTATAGATCATATAAGGCCCAGTTAAATTTTATTTATCCTCACTTTGAACTTGAAGCTCGATTTTACCTTATTTATGTAAGTATTATGGTTTTTATTCGAATATAACAAACGATAAGAAGCAAAGAACATGATTCTATCAGCTCGTACGTATGGGGTCATCTAGTATTCCTTCATTCTCCCTTCTCTATTGTGGGTTTCTGTCTTAATCGAATGTTCCACTTTTTTCACGGTGCTGCAATTTAGCTTTCTTTGCTTTGCATAGGATTTTACCTCTATTTATGGTATATTGCTCTTCTATTATACATCGTCTTGAATGTATTTTGTGTGTGCTTCTTTTTTGGAATGAATGCTCACATTTTCCGTCATATTATTTATGTTTAGAAGTGTTGTCAAATCATTTTTTGGTGTACATTTTTAATCTAAAAATGCTCTACTATCTATACATTATTCTGTATACACTAAATGCATCCGTAATGTGGCACATATCTATATGGCCTGATTCTTACAACTTCACCCAAACTTTGACAAATAGCTTCTTTGTACATGTCGTATCTTTTTAAACCCACGGATTCTGTATTCTTCAACTTTTTATGATATGATATTAACCTGTAAATGTATTTAGGTCTGATTTATAAAGAGGTGAAATATTAACTCATCCGAGTCCTATTCTTCAGGAGTCCAAGTGGAAATTTCTATAACTATATTAATAATACCAAACAGTGATACTAATATTCTTTAAGATGCCGAGTAACGATTTTCTTATATAACCTTCTAAATGAAAACATTTACATTGTTGTATAAACCAGGAAAGACCACTTATTTTACCTGTTTTTCTGGCTCCATCAGGTACTCAGGTGTTTGGTTGATAACTCGCTGTGGCGTCCTTATGAAAAGTGGGTATGATATCCGCGAATGGGGACTTTGTGTTATTATTCTCTTCTTATATGGCGTATTATTTCGATTCATTGCCTTCTTTTGCCTGATAACTTTCCGGAAGAAATAATCAGTTGTAGCATTTAGCCCTTCAAAGTTTTGTCCTATGTACATGCAAACACCTCTATATCTCAGTCACGGGACTTCTTTGATTGATGGGGAGTTTGTGCCCGTAGAGAGATGAGTTTCTAGCATCAGCTTCGTGTTATATGTCTCTGGTGATGGCAGCTATGCTTGTGGCTCAACCCCACCATTGATATTTTTCTCTGTACGTGTGTGTTGGTATTTTGTAAATAGAGGCTGTATAGCTGCTTGCTGATTTTGACGTGCAAGTGGGTTGGTACGCATTATACAAACAAAGATATACCAATTGTACATTGACATAGTGCAAAGGGTCGAACTATTTTTGAATATGACATCACCCAAAAAATTTACCAGTAATGATAGCGCGATATCCTCTGCCACCCTGGACTCAGAAAATGCTGTCTCAATTTTCTTTTTAAAGTTAGAAAGCAAATTTATTTACAGAAATGATACATAACATGATGTGGACCCAAACTGTCCCAACGATGGGCCATTGATGGTTTAGTAGCCATCTATGTCTGCTGTTTTATATACATTTGTGTACCGTTCAATAATTTGAGTAGGGCTATTTGTATTAATGTACCCATTATAAGAGAACAACTAAGTAATGACCGCTAATGATTTGTGCGATGTAACTATAAAGTAATTATCGTGTTCTTTTATCTGATGTTTGTATTTGTGCACAATGTTACAAAAGTAGGGAATAAAATTTTACAAACGTTACGAGGCTATTGGCTTGCAATGATATATCGAACTACAAGATTTACACAAGAATATGCAAAATATACTTGAACCAATACACCAAGCATACATAAACACAAATCATACCTCATACTCAACACATCTATTAAGACATGCACGGAGTAGTGTTAACAATTTGAATCGGAGCCTATAGGGCAAATTCATAACAAACTTCAAAGACTAGGTTTTGCAAAATTGAGCCCTACCGGGTTAGAAGGGTTTAAAAAATGGTCATCTAGTCAAAAATAAAATTAGCCTCCATAAACTAATTCCTTACAGACAAGTTCCAAAAACGATCCAAGTGTAGTACTGAACGCATTACAACTCAGAATAACAAGATATAAATAAATATAATTTGCAGAATTTTGGATCACTTTATTAACAATGCATGCTGTACCTCGTTACGTAAGTATTGCATGTTCCACTTGTAATATGGTGATACACTCAAACATAAATGTTACACATTAAATGGTGAACTACTTGGCATTGTCAAAATAGTGGTCGGTAGACCTTAAGGCTAATAGGATTCAATGCCCTTCATGAATATTAAGTGCAAGGAGAACAAAATCATCACATAAACAAGAGAGGATCCATTAATCAGTTAAGAGAAGGCAGACCAGAGGAATAAACAATGTGGGACGCTTATGCAGTATTATTTGATATGATCTAGGATATGTGCCGCATTATGTGTTTTCTATGGATCTTCAGAATTTTATAGTCCGTGCTTGGAAATATGACCCAATCTAATTGACCACTCTGTGGTTGGCAAAACTGAGCCACTTCATTTGATAAATATTAAATGTTGGAACCACTCCCGAGGAGGTGTCATATTGGTAGACTTGTCAAACGGGTTGGGGGGGGGGGGGTTGAGTCATTGCAGATGCAAGTTCCACGGCTACGGATTAAAAAGACTCATTGTTAAATGGATTGAGCAATAACACACTCAAATCTCACCCAATGGGTTGCAGGTTGTCCTCGGGTATCCATATAATATGTGCACAATAAAAAGATCTTTCTAGTTTCTTCTCTATGGTTCACCATTGATAAATTTTAATTCAAACATAGGAAAACGGGAGCAACCATCTACTTTATTTGGTGGCAAACACAATGTAATACCTATTACTTTATTTTAACATAAAATTATAAGAGAAAAAAGAAACCATCCAACTATGTAAAAAAAATGTTACAAATAGTATAATATATCATCATAAGAATACTATATTTTATGATGCGAGATTAAGATTTCTTAATATAGCATATTCTTATGATTATCTACTACACAAAGATGAAAGAATTGTTAGCACTGAATATAAAATAGGCAACACACTATATGCACATTAACATAGATATTAATATAAAAATGACTACTTTATTTCTATCAGCATAAAAAATAACTATAGTTAGAAATCATGGCCGTTATAATTTATCTTTTTATATTGTGTACATTACATGTTGCCAATCTAGTTGCTTGATAAATGTGTGAGTGTCGCATGTCTTAAGAGCCATATAGGTACTATATTTATATTGATATATATATATATATATATATATATATATATATATATATATATATATATATATATATATATATATATATATATATTTGTTTTAGTTAATCGGATCACCTGCGGGTGACTGTGGGTCACCTGGTTGGGTGATTTCTAGAAAGGTGGTAAATTTCATCACCCAAACCCAACTTAAACCGATTGACCTATGGTTTCCTATAAATTTTAACCCATTTTGACAGGTCTATACATCGTTGACCCCACCCCGATAATGTGACCCCCTCCCCCCTCAACTAGATACACATCGTGACCCACCCCGACAAAACAAACCCTGGCCTCCACACATACCTACACATCGGGGAGCGTATAGACCCACAAAAGACCATCATGCATGGCAAGATTAAAGATTGCTCACACCGTACAATACGAGATTCGAACTTGAATCCCTACTCTTGGGAGTCGTGGCCTTCACCACTGAGATGCAACCTCAGCGACATCTGTTACACTTCATGAACATAGATTTGGAGGAGTGAATCAAATGATGCTGATTTGATTTAGAGGCACTTGATTATGTCATTTGTCCCAAATTGTATCCAATGTGCAGTGTGCTTCCTCCTTGTGTCTAGAAGAAAAATGCATTTTTTTAATCTATTATAACAAAATATAATCTTATACTTGTAGCTTGAGTATATGAGTACTAAACATACTCTGTTTGAGGGTGTTTTCAGAGAAACTTTTGTGTTCTTTCTTCTGTGTAGCATGTTGTTCCTCAAAACCACAACAATGATATTAAAGTTAAGTCCAATTTTGTATACATCAATCCAATCTGAGCTAAATTGTGTCATTTATATAAAATATAGAAAATCAAATAGTTAAGTTGATTGATGTGTGTATATGTATTAATACAAGTGACTCAATTTATCGATAACATACCAAAATTTAGCATATTGACTCTAAAACCCTAATCTCATGTATAGGACTTGTTATGATTGAATGCTTAGATTTGACCAAATAAGGATCCATATAAACTCTAACTTAGTCATTCAGTTAATGCATGTAACATGAATGATTCAAACGTAACCCATTACATGAATAGGCTTGATAACATACATGACACATTAAGTGGCTTTAGGCTCTATAATCAACATCACATATCATGTTACACCCATATCAACCTATTATCCTAAATACTTGCTAACAAATAAGTTCATGAAATATGACGCATATGTTTCCTTTGCTAATTAACATACATCTAATGACTAATATATGTTTAGTAAGAGGTATAATGTGCTTAATACATGAATTGAAACAACCATTTGAGTTTTTATATCCATGGATGTGGATAATGTACAATGATCTAAATGTATAATTGAATTAATGGTCTTAATAGGTTAAACAAGTAAAAGATAAAGTTCATGCATAATAATTTAAGGCAATTCTTTTTGGTAACAATATGAGTATAATAGGACTCAAGTTAATGAATGTTGATGGTAATGATATAATATTGTAATAAATATAATGGTGATGAGCCTAGATCATAATTGTATTACAACTCATAAAAGGAAACTTCAAAACCCAAATCTAATGGAAAAATCGTGCTACTTAGGTCCCAATTAGCCTGAATGTCGAGTTTCACATTAATTGAACAATCCTAGATGCCTTAATTTAATTTAGGATAGATAATATAAGTTAAGATATAAAAAGACTTGATATTTATTGGATGATCTCAAAAGAGAAATCCAATGGAAAAATTGAAAATTATGCAAGTTGTAAAATTTGGTAATAAATGAGAATGTTTGATCCCCCAAATCATATAGGAAGGGAAATACTAATATATGTGCCCTCCTAATGTGTTTTTTCTAATGTTTTACTTTAATTCAATGTCACACATAATAGGTTTCCTAGAGTTACATGTCACTCTTTGTTTCTATCTCCTAAATCATGCCACACCTCCTGGAGATCGTTCGATCAAGATCTAATGATTTTCAACTCATCTCCTACCTTGGACAGGAGACGACTGCTAGAACATGAAAAATACATGCATACTGTGTGATAGTGTGATGCATTGTTCTCTCTTATATCTCCATAGTTATCCAAAATTTCTTCATCGACGTATTTTTGGTTCAAATTTGCATGTTGGATGTATGATTTGGTTTCCATACATTTTGTTGCTGGAAACCCCCAATCTGGTCGTAAACACCCTCACTTCCATGAACCTTCCCATCCTTCTTCAATTTGTCGTGCCCCTATAACTCCCCAAATACCTTTTCCAGGCCACAAGAAAGCATCCTCCGTTTTTAATTGGGTCCAAGACTTCCTACACCACTATTTCTTATTACAAGTGTGTCTCTTGTCGCCTTCTCGGCATATGCGCTTCTCCTATCATCTCCAACAAATTCAACCCACAATAAGCATCTTTGAGACCTACCATAACTTTTCCCATGCCTATCTTGCCATGGTTTCAACCCAATTGATCTCCCCATAAAATTGACCTTCTTTGCCTATTTTACAACAAATGTAATGGTCTCACTACATTATTCTTTATCTTTCTTACTTGGTTTTTAGTTGGATGGGACTGAAACTACCTTCATCTTGTATTTATGGATGATTTCCTGCCTCAACATCATTGTTTTTGGTACCGTGAAGTTGTTCTTTCCTTCATTGTTGTTAGGCATAATAAAATTGATTTTATCATTTTCCTTATATCTTTGCACCTGTGGTCTAGTCTGTTAAGACCGTCGAGACTAACAAACCTATATGACTTCATACCAAGTGATTTGAATAAAAAGGACCGAGTTGGGTCCTCATTTCCAAGACCGTTGTCCTCTTTATTCAGCACAAGGTCGAGCAATAAGGGGGAAGATGATCACCTCTTAAGTTCTGATAATTCCCTTTCAGTTTGATTCATTTTTTCTCTCACCATGTGGGAAGTTTGGGAATGTTTTCTCTTGTCAAGATGTTTGATCGTGCTGATCTGTACGACTAACTTTTTGTAAGCTTAGTGACTTGGCCCACTTCAGTTCGGCCATGTCAGCATGTCTAGTTGTGAATTTTACGACATATGTGGATTTATTGGTGTTTTTGATTGGTTGATATTTCTAAACCCCTAACGAATTCTCTTGTTATTATAAAACTATAAAAAATACTGGTTGGAATCAAGAAAATAAGCTCCACCTAAAAATATAAATTGGAAACTAAATCTAATGGTAATAACATTTCATAACACAAGGTTTGAAATATACACATATTGATAAATTATATTGATATTTGAATGTAATAACATGTGAGAAGTACCCTAATTGGATCTAAGGTTTGACAACAATTGAACACACGTCTTTGAGGTATGTTGCATCTCTTAGATACTATATTGAGAAATTGGCCTAAATTTTCTCTCTTGATGTATGTCGCATCCCTTATTATCATATTGAACACTCACCATATTTTCTCTCTCTTGGTCCCATGGGACATACTACCCTATACATTTCTCTCTCACCTTTGAGAGGTTGACTCATGTGAGTTAGATGCCACGACTCTTTTGTTGGATATTCTTATCTTCTCTAATTTGTAATTTTCTTCATGATGAAACCCTAATTGTGAAATTGAACCAAGTTGTTCCTTATTGTGACACGTGGCCATAAATTTTCACATTTTTGAGGTGGATGTTTCATATTGTCCATGTATGTGATGGAAATCTTGTTTATTGTTTTTATGTGACTGAACTTTCACTTGCCTATTCATTTACACATGCTTTGTGATTTAGTATCCCTAGAGTTGTATAAGTGATTTGATTTTTGGTTTATATGCCCATCTTATATTTTTTGGTGGAGGTTATGTGCCCCATACTTGGGTTTTATATCCACTTTTATATGTTGGGGTGTTTGGTTATTTGCTATACTCTCTCAAGTTTAGGATTATGTGCCATGAACATCATTTTTTATTTATATTTTTCTAGTGTTATGCTTATCTCACTTGCATGCAGGTTGATTATTATTGATTGTGCGTTATGTGCCCTAAATTATTTAATAGTGCTTATGTGGCACATGTTGGTATTTTTATCTATGGTAAGTGGTTCTTTTGTATACCTTTTTATATGTTCTCTTTGATATCCTCTTGGATGTTCGCCTTCCCTCTTGATAGAATCCTTGATGCATATATTGTAGTATTTTTTCATTATGTTTCTCATTACATATTAATATGCTCATTTTGGCATTTCTGTGCTGACAACTTATAGATTGGTTTCTCTTGTGGGATAACAAACCTCTTAGGTAGAGAGAAAAGTGGTTGGATTCTGACTAATTCAATTTTATATCCGTTATATTTCCTATCTCATCCCATAAGTTTCTTGTAGATCCCTTATCTTATGTGAAAAATTCTACTTGATATGTTTACCCTAGATGAGATCATAAATGAAGGGTATTGAAAGTGATGAAGTACATATGAGGATCTTAATCCTGTTAAACGTAATGTGATGAGACTCTAGTATGTAGGTTAGTTATGGCATTTTATCTTTGGATATTATGAGGTTTGACTTGAGGATGGAGTACGTTATGAGTATTTTGAAGTAGTAGGATAATGATATTTTAAATGGAAAATTGTGAGTCTTTTCTCACATTTATTTTGGGCCCTATATTTAGTTTAATGTTGGACAATTTTGCGATCGGATTATGCTTCATTATAATACTATGTGTATAAAATAAAGCTTTCTCTAGATTTGTTAATGTTTTCTTAAACTAAGTCACAATGAAGGAATGTATCAAGTTGTAAGGTGAAACCCTAGAACTAGATAGAATATAGTTTTAAACCCTAGTTTGAGTATGGGGATATGAGTAGCAAGATGTAGTTGGCAATAAATGTTTGGTGGACCTACCCCTTTCTCTTCCTTTAGTTGAGGAGAGTTGTACCCAATAACTTTTGGATGATATTGTGAACCTTAGGGCTTTTAGGTTATTAACAAAAGGACCTAAAACTCAACATAGGTGCCTATGATCATCTTGTTTGATGCATGACTTATTGTAAGGACCCTGACCTCCGTTTAGGGCTTATCCTGTTTGCTTTGCCTAACCCTGGTGCTTAGTTGCTTGCTAATCACCTTTAGTGGTCATTAGGGTTTGTTTGTGCTTTGTTGAGAACTGGAGGTGCTACTTGCAATTAACCCTAGTCTAGGGTTGTTGAGCAAGTTTGTCACCTTGAGAAGTGTTCCTCTCTCTCCTTGCTTCCTCTAGTGCTGAGAGGAAAGGTTGGGCTCGTTGCTTGAGTTGCTTTGGGCTTGGATGATCTTGTTGGGCCTTGAGACGCCTTGCTTGAACCTTTCCCTTGCCTTGTTGACCTTGTGTCGGGCAGGAGTGCCTTGTATCGGCCATAGGTGTGTCGCCCAGGGAGTGATGTCGGGCATGGAGATGGGGTGTGTCGTCCATGGACCCCTTTGACCCTTTTGACCTCGTTTGTGTCACCAATAGTGGACACTTGGCGCTTGATGCTTGCATGTGGCAATGGCCTTGGACATGTGTTTAAGGCAAGTTAGAGAGGTGGCATTGCCAATGGATAAGTGTCCCTAGGTGGGCAACACCTTGCCTTGTCTTACCTTAGTTTCTCCTCCATCCTCTCCTATGTATGTGTTCCCTTTCTCTTGCTAAGGAACCCTTTAGTTCCTTAGTTTCCCCTCTCCCTTTGGTTGCACGACACCTCTTCCTTTGCAAGCTTGGTGGCCGATCCTTATCTTGGAAGTCTTCTTCTTCTTCCTCTTGAGGTGGCTGAAGGTGTAGCTTGGATCTAGGAGCTTGGAGCTTGCTTAAGGCAGGTTACATAACTCCTAACCCTAATCATATTACCTTCTTCTATGTTCTTGTATGTTTGCTTATGCTCATAATCGGCCATGTATGTTCTAAGATGAGTTTCTTGCTTAGTTGTACCCTTGTTGGCTGAACTATGTTTTTGGGTTTCCTTGTTGAGAAACACTCCTTTCCCTCCTTGGTCTAGAGAAGTGAGCTTGAGCTTTAGTAATATGAGCAATACCCCTCTCTCGTTTAAGTTGAGAGGTGAGCTTATGTTCTAGTTGCTTGAGCAACACCCTCCTCTCACCATGGATTCGAAAGGTGAGCTTTTGATAGATGTAGAACTATGTTGAGGTTGATCCTTGTGGTTGCCCGAGTTGTGATAAGAGGTTGTGCAAAACCCCTCTCTCTTGGTTGTTGAGAGGTGAGTCGATCTTCTTGATCAATTAGGGTTTGGTACCCTTGTTCTTGAGGTTGAGGACGATCTTGTTGGGCTGTATCATGCACGATATGGCTTGGGGATGGTGTTTCCTGATACCCTCTCTTGATCTAGAGTCTTGGGTTGAGATGATGAGGTTGAGTTGAGTGATACACCTTGGTCCTTGCCTTGTGTGTTGGCCGATAGGATGAGGTTAGATTGGTTGGATGATAGGCTTTCCTTTAATGCCTGTTTGAGTTGTACCTTGGTCGTTGTGCCTAGATGTGTTTGGTTGTTGGCCGATACCTTTATGTGTTGGGCGTTATGCCTTGTTGAGTGCCCTGCCCGATACACCTAGCTTGGATAGTGGCTTGGTGCCCGTTACACCTTGAACTTTATGGAGCTCTGTAAGCTAGTCTTGTGTTGGGTGCCATGGTTTGGTGAGGATGACCGATAGAGTCGCATATGGTGACCCTTACCCGACACATGGATGCCCGACATCCATGGATGTACGATACATATAGTTGCAAAAAATGCCTTGAGGTGGTAGCCCGACACCCTTGCTGTGATGGGCCGATATGCTATTTGGGAGGAAAGTTGCCCTGTCCGATACCATCTCTAGTGGGGGCACCGTGCCCGTCCCACTTCTTGTGAGGGTAGTGGGCACTTCTAGTGAGGGTCCTGTTCCACCCGAAAGCCCATATGATAGTTCTTTATCATGTGATCACGTTTTTGTTGTTAAGAGTTATGGTTTATGGTTCGTGAACCTTTAACATGTTTGATAGTAGTAAGGTGTTTGATATGGTAGACACACTTATTTAAACATGACATATCTGAACTCTAAAGCCATGATATTACATGTGTTTATGATCATCTTGAAATCATATATATATAATGATAAGTTTGGAAGTATATGAGTTGCTTCACATGATGATGTGACCCATGTCTATGGTCACAGGTTGAGGCATGAATGATAAAGCATGCAATCATCAATGTTGCCCTATATTGACAATATAATCATTCTGTGAATCAATGATGGTTTCAGTTATCTCTATGATTGTGTATACTAACCATGCATGTGTTTTCATGCAGATGCATAACCAGGTAAAGGGCTATGAGGTATATATGTTTGAATAGCACTGCATTGATGGTCATTCTTGATGATGAGATAACATGCATCACTAGTCTTATGTGTTTTGGTCTGAGGACCTGGGTTTGGCTTAAGTGCCTAATTGAGGTGCTATCCTCTGATGATGAGATCTGGGATTGTTATCCCTAGTGATGAGAATGCCTTTTGAGGTAGTGGTTTCTTGTGATGAGGGATTGAGATCCTGAGATATTGCGATGGTGGTAACAATAATGTAGCTTAATGTTATATATGTGATACCACTTGTTTGCCTCAACAATCTACTTAAAATATACTAACTAATCACGGTGGAACATATAATGTAGTTTGCCCTGGACATAGATCCATCATCGTCAGTAGTTGGTGATGGTGAAACGGGTTCTCCTACGGGTTAACCCGGAGCGCATATTGTTGAATATGTGAGGTTTCTCCTAGCCTAAAATAGTGAGGATTTGAGTGCATCTGCGGTTGTAGACTCGGGATAGATAGAGCATGGTGAACATGCCCATGGCTCAGATATGTGATATGGGAGAATGAATGCGTTCGTGGCCCAGGGAGCACAGTGAACTGGCCCGTGACTCAGATATACTAGCGCCGAGACCTGTACCGAGGCGGGATAGAGAAAGGGTAGCCTACGGGAGCTGACCCTGTGGCTGAGGCCACTTAAGCATGAGAGTGCGGTCCTACTTTTATTGTACTCGTGCACTGACCACGAGGTGGGAGGTCATGGAGTCTGGCTCTTCCATTGACCTTGTATGGCACCGACTCCGGGTTTCGCAACCGTCGGTTGGATTTGAGTGGTGCGGCTCGCTTGCTCAGGGCATAATAACATGTAATCCAACTGAATAGTATTTAATATCTTAAGGCAAAACACGGAACATTGATTGAAGCCTTGCTTGTGTAGTTGATCTTGTTATACTTTGCAGTTACTTGTACGTTCCTTATGTTATGTGGTAAGATCTTATAAATCTTATCTTGTCAATCATGTTCCATAAATAAATATTTGGTTATATGCCTCCCGTACATCTTGGTAAGCTCATAACAACTTTGCTCTATAGACTGCTCTTATTGTACCTTTAATCAGTCATATGCTGTTGTTGCTTAACCTTTCTGAGGTCTTATAGTTTTAGCAGGAGTTATGTTTCTCACTGGGACTGTGTGTCTCACCCCGTTGGTTTACAAACTTTTTAGGTGTTCGCGCTATACGTGGTGGTGGTCGCGGGGTTGCGGCCGAGCAACAAGAAGAGGAGCAATAGAAGGCAAGAGATGTATATGCTACTATTTTGGATGTTTTGTAGTAGAGCCTTAGAGTCATCCCTGTACTCTCAGGTCCTTGGGGGCATTTAGATGTTGTTTCACGATGTATAGTTGATGAAGTTTTGTTTATCCTACTGCTGGGCGGATGTGGCTCGTTATGTACGTATAAACAGGTGATGAACTCATGTGGTGACAAGACAACTGATCTTCTAAGCTGTGAACACATATCAAGATTTGTAAATGTTTATATAACCTATTTTCTTGCGGCTGAGGATCTGAATGTAATAGTTTCTTGGTTTATCTGCTTTACAAAATCGGTTTTAATTACCCCGTGTTTTTGGTACTTTAGTGGTTTATGGTGTTTTCCGCACATTTTCGCATGGCACCTCACTGTCTGTGTGAAAGCGGGATGTGTCGCCACAAGCTTGGTATCAGAGCCCTAGGTTCGCTGAGTCTACAGGGATTTAGGACTAGGTTGTGTTTGTTCTTGTGAGTTTTCCAGATTTTCTTACAATCATCTTCTGCCCTCAGTGGAAGGAAAAGCCAAGATGTCTGGAAACCATGAATAACATGTTGCCGAGAGTAGTGATGCCGCATCAGTTGATGGAGCTGAAAGGCAGGCACATGAATATCGGGTGCCTAAGGTCCCCCAACTTAACCCAGCCATTCTCGAAAACCCTTCCTACCAACAACTTATGGGGCAAATGATGGCTACGATGAATCTCATGGTAGAAAGATTGCCAGTGCCTCCATCGAGAGAACATGCTCTCCATTTTGAAACATCGGGTATTGGGAAGACCTTTGAGCGGCTTCGTCGAGTCGAAGTTTCGGACTATGCTGGGACGGCTGATCCAGCAGATACAGATATGTGGCTGATAGGTATTGAAAAGGCCTTCCGGATCCTTGACATCCCTGAAGCAGACAAAGTCAAGCACACTGTCTACCTTCTAAAGGGTAGTGCTGGTCACTGGTGGACCATCGAGGAAGGGAAGCGACCTGGTGAGGTGATTGGTTGGGAGGTTTTCCGGTGAGAGTTTGTCAGCAGATACTTTCTAAAGACGTATCTGGATGAGAAGATCAACCAGTTTGAACGCCCACGCCAAGGAGCGATGAACATCATCGAGTATGAAGCCAAGTTTATGGACCTGTTAAGGTTTTGTCCTCACATGGCAGTGAAAGATGATGAACGGATCAGACATTTTGAGAAAGGCCTGAGTGCTGAGCTGACAACACCTGCTTCTGCATTAGAGAACCGAGAGCGATTTGCCACATTTGTGGAATCTGTCCGGAGGATTGAACGGTCAGTCAGGGAGAAGAGAGAGTCCCTATCAAAGAAGAGGCCTACTCAGTTCCAAGGACAGAGGTTTGGTGGCTTCAAGAAGCCAAGGTTTTTAGCACCTTCTGGGTTAAGAGGTTCCAGTGCACCGTCACAGTGGTCTCCGAGTAAGGGAAGAGGATATGTTTCTTCGCTGTCAAAGGCACATAGTACAACTTTTGTAGTAGTGACATGGCCATCTAGGCCACAGTTTGAGGATAGGGCATGCTATATCTGCGGACAGACAGGGCATTTCAAGTCAAAATGCCCAATGAGAGATGTTGGAGTGACACAACAGCCAAGGAAGAATCAACAAGGGGCAGATAGACAACAACCCAATAGTAGCAGAGGACGAGGACGCGGTCAAACGTCACAAGCGGGATCGTCTGCTCAGGGAAGCAGAGGACGTGGATAGCAAGCAACAGCTCGATTCTATGCTATGAGTCAGCCGGAGGCGATAGTCAACCCGCAAGTAGTGGCAGGTCAGATGGAGTTATTTCATTCTGATTTGTCTTCTTCTTGCTTTATATCTGTTCTGGTTGACCCGGGTGCTACACACTCTTTTATCGCACGTTCTATGCTCGATAACTATCTGTTACCTGTTAGCTATAAGAAAGATAGCTTGTTGTTAGAAACCCCTCTTGATGGTTCCTTGATGCTTCGAGAGCAGCACCCATCTTGTGTCTTATCTTTTTCGGGACACAATATACAAGTGGATCTTATACCACTTGATATGCATGGATTCGATGTAATCCTTGGGATGGATACCTTAGAGAAGTATAAGGTCATGTTGGACCGTGGTTCCAAGCAGGTAGTGTTTGATATTTGTGGAGAGAAGTGGATCTTCAAAGGAGATAGGAAGATTCTTCTGACGTGTCTAGTGTCAGTGTTGGTGGTAGAAAAGTTGTTACGACAAGGATGTAAGGCGTTCTTAACTCACGTTGTCGATACCAAGACAAAGGGCCCTAGCCTTGAGGAGGTGACGGTTGTCCAAGAGTTTGTAGATGTGTTTCCTGATGAGTTCCCCGGTGTTCCTCCACCCTAAGAGATTGATTTCGAGATCAATCTAGTTCCAGGAACACAACCAGTTGCACAGACACCGTATAGGATGGCTCTAGTAGAGATGACAGAACTAAAGAAGCAGTTACAAGAGTTGTTGGAGAAAGGTTTCATCCGACCGTGCACGTCGCCTTGGGGTGCTCCAGTCTTGTTCATTAAGAAAAAGGACGGATCGATGCGGCTATGCATAGACTACCGGCAGTTGAACAAAGTCACGATAAAAAACAAGTACCCGTTGCCGAGGATAGATGATCTGTTCGATCAGTTGTGTGGTTCTACAGTGTTTTCAAAGATCGATCTACGGTCCAGATATCATCAGTTGAGGATTAAGGAGGATGACATACCAAAGTCAGCTTTTAGGATGAGGTATGGTCACTTCGAGTTTGTGGTTATGCCATTCGGGCTAATCAATGCACCTGCTGCTTTCATGGATTTGATGAACATGGTGTTCCGTTCGTTTCTAGATCAATTTGTTGTGGTCTTTATAGATGACATTTTGATCTACAGTCAGGACAGTCAGGAGCATGAACAACATCTTCGACAAGCATTGACTCTCCTTCGCCAACACCAGTTGTATGCCAAGTTTGGTAAGTGTGAGTTCTGGTTGAAAGAAGTAAATTTCTTGGGTCATGTGATATCTGCAGAAGGAGTTAAAGTGGACCCCAGGAAGGTGGAGTCCGTTGCCGAATGGGAACAGCCGAAGACGCCGACTGAAGTTCGCAGTTTTCTGGGTTTAGCAGGATACTACTGGAGGTTTATAAAGGACTTCAGTGTGATTGCATTGCCGATGATGAAGTTGACCCGGAAAGACGTACCTTTTGTTTGGGATGATCGTTGCCAGAAAGCTTTCCAAAGTTTGAAGGAGAAGCTGACTAGTGCTCCAGTGCTAGTGCTGCCAGAGCCTGGGAAGGGCTACATTGTTTTCTGCGATGCTTCCAAGAAGGGCTTAGGATGTGTGCTGATGTAGGAAGACCACATAGTTCCTTTTGCTTTGCGACAGCTTAAGAAACATGAGGAGAACTATCTGACTCATGATTTGGAGTTGGCAGAAGTGGTTCATGCATTAAAGATTTGGAGACACTATCTTTACGGGAAAGTTTGTCAGATCTTTACAGATCATAAGAATCTGAAGTACATCTTCTCGCAGAGTGAGCTAAACATGCGACAACGTCGATGGATGGAGCTGATCAATGATTACGACTGCACCATCGAGTATCACCCTGGTAAGGCGAATGTGGTAGCTAACGCGCTTATTCAAAAGTCTTCTTCTCTCTCCACAAAGAAGGAACAGTTGAGTTCCTTGGTATGCCATAGACGAGATATGTTTGTCTTCTTATGACAAATGAATGTCTAGATGGAAGTTTCTTTGTTAGCAGGACTTTTGGCATAGATGCAAGTCAAGCCTACGCTGAGACAGAAAATCAAAGACACACAACAAATAGATGATACAGTACAGTCGATCAGGTTAGAGCTCAGTAGCGAAAAGCGTGATGAGTTCCATGAGTCTGAGGATGGATTAGTTTTCTATCATGATAGGATGGTGGTCCCTGATGCTGATGATCTGAGGATGCTAGTGCTCAAAGAAGCACACACATCATTGTATGCTATGCATCCAGGAGTCACCAAGATGTATTGCAATCTGAAGGACATGTATTGGTGGTCTGACTTAAAGAAGGATGTAGCCGAGTTTGTGGCTAGATGTGCGGTATGCCAGCAAGTTAAGGCTGAGCATCAAAAGCCAACAGGTACGTTGCAACCCCTGCCAATACCGTAGTGGAAATGGGATCATATAACCATGGATTTCGTAGTTGGTCTGCCCAGGACAGCTAAGAATCATGATTCCATTTGAGTGGTAGTGGACAGATTGATGAAGTCTGCCCATTTCATACATGTGAAGACAACGTATATAGTCAAGAATCTCGCTCGAGTATATGTGGACGAGATAGTTCGTTTGCACGACGTACCAACACCGATAGTTTCCGACAGAGGTCCTCAGTTCACGAGTCATTTTTGGGAACAATTGCACAAAGCGTTGGGAACACAGTTGAGGTTCAACACCGCTTTCCACCCCTAGACAGATGGACAATCTGAGAGGACTATTCAGACTTTGGAGGATCTTCTTCGGGCTTGTGTTTTGCAGTTCTTAGGCAGTTGGGACGTACATCTCAGTTTGATAGAATTTGCCTACAACAATAGTTACCAGCAGAGCATTGACATGGCTCCTTATGAGGCCTTATATGGCAGGAAGTACATATCTCCTTTATGTTGGTATGAGTCTGGTGAATATTAGCTTTTGGGTCCTGAGTTAGTACATTAGACAATAGAAAATATCAAAGTGATACAACAACAGTTGAAAGTAGCACAAGACAGGCAGAAGTCTTATGCAGACAATCACCGACGACCTTTGGAGTTCCAGGTAGGAGACAAAGTATATCTAAAAGTCTCACCATGGAAAGGTGTACTAAGGTTTGGCCGGAAGGGTAAGCTAGCACCCAGATATATGGGGCCATACCCGGTCATAGCACGTATGCGCAAGGTAGCTTACAAGTTAGAGCTGCCACCAGAGTTGCACAAGTTACATCCAGTGTTCCACGTCAGCATGATGAAGAAAAGTCACCCAGATACAGGGAAAGTGATGCAGCCAGTCGAGGTTGAGCTTGATGAAGATGTGACCTACGAGGAAGGTCCTATGATGATCCTTGATAGAAGAGTAAATAAGCTGAAGAGAAAGGACCTGGTTCTGGTAAAGGTTCTTTGGCATCATCGTGGCGTTGAGGAAGCCACGTGGGAGCTTGAGGAAGAGATGAGGAGGAAGTATCCCTCGCTATTCTCTTCGGATTTCGAGGAAGAAATCCCTTTGCAGAGGGTTATATCTTGTAAGGACCCTGGCCTCCATTTAGGGCTTATCCTATTTGCTTTGCCTAACCCTGGTGCTTAGTTGCTTGCTAATCACCTTTAGTGGTGATTATGGTTTGTTTGTGCTTTGTTGAGAGCTAGAGGTGCTACTTGCAATTAACCCAAGTCTAGGGTTGTTGAGCAAGTTTGTCACCTTGAGAAGTGTTCCTCTCTCTCCTTGCTTCCTCTAGTGTTGAGAGGAAAGGTTGGGCTCGTTGCTTGAGTTGCTTTGGGCTTGGATGATCTTGTTGGGCCTTGAGACGCCTTGCTTGAACCTTTCCCTTGCCTTGTTGACCTTGTGTCAGGAAGAAGTGCCTTGTATCGGCCATAGGTGTATCGTCCAGGGAGTGATGTCGGGCATGGAGATGGGGTGTGTTGTCCATGGACCCCTTTGACCCTTTTGACCTCATTTGTGTCACCACTAGTGGACACTTGGCGCTTGATGCTTGCATGTGGCAATGGCCTTGGACATGTGTTTAAGGCAAGTTAGAGAGGTGGCATTGCCAATGGATAAGTGTCCCTAGGTGGGAGACACCTTGCCTTGTCTTACCTTGGTTTCTCCTCCATCCTCTCCTATATATGTGTTCCCTTTCTCTTGCTAAGGATCCCTTTAGTTCCTTAGTTTCCCCTCTCCCTTTGGTTGTACGACACCTCTTCCTTTGCAAGCTTGGTGGTCGATCCTTATCTTGGAAGTCTTCTTCTTCTTCTTCCTCTTGAGGTGGCCGAAGGTGTATCTTGGAGCTAGGAGCTTGGAGATTGCTTAAGGCGGGTTACATAACTCCTAACCCTAATCATATTACCTTATTCTATGTTCTTGTATGTTTGCTTATGCTCATAATCAGACATGTATGTTCTAAGATGAGTTTCTTGCTTAGTTGTACCCTTGTTGGCCAAACTATGTTTTAGGGTTTCCTTGTTGAGAAACACTCCTTTCCCTCCTTGGTCTAGAGAAGTGAGCTTGATCTTTAGTAATATGAGCAATACCCCTCTCTCATTTAAGTTGAGAGGTGAGCTTGTGTTCTAGTTGCTTGAGAAACACCCTCTTCTCACCATAGATTCGAAAGGTGAGCTTTTGATAGATGTAGAACTATGTTGAGGTTGATCCTTGTGGTTGTATGAGTTGTGATAAGAGGTTGTGCAAAACCCCTCTCTCTTGGTTGTTGAGAGGTGAGCCGACCTTCTTGATCAATTAGGGTTTGGTACCCTTGTGCTTGAGGTTGAGGACGATCTTATTGGGCTGTATCATGCACGATATGGCTTGGGGATGGTGTTGCCCGATACCCTCTCTTGATCTAGAGTCTTGTGTTGCGATGATGAGGTTGAGTTGGGCAATACACCTTGGTCCTTGCCTTGTGTGTTGGCCAATAGGATGAGGTTAGCTTGGTTGGATGATAGGCTTTCCTTTACTGCCCGTTTGAGTTGTACCTTGGTCGTTGTGCCTAGATGTGTTTGGTTGTTGGCCGATACCTTTGTGTGTTGGGCATTATGCCTTGTTGAGTGCCCTGCTCGATACACCTAGCTTGGATAGTGGCTTGGTGCCCGTTACACCTTGAACGTTATGGAGCTCTGTAAGCTAGTCTTGTGTTGGGTACCATGGTTTGGTGAGGATGACCGATAGAGTCACATATGGTGACCCTTACCCGACACATGGATGCCCGACATCCATGGATGCACGATACATATAGTTGCACGACATGCCTTGAGGTGGTAGCCCGACACCCTTACTGTGATGGGCCGATATGCTGTTTGGGAGGAAAGTTGACCTGCCCGATACCATCTCTAGTGGGGGCGCCCTGCCCGTCACACTTCTTGTGAGGGTAGTGGGCACTTCTAGTGAGGGTCCTGTTCCACCCGAAAGCCCATCTGATAGTTCTTTATCATGTGATCACGTTTTTGTTGTTAAGAGTTATGGTTTATGGTTTGTGAACCTTTGACATGTTTGATAGTAGTAAGGTGTTTGATATGGTAGACACACTTATGTAAACATGACATATCTGAACTCTAAAGCCATGATATTACATGTGTTTATGATCATCTTGAAATCATATATATATATAATATATATATATATATACATATATAATGATAAGTTTGGAAGTATATGAGTTGCTTCACATGATGATGTGACCCATGTCTATGGTCATAGGTTGAGGCATGAATGATAAAGCATGCAATCATCAATGTTGCCCTATATTGACAATATAATCATTCTGTTAATCCATGATGGTTTCAATTATCTCTATGATTGTGTATACTAACCATACAGGTGTTTTCATGCGGATGCATAGCCAAGTAAAGGGCTATGAGGTATATATGTTTGAATAGCACTGCATTGATGGTCATTCTTGATGATGAGATAACATGCATCACTAGTCTTATGTGTTTTGGTCTGAGGACCTGGGTTTGGCTTAAGTGCCTAGTTGAGGTGTTATCCTCTGATGATGAGATATGGGATTGTTATCCCCAGTGATGAGAATGCCTTTTGAGGCAGTGGTTTCTTGTGATGAGGGATGGATATCCTGGGATATTATGATGGTGGTAATAATAATGTAGCTTAATGTTATATATGTGATACCACTTGTTTACCTCAACAATCCACTTAAAATATACTAACTAATCACAGTGGAACATATCATGTAGTTTGCCCTGGCTATAGATCCATCATCGTCAGTAGCTGGTGATGGTGAAATGGGTTCTCCTGTGGGTTAACCCAAAGCTCATATTGTTGAATATGCGAGGTTTCTCCTAGCCTAAAATAGAGAGGATTCGAGTGCAGCTGCGGTTGCAGACTCGGGATAGATAGAGAATGGTGAATAGGCCCATGGCTCAGTGTGACAGGGCATGAATGTGTTCATGGCCCAGGGAGCACGGTGACCTGGACCGTGACTCAGATATACTAGCGCCGAGACCTGTACCAAGGCGGGCTAGAGAAAGGGTAGCATGTGTGAGCTGACCCTATGGCTGAGGCTACTTAAGCATGAGACTGCGGTCCTGCTTTGGCTCTCGTGCACTGACCATGAGGTGGGAGGTCGTGGAGTCCAGCTCTTCCATTGACCTTGTATGGCACCGGCTTTGGGTTTCACAGCCATCGGTTGGATTTGAGTGGTGCGACTCACTTCCTCATGGCATAATAACACGTAATCCAACTGAATAGTATTTATTGCTTAAGGCAAAAAACGGAACATTGATTGAGGCCTTGCTTGTGTAGTTGATCTTGTTATACTTTGCAGTTACTTGTACGTTCCTTATGTTATGTGGTAAGATCTTATAAATCTTATCTTGTCAATCATGTTCCATAAACAAATACTTGGTTATATGCCTCCCGTACATCTTGGTAAGCTCATAACAACGTTTCTCTATAGACTGCTCTTATTGTACCTTTTATCAGTCATCTACTGTTGTTGCTTAACCTTTTTGAGGTTTTATGGTTTCGGCGGGAGTTATGTTTCTCGCTGGGACTGTGTGTCTCACCCCATTGGTTTACAACCTTTTTAGGTGTTCGCACTAGACGTGGTGGTGGTCGCGGGGTTGCGGCCGAGTAGTAAGAAGAGGAGCAGTAGAAGGTAAGAGATGGATATGCTGCTGTTTTGGATGTTTTGTAGTAGAGTCTTAGAGTCATCCTTGTACTCTTAGGTCCTTGGTGGAGTTTAGATGTTGTTTCACGATATATAGCTGATGAAGTTTTGTTTATCCTACTGCTGGGCGGATGTGGCCCGTTATGTATGTATAAACAGGTGATGAACTCATGTGGTGACAAGACAACTGATCTTCTAAGCTGTGAACTCATATCAAGACTTGTAAATGTTTATATAACCTATTTTCTTGCGGCTAAGGATCTGAATGTAATAGTTTCTTGGTTTATCTGCTTTACGAAATCAGTTTTAATTACCCCATGTTTTTGGTACTTTAGTGGTTTATGATGTTTTCCGCACGTTTTCATGTGGCACCTCGCTGTCTATGTGAAAGCGGGATGTGTCGCCACACTTATATACATCATAAACTCACCTAGTTGGACAATTCTTAGAACGAATATGTAACCCCAATACCTTGGTGTTGTTTAATTTGTCTTATTAGGTTATCCATAGTATTTAGTTGGTAATGTAAGGATGGTTGGAATTTGAGGACGAAATCCTCTTGAAGGGGTGGTGCATTGTAATGTACCATAGGTTATCATCTTGACTCTAGAAATCAATTCTCATGGATAGGATTTTGTTATGCTTGCATCTTTACATTTTACCAAACAAGGATCCACATAAACTCTAACATAGTAATATAACTAATGTCTGTAACATGAATAATTCAAAGGTAGCCCATAACATGGATATCCTTGAAAACATATATAACCGATTAAGTGGCTTTGGGTTCTATAATCAACATCACCTATCATGCTACACCCATACCAACCTATTAGCCTAGATATATGCTAATAAGTAAGTAAGTTCATGAAATATGACACTTATGTTCCCTTTGCTAACTGATATACACCTAATGACTAATATATCTTTAGTGAGGGGTATAATGTGCTTAATACATGAAATTGAATAACTTCTTGAGTTTTCATGTCCATGGATATGGATAATCTACCACTATCTAAATATATAATTGAATTAATGGACTTAATATGTAAGAAAAGTAAAGTATGGAAAATTTTCCATAATAATATATAGTAATTATTTTGGTAACAATGTGAGAATAATAGCAATCAATTTAATGATTTTTGATGTTAATGATGTAATATTTTAATAAATGTAATGGTGATGAGCCTAAACCATAATCGTATTAGAACTCATAATAAGAAACTTCAAAACCTACATCTAATGGAAAACATGTTCCTTGGGTCATAGTTAGTTGATTGAACAATCCTAGTTGCCTTAATTTCATTTAGAATAGATGATATAAGTTGAGATCTAAAAATACTAAGTAATTATTGGATGACCTCAAAAGAGAAATGTAACATCCCTGACCTGGGTTATGAGTTAACCCTAGGTGTTTTTCCTAAATATGTAATTAAATCCTTGTGATTAACTTTGGGCATGTAATTAAGTTTCTCAGAAACATATATTTCAATTTTTGCTCCTTTTTATATAAAGTTGTAGCATTGTTTTGTAATACAGGGACCTATGTGCAAATTACCCAGTTAGAAGGGTTAACTTACAATTTGCACATGTTGAGATGTTCCTCTGATGTTGATACATCATGAGAATGATGAAGTTTGAGGGATTTCCCAAGCTTGGGCACCAAGGTGCAGCTGTGGAAGCAATCCCTGTGCTTGAAAACCCTAAATTGGAGTAAAGTGCAATTTACCCAATTTGAGGGGTGCAACTTGTAATTTACACCATCAAAAGTATTTATTAAGACTCTTGTCATCATTTAGAGAAGAAATGATGAAGAGGTCACTTTAATTGAATAATCATATAATGAAAAACACCCTTGTGATTGAATAATCAAGGTGTATGTGCTATAGCCCTTTTGTGTGTATGCTTAACTAATAGGTTGATCTTCTTTGCCTTCATTTATTGACCTTAAAATAAGGTTTTCCTTAGAAATAAGAAGAAGGGACGAGCAAAGAAGGATGGAGGGACTAAGTTGAAAATATGGAGAACTTATGAGCTTATGTTGAAACCTCATTCCAAGTATATAAGCTCTCTATTTCACTTAGCAAGGAAACCCTCCCTTCGTTCCTTTCACTGTTCTATTCACCCAAACCGAATAAAGAGGAGCTGTGGAGCTCAGGAGGATGACCAAGGAGGGCAAGGTAGGTTTGAATCCTCCCTTTTGCTTAAGTTCATGGTTAGAACTCGAATTCAAGGTCAAATTGATGGCTAGCTCACATAGCTCTACCTTTCTAGCCATCTCTTCTCGACTTTCCTTGGAAGGATCACCTTGGCCGACCTTTGGAAACTCAAGGACGCCATTAAAAGCTTGGAGCTCAAGGAGCAATCTTTAGGCGGGTTTTATAACTCTAAACCCATGCTTTGTTATATACATCTCGTTTATTCTTTTAGATGATAGTTCTTCTTCTTCTCTACCTTCCTTTGCTACCTTGCAAGCAAATCCGTGAGAAATCCTTGCTGTTCTTGAGCTAGGAGATGAAGATGTTATTTCCAAAGTTAATCCACTACTTTTCACTTTACTAAACGGTCTCCACCAAGTGCTCACACGGTTTGCAAAACCGTTTGGTGAGCAAACGGTCTCAAAACCGTGTAAGGGAAAACGGTCTTCAAGACCGTTTAGCCGCGTTGACCAAGCGTGGACCATATAAGATTTCTGTTCATAATTATGTAGGCTAATCACCCACAAAATTTGAGATGATAACTCCAAAGGAATCGTGAGATATGGCCTTTTTAATCAACAACTTTAATTGAATTTACTCCTGATTTCCAATCTGTTGAAATCGCCCTTTTTGGGCAAACGGTCTCAAGACCGTGTACGAACGTTGACCAAGCATTGACCGTATGAGATTACTGTTCAAAATAATGTTGATTAACAACTCACCAAATTTGATGGACTAATTCCAAAGGAGCTAAGAGTTGAAGGATGATTACTAGGGTAAAACCCTAATTGAAATCAGTACTGAAATCTCAATGAATAACTTAGTGTTTTTGGGTTGATTGACCCAAACGGTCTCAAGACCGTTTGGGGATCAACCAAATGGTCTCAAGACCGTGTGGAGTTCATCCACACGATCTCAAGACCGTTTGGGCCAAGTTTGGGCCCAATTGGAGCTCAATTGAAGGGTTCAACCTTGTGTTGATTCACATTGTTGAGTGTTGATGGTTGAACATTGATGGACCTTAATTGAACCAACTTCAACCTTAGTTGGATAGCAATTGAGGGTCAATTGAGTGACCAATTGGTTAAGCATAACCCTAATTGACTCAATCTATAAATGGTTACCATGACTTTGACCATTTGGAGGCTTCAACATTGATAATCATAAACGATTGAAATCATTGAACCATGTTGGAGGTTCAAACGGTTTGAGACCAAGTGGACCAAACGGTCTCAAGACCGTTTGAGGTCACACGGTCTCAAGACCGTTTGAGACCTCACGGTCTCAAGACCGTTTGAGGTCACACGGTCTCAAGACCGTGTGAGGCCTCACGGTCTCAAGACCGTTTGGGGCCAAACGGTCTCAAGACCGTTTGGACTCAAACGATCTCAAGATCGAGAGACACCAAACGGTCTCAAACCGTGTAAGCCCTCTCGGTCTTGAAGTCAAACTTGTTAAATGGTCTACACCCTCAAACGGTTTGGGCAAATGACCTTGAAGGTCACACGGTCTTGGAGTCAACCCTAGCAAACAGTCAACTCATCCAAACGGTCTCAAACCGTTTGGAGGTTGAAGGTTGAAACCGTTTGAGGTTTTCAAAGGTTGATTTCACTTAATCAATTGAAGGTATAAATGGTTCAATGATGCTCTAATCTAAACCCTAATGATAACCTAGGATATTAAGGGATTAAGTGACTAATGAATTGAACCATGATTGTGATCAATGGGGTGAATTACCAAAGTACCTTGATGGGTTCAATTGAGTAATACCTTGTTCAAATCAAACCCTAATCACATGATAGTGATGTTTTGACTTATGTTAGCCCATGAGGACTTAACCCAACCTGATCTAGAGAAGTGTTATCACCATCTACTAGTATAAGGAGAGAGAAAGTATCTTAAGAGAGAGAAAGTACCTTAAGAGAGAGAAAGTACCCTTTTAGGGTGGAAACTCAAGTAAAGAACCTTCAATACACATGAATGTGCATGATTAGGGTATGATCCACCTATGTGAGATCATGGAAACGCTAATTATGATATATGATGAATCTTAAGCTAATCTGAGAGCACCAATGATGATGTTCCTCATACATGATGATGTTATGAGTTCAATTCACCATGTGATGTGAATAGTAAACCCTAATTCAAGGGTAATGACATGTGATGTGAATAGTAAACCCTAATTCAAGGGTAATGACATGTAATGTGAATAGTAAACCCTAATTCAAGGGTAATGACATGTGATGTGAATAGTAAACCCTAATTCAAGGGTAATGACATGTGATGTGAATAGTAAACCCTAATTCAAGGGTAATGACATGTGATGTGAATAGTAAACCCTAATTCAAGGGTGATGACATGTTACATGAGTATTAAACTCTATTTGATAAGAATCAAAGAACTTAGCTCTTATGACAAGAGTGGAAAGTATAATCATTGTTTTGAATTACCTTTATTAGTTGAATTAACCATGCATGTTCTGATATGGAGGTAATCATATCCAGGTATGGATGATGATACTGTATTCATTAAAGGCATATTGATAGCTTTATGAATAAGTAAAGTATCTTGATGCCTTGTCAGTGACATTCTATGATAATAATGGGATGTGAGATCCATGAATACCATCAAGGTCATGCTTTAGAGATGACTTGTGATGAGTATAATGAGAAATGATGTTTGATGTGAGTTAGGCTTGTTACATTTAGTATTCTCCTTTTATAGCTGTTATGCTACTGTTATTGTTTGAAGAACAATGTATGATGTTAAAGAATACTGAATGTACCTAACTAATCAAGTGTAATGTAGAAGCCCTGATCATAGATCCATCATTGTCAGAGATCAAATGATGGTGAAACAGGTTTTCCCAAGGGAACTGCTCGATCACATACTGTTGAGTATGTGGGGTATATGGATGTGTAGAACCTTACATCCTAGTGTAGTAAATTTGATGTAGATGTATAATCCGTCAATCCTTCACTTACAAAACTCATACCGTATCAGTGGATGGTAAACATGAAACCTCCTGATGACAAGGAAAACAGAGATATCCGTATCAGTGAAGATAAACATGAAATCTCCTGATGACGAAGAGAGTACAGAACGCCACTGTAACTCTAAAATAGCGAAGGACCAGATTACCCTGGTGAGCTATAATAGTAGAGACATAAGATGTCCTACAAGTGATCCTCTTACTGACTGAGGAAGGTGAAGGTCATGAGAATCTGACTCTTTCGATGACCTAGTATGATACTAAGGCACTTAACAGTGATTGGTTGGGGTATGAGTGGTAAACCTCATCTCCACAGGGCATAATAATAAGACTGTTTGAAAAACATAATCTACAAGCGTAGTATACCTGTTAAAGGTAACTATGAGCTAATTGATTGATGTTACACTGAATGGTGCATATGTTCTTTATGCTTGATAAATGTTGAGCTCTTGTATACAACTGTATCTGCTATTGAATACTTTAAAAGCTTTACTGCTTAAGATATTCT
This sequence comes from Alisma plantago-aquatica, assembly GCA_963693085.1. NCBI lineage: Eukaryota > Viridiplantae > Streptophyta > Magnoliopsida > Alismatales > Alismataceae > Alisma > Alisma plantago-aquatica. Next base: position 915,172,693 of record OY856411.1, on the reverse strand, counting down.
TTGATGTCATAATAAAGCTTCTGGCAGAGAGTTATAACTCTCGCTGGGACAATTATGTAAAATTGTCTCACCCCATAGACTTCAACTTTTTAGGTGGACGTCGGAGACGGAGGAACCGGTCTACAGGTGACCAGTCCCAGCAGCAGCAGCACCAGGAGCAGCAGTAAATCTCAGGTGGAGATTTAGCCTGCCATGTGGTGTAGTTAGAGTCAGTCCTATGTGTCCTCTTTACTCTCAGGTCTTGGAGTCTTTTGTTATGAATTCTTGAGATTTTGTATCTTGATGTATATAATTACTCAAGAAGTAATTATCATGAGATGTAAACAGTTTATCTCTTGTTATGAAAGAAGCTTTTATGGATTCAAGCTCTTGTTTCGAAAAGTTTTAATTTTCCGTGATTTTTGTCTTCCGCTGTTAATCGAATCGCTTCCGCTAAGTTTGAATCGTGTTTATATCGTGGTTTGGAGATCAGAGCCCACAAGAAATCCAATGGGAAAGTTGGATTCTACTTGTCAAAATTAGCCTAGGTGCAAAATTTGGTAATAAAAGAGAAATGTTTAATTCCCTAAATAAAATAGAAAAAGAAATACTAATATATGTGCCTTTCTAATGTGTTTTTACTAATGTTTTGTTTTAATTTAATGTCACTCATATAAATCCCAAGTTTCATAAAGTCATGTGTCATGCTTTGATTTTGTCTTTGACATCATGCCTCACCTTACAGAGATTATTCAATCAAGATCTAATGGTTCTCATCTCATGTCCTACCTCAGGTAGGAGATGGCTGCTACCACATAAACAATACATGTCTATTGTATAATATTTGGATGCATTCTTATCTCCATGGTTCTTTGAAATTTCTTTACCAATGACTTTATGGTTCAAATCTATACATTTTGATGTTTGATTTAATTCCCATATTGCACCTTTTTTGAACCCCTATTCTAGCTACCAACTCCCTTGCCACCATCAACGTTCCTATCCCTCTTCAATGTGTTGTAACCCTATAACCACCCTTCCCCACAATTACCTTTTCCAGATGACAAGAAGCCATCCTCCCTTTCAATTGGGTCCAAGACTTCTTACACTACCATCACTTATTACAAGTGTGCCTCCTATCGCCTTATCTCCATTTATGCTTCTCTGACTATATCCAACAAATTTGACCCACAATAAGCATCTTTGATACTCACTATAGCTTTTACCATGCCTAGCTTGCTGTGGTTTCAACCCAACTAATCTCCACATAATATCAACCTTATTAGCCTATTTTTGCAAAACTGTAATGACATCACTACTGTAACGACCCTGACCTGGGTTATGAGGTAACCCTATTTGTTTTGGCTAAAAAAGTTGCTTAGAACTTTAATATAATACTCTAAGGTGTTTTTTTTATCATGTGAGACACTTATGTTTCAAGTTTGGTCCCGATTGAATGATGTTTGAGCAATTTTTCTTTATTTTGGACCAAAGTGCAATTTACCCAAATTGAGGGGCTATAATGCAAAATGTCACATGTTGAATGTACCCCATGTGTTTAAGCATCATAATAAATAGAATGATGCTAAGTGGTGGTTTGTGGAAAGCCCAAATTCCAAGTTTGAACTTGTTTGAACAATGTTGGAGCATTGTGCACCAATTTTGGTACAAATTGCAATTTACTCAAAATGTAGGGTTAATATGAAAATTACCACCTCTAGAGTATTCCTACTCCCTCATAGCATCATGTAGAGGATAGAGAAAGGAGGATACACCATGTTTTATTCCATTATGAATGATGGTAATCTTGGTGAAGAAATAACCAAGAAAAGGGTTGAATTTGAAAGCTTAATTTGAGTTGTATCAAGTTGAAAAGCTTATATATTAGTGCCTATCAGCCAAGGAGCCCAAGGATGTGTCCCCATATCGTTTTGTAAGATCTTGGAAAAGTCCATATCATGCAAATCACCTCAAGGAGGAGAGGTGTGACGGCCAACAAGTTTCCTTAGAAAAAGTGTATCGACTTGACTTAAAATAGTGATTAAACCTAGATAACTTATCCAAATGGATAAGTAATGGACGAATTTTCATCTCAAGATGATCCTCAACCATTTTTCAAGACAAAATAAATGTTTATGCATGCATGTACACGTGTCACCCATGCATGAAACATGGCACCTACTAGCTCAAAAAGTTGACACCTCATTTTTACCTTCCTTCATGAACAACAACTATATATATACCTCTAATTTCACCCCTTGGTGTAATTTTGCGACCCATACCACCCTCCTACCCTAAGGTATCGTGCATAGAGCTCCCATATCGTGAAGGGATGCTGTGGTATCATGCTTGGGCCTTGAGATATCGTCCATGGCAAGAGCATATCGCCCAAGTAGGTGACATTGGCCATATAGGGTGATATCGGCCATAGAGTGAAGTTTTGACTCCAAGTGAGTGTCATATCGTGCAAGTGAGTGCCATATCATGCAAGAGGGGTGGCATATCGTGCAAGGACACTAGTGTATCGTGCAAATGTGTTAAGGAGCAAGAAGGAGCTCATACTTAACCCTAAGGTGAGGATAAGATCATCTTCAACCTTGGATTGAAGCATGAATTTAGGGTTTTGATCTTCCTTTCTTTTCTTCTTCACCAATTGCTTATCCATGGTGATTCTTTTCATATAGAGGAGTTGTGAAGTCCATCTTCAACCTTAGGAACATGGAGCTTTGGAGCTTGGAGCTTTGAAGTCGTTCTTAAGGTGGGTTTTATAACTTGAACTCAACCATGTTATTATTCTTCACCTAAATTGTTATAATTAGTGAAATACTTTTAATTGCGAAATTTCCTGAAATAGTTGATGAAATTATGAGTTCTAGTAATTTCTTAGACATGTTTCCATGAACTATAACAGTTAGAACAAAGGTCTAGAGCTTGAAGATGATGGTATCACCTTATAAAAGTGATATCGGGTGCAAGCACACAAGAAAGCACCTTTAACCCGATATGATGATGCACCTACTTCACTTGAATGATATGGATATGAATGAATACATTGTTGCATGATATGGGGGTGTAGTATACACCTCTTGCATGACAGGGAGTCAAGTATAGACTCAATACACGATACAAGTTTGAATGAATACTTAAAAGTTGACATGAAACCCTAATTTGGGTAACCCGATATAAGTGAAGTATAACAATTGCTATTGCACGACATGGTTGCATGACATAGTTGCACGACATGGTTTCACGACATGGTTGCATGATAGGGTTGCACGATACACAACCCTAGATGATATGGTAACCCTAACCCGTCATGGCTAACCCTAGATGGTGACTAGCCAGATAGGGCAATTGAATGTACTTCTAGCCTGACATGGTGATGGTTTGATACCTCATAAATATCATGGGAAACACATACATACACCTTGTGCCCGATATGAGGTCAAGAAGATACCTCATGCCCGATATGGAGACAAGTACAAATCCTAACCCGATATAGTGAGTGTTCATACACCTCCAACCCAAGACACCTTCTAAAGGTGAGAGTAATACACTCTTGGGAGTAATGAGTGTAACACCAAGTAATGGTATGACTGATACCTTGATAGGTGAAACACCTAAAGTGGTTGACAATGGTTAATCCTATATCAACAATGTCTCAACCTGAGATGAGTCCATATCAATTGATGATGGTTGGACAATTGAAATGTATGACTCATGATCAATACACTACAGAATAAATGTGATGGGCTAGTGCATAAAGTATTAGGATGGGAAATACCCTAATACAAGATAAATTGATGAACTTAAGTAAGTTAAAAGTGATGAGGGAAGTGATACACCAAGGCATGGTAAATATCACATCCAACACTTTACGGTTGTTACACCTTGATGTACCTTAAATCCAATATACTTGGATGAGTAACACATGATGTGTGTCATGTAAATTGTTACATTGAGATGGAATGCACTTTGATAAGTGTAGGCTATCATACCTTGAGAAAGGGTTAAGCCAAGTTAATAAAGTATGATGTAATCATACCCTGATAAGGATGAGAGAGGAACTCATACCTTGTGTTGATGATTCATTTAATGATAAATGATGAGAATAAATAAGTATGATTGAATACTTATGATATTAATGTATGCTCCTAGATGTGTGGAGAAATGAATTAGGGTTTGGATTGATAATATGAACTTGAAACCCTATTCGGATATAAAGGGAAACCCTAACCCTAATAGTTGTTGCCTAGTGAGAGGTGACAAGATGTTTAATGGCCTTGTGAGCCATGTGGATAGTTTTTGCCTAGTGAGAGGTGACACGATGTTCAATGGCCTTGTGAGCCATGTGGATAGTTGTTGCCTAGTGAGAGGTGACAAGATGTTTAATAGGCCTTGTGAACCATGTGAATAGTTGTTCCCTAGTGAAAGGTGACAAGATGATTAATGGGCCGGTGAGCCATGTGAATAATTGTTTCCTAATGAGAGGTGATAAGATGTTTATAAAAGTCTCATGTATGGAATGGTAATGTGCAAAATAAACTAAGGGAAATGGAAACCAATAACTTCATAATAATAAAAAATGATTATAATAATAATGAAATCTTGATCATACATGCTTTATGCTTATAGCCAAATAAGGGCTATAGTGTTTTGAATATGCTTAAAGGAGATAAGAGGAACACTTGTAGTACTTAAAGAATGTGAATTGATATGATGGATTGCCCCAGGGTATAATGCCTAGTAAAAGGATGTGATAACCAATGATGAATTTAAGGGATTGATATCCCATAACAAATGTGTAATCAGGATTGGTTACAGACCAATGCCTGGTGGTATAATCAGGTTTGGTTAAAGTCCAATACCTGGCAGAGGGATGAAGCATGTAATCACTGGATTGGTAGAGTGCAATACCAGGCTGTTCACAAGATTGGTAATAACCCCAATACCTGGATGTTAATCGCTGGATTGGTAGAGTCCAATACCAGACTGTTCATAGGATTGGTAATAACCCCAATACCTGGCAGTTAATCACTGGATTGGTAGAGTCCAATACCAGGATGTTCACAGGATTGGTAATAACCCCAATACCTAGATGTTAATCACTGGATTGGTAGAGTCCAATACCAGGATGTTCACAGGATTGGTAATAACCCCAATACCTGGTTGTTAATCACTGGATTGGTAGAGTCCAATACCAGGCTGTTCATAGGATTGGTAATAACCCCAATACCAGGCTGTTAATCACTGGATTGGTAGAGTCCAATACCAGGCTATTCACAGGATTGGTAATAACCCCGATACCTAGTTGTTAATCACTGGATTGGTAGAGTCCAATACTAGGCTGTTCACAGGGTTGGTAATATCCAACACCTGGCTGTTATCAAAGGATTGGCATAGTCCAATGCCTAGAATGTTTGCAAAGGGTTGGCATAGTCCAATGTCTAGAATGGTTGCATATGATTGGCATAGTCCAATGCTTGGACAAGATATGATGATGTATACTCACATGACTGGTACAATTCAATATCTGGTTAGCAGATTGGTTGAGGCCAACAGATAGAAATGAGAATGATTCATGGATGACATACCATGATAATGGGCATCACAGGATAAGCTTGAGATAGTATGATGAGTAAATGATATACATGTTCTTCATATTCCTTATAAAGTGAATATATGATTTACTGCTCTATCACAGATAGTTGCAATGCTTTAAAAGATGAGAAAAATATAAACTGCTTATCCTCTGCTCAGTTTAATATTATTTAACTGTGATAATAACATTGTTAGCGGAGAGTTATATCTCTCACTGGGGTAATTTTCAATTGTCTCACCCCTGTGGGATCCAACATTTTTAGGTGGACAAGCACGAAGGAGGTTGAGAACATCTTGTAGAGGAAGAACATCAGCAGCAACAGGGACAACAATGACCGCTTAGGTTGAGTGTACTGTCTGTCATGTTTTATAGATATAAGTCCTATGTGTCGTCTCTGTACTCTCAGGTCCTTGGAGTTGGTTCGTTATGGTTTCATGAACGATATGAGGTTTTGGATTGTAAGCCTAGAGGTTTTATGTTGCTTCATTATAGGTTTTGACAAAGCAACTGTTATATGTTATCCTCGAGAAGAGATGGTACAATGTATGTACAATGTTAACAATGATGTATATAAAGTTTTGGTTCTGCCTTAAAGAGTTTTCCTAGAAATGGATCTCTTTGCAAAATGGTTTTAATTTTTAGTGATTTTTGTTAATCCGCTGGTTATGTTTAAATTCTGCTTAATTAGTAATGATTTGTCTATCGGTTTGGTGAGGGTTGTTACAAGTTTGGTATCAGAGCTTAAGGTTCACTGAGTCTACAGAGACATAGGACTAAGGTTTTGAGTATGTGCTAGTGTCCTCCAGTATGCCCTATAGTGACTTCTTCTTATGCAGAAGAAAGGGTGAAGTTTAAAAATGACTAGAGAACACGAGGAACATATTGCTGAGAGAAATATTGTTGCACCAGGAGAGGGTGCAAGGGACCAGGCAAGAGAAGAACGAGTGCCTAAGAATTCCCATCTTGACCCAATCAGGATAGAGAATCCTACTTTTTATGCTCTTGTGAGGCAAGTTAGGACAACAGTGATGAATATAATAAACTGGATACTAGCATTACAACCTAGGTTACCAGTCCTTAATGCAGAAAATTTGGGCTTTGAAATGATTCCTAAATGACATAGTCATGTTGGAACAGTGGAAAATGTGGGAAAGATTAACACATGGTGAGAAAGTAGACTCTACCATAAGTTTAGATAGATAGTACATCTGTGATGGTAATGCCCAAGAAGAGGCAATAAGATGAGAATTAAGGTAAGGTCTCTATAATTTAAGAGACATTTTCTTAATTGTTCTAAAAAGCCAAAGTTTTTGGTGCCACCAGTGCAATAAATGCCTAGTGTTCCAGGGCAAGAGCCACTATGTAAATACAAAAGTCCTAACTTTCCACCTGTAAGAACCCATGGCTTAGCTTATACATCGGTAATGAGACCGATAAGACTATGGTATGAGGATAAGACATGGACATGTTAAGCATACTAAACCCTTTTTTTTCAAAAAGAAGGGAGTAAATGACCCAACAACCAAGGTAGACTCAGCAGGGCTTACGAAAGTTACAACCTAATAGTGTAAAAAGGCAAAAGAAACAACATGAAATAGCTAGACTCTATGTTTGAGTCAACCAGATGTGGTGGATGACTACGAGGGATGACAGTCAGATAGAGCTTTCTCATTCTGATATGTCTTCTCTAGATTTAATCTGATAATTATAAGAAGGTAGTTGATGTTGAGCTTCCTTTAATTAGTCCCATGAGGACATGAGGAAGAGATAAGAAGGATGAAAACATATATTTAGATTAATATTCTCTTATATGTTTTGAAATTTCTCTCTTCATGTAGAAAAGGAAGAGATGTAAAAGAAACACCCAGAGAAAATCTGAGATACTAAGTAGTAAAATTTTAAGAGATGTTAAAAGTATGAAACATAATATAAAACGAATACATACTACCTAATTTCAGTTCTTGAATACCCTGGCCAGGTATTCATTTATTGAAGGCAAGGTAAGTATGACATATTTAGATTGTTATCTTTTTGATTACTCTGATCAAGTAGTCATTTTAAAACAATCTCAAGAGTTTAAAGAAGAAGGAGATGTGGCATGTATATTTCTACCACATTCTAATCGATATATGAAGGAATTTGATTTACTCATAAGTCAACTTATAAACAAAAATGAGGATGTGATGTGTTATTAACACATGTGTTAGATACCAAGGTAAGGAATTCTGGTATATGAGAATCATCAGACTATCTTATGATAGTTACATGGAATGGTTAACTGTGGAATCAGTCCAGTTACCTAATGTAGTATGGACATCATATGTTAGGGGTTTATGCTTTGCATAAACATAACATTGATGAGAATGATCTACTTGAAGGAATAATTGTAAAAATATTACAAGAAAATTTTGTCAAATGAGATTAACAAACAACCTCTATCTGAGTGAGAAAAGTGTTACCTGACCCATAATTAACTACACAGTCGATAATGAAAAGACAGTGAAGCATGTATCCTATTTGTTTGATTCCATGGGATTTTTTGTGTGTAAAAGAACTTTGTATTGATCAAAGTTCTATGGTGTCTCCATAAAAATGAGATTTTATGTGGAGACTTGATGATATAATGAATGAATAATATCTGTCTCCTTTTATTTGAGATTTCTGGGACAAAATCCATGTTAGAGGTTTATAACTTGTAACGACCCTGACCTGGGTTATGAGGTAACCCTATTTGTTTTGGCTAAAAAAGTTGCTTAGAACTTTAATATAATCCTCTAAGGTGTTTTTTTTATCATGTGACACACTTATGTTTCAAGTTTGGTCCCGATTGAATGCTATTTGAGCAATTTTCCTTTATTTTGGACCAAAGTGCAATTTACCTAAATTGAGGGGATATAATGCAAAATATCACATGTTGAATGTACCCCATGTGTTTAAGCATAATAATAAAGATAATTATGCTAAGTGGTGGCTTGTGGAAAGCGCAAATTCCAAGTTTGAACTTGTTTGAACAATGTTGGAGCATTGTGCACCAATTTTGGTACAAATTGCAATTTACTCAAAATGTAGGGTTAATATGAAAATTAACACCTATAGAGTATTCCTACTCCCTCCTAGAATCATGTATGGGAGAGGGAAAAGAGGATACACCGTGTTTGATTCCATTATGAATGATGGTAATCTTGATGAAGAAATAACCAAGAAAAGGGTTGAATTTGAAAGCTTAACTTGAGTTGTATCAAGTAGAAAAACTTATATATGAGTGCCTATCGGACAAGGAGCCCAAGGAGGTGTCACCATATTGTTTTGTAAGCTCTTGGAAAAGGCCATATAGTGAAAAGCACCTCAAGGAGGTGAGGTGTGACGGCCAGCAAGTTTCCTTAGAAAAAGTGTATCGACTTGACTTAAAATAGTGATTAAACCTAGATAACTTATCCAAATGGATAAGTAATGGACGAATTTGCATCTCAAGATGATCCTCAACCGTTTTGCAAGACAAAATAAATGTTGATGCATGCATGTACACGTGTCACCCATGCATGACACGTGGCACCTACTAGCTCAAAAAGTTGACACCTCATTTTTACCTTCCTTCATGAACAACAAGTATATATACCCCTAGTTTCACCCCTTGGTGCAATTTTGCAACCCTTACCACCCTCCTACCCTAAGGTATCGTGCATAGAGCTCCCATATCGTGAAGGGATGCTGTGGTATCGTGCATGGGCCTTGGGATATCGTCCATGGCAAGAGCATATCACCCAAGTAGGTGATATTGGCCATATAGGATGATATCGGCCATAGAGTGAAGTTTTGACTCCAAGTGAGTGTCATATCATGAAACTGAGTGCCATATCGTGCAAGAGGGGTGGCATATTGTGCAAGGACACTAGTGTATCGTGAAAAGGTGTTAAGGAGCAAGAAGGAGCTCACACTTAACCCTAAGGTGAGGATAAGATCATCTTCAACCTTGGATTGAAGCATGAATTTAGGGTTTTGATCTTCCTTTCTTTTCTTCTTCACCAATTGCTTATCCATGGTGATTCTTTTCATATAGAGGAGTTGTGAAGTCCATCTTCAACCTTAGGAACGTGGATCTTTGGAGCTTGGAGCTTTGAAGTCGTTCTTAAGGCGGGTTTTATAACTTGAACTCAACCATGTTATTATTCTTCACCTAAATTGTTATAATTAGTGAAATACTTTTAATTACAAAATTTCCTAAAATAGTTGATGAAATTATGAGTTCTAGTAATTGCTTAGACCTGTTGCCATGAATTATAACAGTTATAACAAAGGTATAGAGCTTGAAGATGATGGTATCACCTTATAAAAGTGATATCGGGTGCAAGCACACAAGAAAGCACCTTTAACCCGATATGATGATGCACCTACTTCACTTGAACGATATGGATATGAATGAATACATTGTTGCACGATATGGAGGTGTAGTATACACCTCTTGCACGATAGGGAGTCAAGTATAGACTCCATACACGATACAAGATTGAATGAATACTTAAAAGTTGACATGAAACCCTAATTTGGGTAACCCGATATAAGTGAAGTATAATAAGTGCTATTGCATGACATGGTTGCACGACATGGTTGCATGACATAGTTGCACGACATGGTTGCACGATAGGGTTGCACGATACACAACCCTAGATGATATGGTAACCCTAACCCGTAATGGCTAACCCTAGATAGGGACTAGCCCGATAGGGTGATTGAATGTACTTCTAGCCTGACATGGTGATGGTTTGATACCTCATAAGTATCATGGGTGACACATACATACACCTTGTTCCCGATATGAGGTCAAGAAGATACCTTATGCCCTATATGGAGACAAGTACAAATCTTAACCCGATATGGTGAGTGTTCATACACCTCCAACCCAAGACACCTTGTAAAGGTGAGTGTAAGACACTCTTAGGAGTAATGAATGTAACACCAAGTAATGGTATGACTGATACCTTGATAGGTGAAACACCTAAAGTGGTTGAAAATGGTTAATCCTATATCAACAATGTCTCAACCTGAGATGAGTCCATATCAATTGATGATGGTTGGAAAATTCAAATGTATGACTCATGATCAATACACTACAAAATAAATGTGATGGGCTAGTGTATAAAGTATTAGGATGGGAAATACCCTAATAAAAGATAAGTTGATGAACTTAAGTAAGTTAAAAGTGATGAGGGAAGTGATACACCAAGGCATGGTAAATATCACATCCAACACTTTAAGGTTGTTACACCTTGATGTACCTTAAATCCAATATACTTGGATGAGTAACACATGATGTGTGTCATGTAAATTGTTACATTGAGATGGAATGCACTTTGATAAGTGTTGGCTATCATTCCTTGATAAAGGGTTAAGCCAAGTTAATAAAGTATGATGTAATCATACCCTGATAAGGATGAGAGAGGAACTCATACCTTGTGTTGATGATTCATTTAATGATAAATGATGAGAATAAATAAGTATGATTGAATACTTATGATATTAATGTATGCTCCTAGATGTGTGGAGCAATGAATTAGGGTTTGGATTGATAATATGAACTTGAAACCCTATTCGGATATAAAGGGAAACCCTAACCCTAATAGTTGTTGGCTAGTGAGAGGTGACAAGATGTTTAATGGCCTTGTGAGCCATGTGGATAGTTGTTTCCTAGTGAGAGGTGACAAGATGTTTAATGGCCTTGTGAGCCATGTGGATAGTTGTTGCCTAGTGAGAGGTGAGAAGATGTTTAATGGGCCTTGTGAGCCATGTGAATAGTTGTTGCCTAGTGAAAGGTGACAAGATGATTAATGTGCCTGGTGAGCCATGTGAATAATTGTTTCCTAATGAGAGGTGACAAGATGTTTATAAAAGTCTCATGTAAGGAATGGTAATGTGCAAAATAAACTAAGGGAAATGGAAACCAATAACTTCATAATAATAATAAAGGGTTATAATAATAATGAAATCTTGATCATACATGCTCTATGCTTATAGACAAATAAGGGCTATATTGTTTTAAATATGCTTAAAGGAGATAAGAGGAACAATTGTAGTACTTAAAGAATGTGAATTGATATGATGGCTTGCCCCAGGGTATAATGCCTAGTAAAAGGATGTGATAACCAATGATGAATTTAAGGGATTGATATCCCATAACGAATGTGTAATCAGGATTGGTTACAAACCAATGCCTGGCGGTATAATCAGGTTTGGTTAAATTCCAATACCTGGCAGAGGCATGAAGCCTGTAATCACTGGATTGGTAGAGTCCAATACCAGATTGTTCACAAGATTGGTAATAACCCCAATACCTGACTGTTAATCACTGGATTGCTAGAGTTCAATACCAGGCTGTTCACAAGATTGGTAATAACCCCAATACCTGACAGTTAATCACTGGATTCGTAGAGTCCAATACCAGGATGTTTACATGATTGGTAATAACCCCAATACATGGCTGTTAATCATTGGATTGGTAGAGTCCAATACCAGACTATTCACATGATTGGTAATAACCCCAATACCTAGCTGTTAATCACTAGATTGGTAGAGTCCAATTCCAGGCTATTCACAGGATTGGTAATAACCCCAATACCTGGCTGTTAATCACTGGATTGGTAGAGTCCAATACCAGGCTGTTCACAGGATTGGTAATAACCGCAATACCTGGCTGTTAATCACTGGATTGGTAGAGTCCAGTACCAAGCTGTTCACAGGATTGGTAATTACCCCAATACCTAGTTGTTAATCACTGGATTGGTAGAGTCCAATACCAAGATGTTCACATGATTTGTAATAACCCCAATACCTGGCAGTTAATCACTGGATTGGTAGAGTCCAATACCAGGCTGTTCACATGATTGGTAATAACCCCAATACCTGGCTGTTAATCACTGGATTGGTAGAGTCCAATACCAGGCTGTTCACAGGATTGGTAATAACCTCAATACCTGGATGTTAATCACTAGATTGGTAGAGTCCAATACCAGGCTATTCACAGGGTTGGTAATATCCAACACCTGGCTGTTATCAAAGGATTGGCATAGTCCAATGCTTGGAATGTTAGCAAAGGATTGACATAGTCCAATTCCTGGAATGGTTGCATATGATTGGCATAGTCCAATGCTTAGACATGATATGATGATGTATACTCACATGAGTGGTACAATTCAATATCTAGTTAGCAGATTGGCTGAGGCCAACAAATAGAAATGAGAATGATTCATGGATGACATACCATGATAATGGGCATCACAGGATAAGCTTGAGATAGTATGATGAGTAAATGACATACATGTTCTTAATATTCCTTATAAAGTGAATAGATGATTTACTTCTCTATCACAGATAGTTGCAATGCAATAAAAGATGAGAATATTCTAAACTACTTATCCTCTACTCAGTTTAATATTATTTAACTGTGATAATAACATTGTTGGCGGAGTGTTATATCTCTCGCTGGGGCAATTTTCAATTGTCTCACCCCTGTGGGATCCAACATTTTTAGGTGGACAAGCATGGAGGAGGTTGAGAACATCTTGTAGAGGAAGAACATCAGCAGTAGCAGGGACAATAGTGACAACTCAGGTTGAGTGTATTGTCTGTCATGTTTTGTAGATAGAAGTCTTATGTGTCGTCTCTGTACTCTCAGGTCCTTGGAGTTGGTTCGTTATGGTTTCATGAATGATATGAGGTTTTGTCTTATAAGCCTCGAGGTTTTATGTTGCTTCATTATATGTTTTGACAAAGCAACTGTTATATGTTATCCTCGAGAAGAGATGGTACAGTGTATGTACAATGTTAACAATGATGTATATAAAGTTTTGGTTCTGCCTTAAAGAGTTTTCCTAGAAATGGATCTCTTTGCAAAATGGTTTTACTTTTTAGTGATTTTTGTTAATCCACTGTTTATGTTTAAATTCCTCTTAATTAGTAATGATTTGTCTATCAGTTTGGTGACAGTCGTTACAACTACATTGTTCTATGTCTTTCTTCCTTGGGTTTTAGTCATCTGGGACCACAACAATCTTTCGTGTCGATCGATGGATGATTTCCTACCTCAACTTCACTATGTTTGGCACCATTAATTTGTTCTTTCCTTTATTATTGTCAACCATGGCAAATAAATTTTCTTGATTTCCTTGGATCTCTGTACCTCTAGTCTAGGTCATTAAGATTTCTGGAGACTGGAGAACCTATATGACTTCACCCCAGCAATTTGAATCATAGGGAATGTGTTTGCTCATCAGTTGTAAGATCATGGTCCTCTGTATGCAGTAAAGAGTCGAGCAATACGGAGGAGGTTGATCACTTTTTAAATTACAGCAATACCCTTTTAATTTGTTTTTGGTAATGTTTTATTTTGTCATGACATTTAATGATACTAAGTCGTGGAACTAACTTGATTTAAGCTCAGGGTACTTGGATGAATTTGATTGGGCCACGCAATGGTGACTAGTTGTGGATTTTCTGGAAGGCATGGATTTGTTGGTGATTCGTGATTGGTTGATATTTCTAAATTCATAACTTATTCTTTGATTATAAAAACTTACACTAAAATACTCGTTGGAATCTGAAAAATAAGATTCACCTAAATAAATTTAAATCAGAGCTTATATCTAATAGTAATAAACTTGATAATATAGTGTTTGAAATATAAACATATTAATTATTGGTATTGCTATTTGAATGTAATATTAGGTAAGAAGTACCCTGATTTGGTCTAAGGTTTAGACTTTGATAATTGGACACACGTCTTTGATAGGGCTGTAAATGGGTACGGGTAGACCCGCGGACCCGCAAATCCAGACCCTTAAAAAACCCGTCACAGGTCTAATTTTTTATACCCTCATACCCTTGGACGCGTATACCCTTGGACCCTCATATAAGCGGGTCCAATAATGGGTATGCTTGGACCCAGACCTGCTAGACCCGTGTACCCGCTATACATAAGTAACTACTAAAATAATATGATATATATATCATACTTTACTAGTCTAATTAATATAATTATTGAGATTATATCCTACTCTAAGGTTGAGACTAGTCATATAACTAAGAATTAACTATTCTAGTTACAATAACGAACATCATATTTAAACTTAAAATCAAAATGTCTACTAATCTACATTACTTTCTACATAAATTAAATGTTATGATCATGACTACAAATATGTAAACAATTACTCAATTAATTTTATTGTATAGAATATAGCATTGTCTAATATAAATATTACATGTTAATATACTATATGATAACAATATCTTGTTGTGTTAAATATATATAACATAGTCATTTCTCTTACATAAAGAATATGATGTTTTATAGAACCACTTACCCGCATAACCACACCACATACCTACTATTATTGCGGGTACGGGTATGGTGTGGGTCCAAGTTTTGTATTATGCGGGTCTAGAACCGGAACCAGACCTGCTAAATTAGATGGGTATGGGTATGGGTATGGCCAGACACGCACCGTACCCGCACCGTTTACACCCCTAGTTTTTGAGGTGTGCTACATCTCTTAGATTCTATATCTTGAGCAATTGACCCAAATTTTCTTCTCTGTTGATTTATGTTGCATCCCTTATTATCATATTGAAAAACCACCCATAATTTTCTCTCTCTCTTGGTCCTTCAGGAAATACTACCCTATTTACTTATCTCTCTCCTCTACGAGGTTGACTCATGTGAGTTATATGATATAAATCTTTTGTTGGATATTCTAATTGACTCTAATTTTTACTTTGTTTTGTGATGAAACCCTAATTGTTGAATTGAACCAAATTGTTCCTTATTGTGAAATGGGACCCTATTTTTTCCCAATTTCGAGGTGGATGTTTCATACTGCCCCTTTATGCAATAGAAATCTCATTAATTCTATTTGTATGACTGCATTTTCATTTGCCTCTACATTTACGCATGCTTTGTGATTCCATAGCCCTAGAGTTGTATACGTTCTTTGGTTTTTTGGTTATACTCTCATGTTATATTTTAGGATAGAGGTTATGTGTCACATACCTGGGTTTTATGCTCACTTTTTCATATTTGGGAGTTTGGTTATGTGCCATACTCTATCAGGTTTAGGGTTATGTGCCCTGATTGCCATTGTTTATTTATATTTTTCTAGTGCTATGCTTAGCTCACATGTATTCATGTTATTATTATTGATGATAGGTTATGTGCCCTAAATTATGTGATTGTGCTAATGTGAAATATGTTGGTATTGTGATATATGGAAAGTGCTTTTTTTATTCCTTTTATATGTTCTTTATGCTATTTACTTGCATGTTTGCTTTCCCTCTTTATTTAAGCCTTGATGTATATATTGTAGTCCTTTTTCATAGTGCTACTCAATCCATATAATATGATGATACCCACATTTTTGTGTCGAAAACTTCCACTTTGTCTTCTTTAATGGAGTATGCTTCCAACCTGTTAGGTAGAGATCAAGGAGGAGTCTACCATGATTGACATGTACTTATGCGAGTGTAGTTGATCCTTCTTGGGAGATAGATTCAAGGTAGTTAGATAATATTCCTCTAGTCCTATGGTATATATTAGTTTTCTCATGTATCACCCTACATGGTGAAGTATCATGATAGAATCATGCATCATAATAGTTAGATCTTTTATATTCTGCTGCTACATTTTGGTATCTTGAAACATACTTTTAAATAAATTGGATTATCATCCCTTTGCAAAAAAAATAAATTGGTTGTGTGTTTTACATATGTGATGTTTCCTTTTATTTGATTTAATTAGGAGTGGATCCCCTCTCATGTCCCACTCCTTACATTATCTCAAAAATCTCATATAATATGACATTTATTGTATAACAACTATGACCCATCAAAACGGGTTTTCAGATGTGATACATGGCTATGGAATTACACCTTATTTGTTGAGTGCTTTCTTATGCTTGTGGTTAATTATATATGAATGAATGAAACATGACATGTCAATGTGCCTTTGGCATTCTTTAGTATGATGTAAATATTATCATCTCTAACTCACTTAGGATGTACCTCAAAGTTTCTACTTTGTATGTGATGCAATTATTTTATTTTAAGTTTTTTATAACCAAAGTGAATTACATAAATGAGAAGGGACACCAAGATTTTTAAATATCTAAGAGATTTCTGGGTGTCCTTTTATGTATGAAGAGATCAACACATTTTTCAATATTGTCTTTGTTATTATTTCTTTATGTAATGTGGAAGCCCTAGAAAACCTTAAAGATTCTACCATCTTGTAAAATTGTGACATGTGGCCATAACCCATATGAATGCTTATGTCTTTTGGTTCTTCCATATGTATATGGAACACACACATATGTTTGTGTGTTTGTATGTTTGTATATGTGCAAGGTTATTAGAAGTGTATATGTTTTAAAACCAAATCATTTACTACATATTAAGTTGAAGATGTATTCCATCATGTTCTACATATTAGTGACTAAAGGTGGTTCATGATTTAATAAATATGGATTTTGGTCCACTACAAAGTTTTTTGCAGCCATCTAGATCTATATTGAGGGTTAATAATTCAAGTAAAATATGAGTTACATTTAATCAAAAGGCCTAATCATAGGTTGAAATTCTAAATCTAGTGACTAAATACTCTAAAATTAGCTTGGATTAAATGGTAAATAATATAAAAATCTCTAATTGCAACTGGTAGTTGAAAAGGACTAGCTCAATTGCATAAATTTGGTGTACTAGTTCACAATATTGAGAGTGGTACTAAGCCACACAAGCGCCACAATAGATGCATTCAAGATGTATAATGTAGCTAAAAATAAGTGGTATGACATATCAAAGGCAATATTTTTAGAGAAAGCCGGTGATGTGTCTTCTGGAACTTTGGATACATCTAACCAATTGATTTTTATTAGATGCGACCCTAGAACACAAAACATTTGGGATATTTCAATATTTGTAGGGACCTAAACAAACACACCTACTTAGACTAACACACTAACACGCAGGCGCACTAGTTCATGTTATAGTGTAGCAAGTGGAAATGATATGGTCAATCCATAGGGGGGGACTAGAGCTTAGTTAGAGTAACTCTATTCCTAAAGTGGAATATATGTTTTAAGGGTTTGATTAGGTTTTTTTTGCTAAACTAAGTTTGACAAACAACCAATTAAGGGGGACAATCAACCAAAACCTAAGTTAAACTAGACTAGCTAAGTTCAAATTAGAAAGAACGACAACTAAGTAAAAAAGGGAGCAATTGCAACAGGATGAACTAAGCAAGATCTAACTAGCAACCTAGAATTGATAGCTAATTAAGCTAAGTAAGAAACTACACTACATTGACAATTAGCAACTAGGACAAGTGAAGAGCTAAGTTAACACTAGATAAGAAAATCATGAGCTAACAAGGAATACAATTAGGGTTTTAAGCAATTTATTGAGGTGTGGTCCGTTTGGGAGAATGTAACTAGAATCCAAGTTGAGGGGTGTTGTAATATGCAAAATCTATCTATTCATTCTAGATTGTTAAACAAACAACATGAAAAATACTATAGCATTACCGTAAGGTACTAGTTAGTCATGGGTGGCATAAGGTGTGTGAAAGGGAACTACACCCTTGCACACCCTATTCAACCTTATGAGGCTCAATTAGACTAGGGCTTAGGTGGAATTATATAGGATGTGGAAAACCTAGGTTTCTAGAATAAGTGTCTTTAGGGAAATTGCGAATTAAAAGTGGGAATGGAGAGTGGAGATGAGGGTGTTTCACCTCACATCACTCGCCATATAACTTTTAGGAAACTCCTAGGCAATTGCACTAAGCACTCCTACACTATCTACTTAGATCTTCCACATAGGAGTAAGAGAGGGGATATGTAAATGGGAAGATAGGGTTCTTACTAGGGATCCACTATTTGGACCTAGGAGAAATCCCTAAGATAGAGAACACAAGCCATTCTCTCCTAGAGCCTAAGTGGTATCAAGCATATAACAACAAGTAATTTACGTTTTCAAGAACAAACCATAAGAAGAATCATTGGAAATAAGATAAAAGTAAAACAAATCCTCATAGAACGAATGTAGATACTTTACAAATTATTTTACCCCAAAATGTATCAAAGTAACATTTTACCCTAAACAGCCCACCACAAAGGGCTTAACTAGACTTTAATGAAGAAAATAAGAAAGAAGGAGTAGAGGAGTAGGATGCCATGAAATATGGTGTAGACTCCTCCTTCACCTCCTAGCTACTAGAGCATGCACCACTTTTCCCAAGCTAGATGGATGGCATGGAATGGTTGCAGATGATGGTTAAAACCCTAGAAAACTAGGATTTGGAGGTAGAGGAGGGTTGAAATGAAGTGGATGTAGGTGGAAGATCTTTGAATGCCCAAGGTAGGTGGAATTGAATGCTATGGGAGTGTAACCTTGTGTTACAACCGCCACCTAGGTATATATAGGTGGTAGGTAAGCACTAGGTTAATTGGGGGAAATATGGGAAAATCAGTGCAGAAAGTAGTCTAGGGTTGTTGGACACCACGATCATGGTGGATGGGATGAACATGGCTATGGAAGATGGAAACGAGCGAGGTGGAAATCGGTGAAAATATGAGGTTGAAGTATGGTTTTGGAGGGTCTGTGGAACGACTTTGGTGGTCACCAAAGTCATGGTGGATGTATGGTGGCACAAGCGAGGTGGATGACATGAAACTTTTGGAGGCAACTGACTTACCTATTTTCTTCAATCTACTCATGGTAGAAGTTCGTTGACACATGCATGTCAGATGCCACGGTTGTGGTAGTGTTGCAGTGCCACAATCATTTTCTTTACCACACCATGGTGGCTAAGTTGTTGTAGAATTTAAATTGCTTGGATTTCCCTGTGAAGTAGGGCATTCTCACCATGAATATGACATTGTACCATAGCTTGTTCTGAGGGCCCAAATGTGCTTTTTGGCTGCAAAGTCCTTCAATTAGCTTCTTTGTCTTGAATTATTTTTTGACCATCTATGAAAGGTTGGGAGATGGTCTATAGCTCATTCCAGGGTGTAGAAAACCAATGATCCTCCCTTCTTTCTCCTACACATCCAATGCATGGTTCAAACACCTAAAAAACACACAAAGAGCAACCATAACCAAATTTAATGGTACACCATTTATTAGGGGAAATAACTTACAATCTAACATGTCTAGAAGTGATTGAAATGAAATAAGACACAAGATGAATCCATAAAATAGGGATGCATCACCACCCCAAATGTAAAATACACTTATCTTATAGTATGCTCCAACTCAATCTCTTTTCAGTTTGTCAATAAATAATAATGACAAATGCATTCCAATAGGTGTAGATTGACTAAATGATCTCAGTGATGACTAAGTGCATGTACTTCACTTGTTTCGTCTCTCTTTCACAAACAAATCATGATTAAAGAATGAAGCATACACACTTTAAATGTAAGGACCCTAACCTCCATTTTGGGTTTATCCTATTTGCTTTGCTTAACCCTGATGCTTAGTTGCTTGCTAATGACCTTTAGTGGTGATTAGGGTTGTTGGTGTTTTGTTGGGAGTTGGAGGTGCTACTTGCAATTAACCCAAGTTTAGGGTTTGTGGGCAAGTTTGTCACCTTGTGAGGTGTTCCTCCCTCTCCTTGCTTCCTCTAGTGTTGAGAGGAAGGGTTGGGCTTGTTGCTTGAGTTCCTTTGGGCTTGGTTGAGCTTGTTGGGCCTTGTGATGCGTGGCCTTTGCCTCTTTGGACCTTGTGTCGGGCAAGTGTGCCTTGTGTCGGCCTGAGGTGTGTCGCCCATAGGGGTGTGTCGGGCATGGTGTGGAGGTGTGTTGCCCATGGACCCTTTGACCCTCTTTGACCTCGTTTGTGTCACCACTAGTGGACACTTGGTGCTTGATGCTTGCATGTGGCAATGACCTTGGACATGTGTTTAGGGCATGTTAGAATGGTGGCTTTGCCCATGGACAAGTGTCCCTAGGTGGGCGACACCTTGCCTTGTCTTACCTTGGTTTCTCCTCCATCCTCTCCTATATATGTGTTTCCTTTCTCTTGCTAAGGATCCCTTTAGTTCCTTAGTTTTCCCTCTCCCTTGGTGCATGACACCCTCTTCCTTTGCAAGCTTGGTGGCCGATCCTTGCCTTGGAGTCTCCTTCTTCCTCTGGTGGTGGCCAAACCCTAGAGTGCTTTGCTCTTCTTCTTGTGGTGGTGCTTGGAGCTTGGAGCTGGGAGCTTCGAGCTTGCTTAA
The DNA here is from genome assembly GCA_963693085.1 of Alisma plantago-aquatica. Lineage (NCBI taxonomy): Eukaryota > Viridiplantae > Streptophyta > Magnoliopsida > Alismatales > Alismataceae > Alisma > Alisma plantago-aquatica. Next base: position 915,151,853 of record OY856411.1, on the reverse strand, counting down.
GGTGGGTTACATAACTCCTAACCCTAACTACATTACCACCTTCTATGTTCTTGTATGTTTCTTATGATCATAATCGGCTATGTATGTTGCTAGTTTAGTTTCTTGCTTTAGTTGCACCTTGTTGGCCGAACCATGTTCTAGGTTTCTTATTGAGAAACACCCATCTCCCTCCTTGGTCTAGAGAAGTGAGCTTGAACTCTAGTAATATGGGCAATACTTGTCTCTCGTTTAAGTTGAGAGGTGAGCTTGTGTTCTAGTTGCTTGAGCAACATCCTTCTCTCACCAAGGATTCGAGAGGTGAGCTTTGTGGTGGATGTAGACCTTTGTTAGGGTTGATATTTGTGTTGCCTGATTGGTGATAAGAAGTGTGCAAGACCCCTCTCTCTCTTGGTTGTTGAGAGGTGAGCCATCTTCTCGATCCATTATGGTTTTGGTGCCCTTGTGCTTGAGGATGGTGACGACCTTGTGGAGTTGCATCTTGGCCGATATGGTTTTGGAGGTGATGCTTCCCGATATCCTTCTTTGGCCTAGAGCCTTGGTCGACATGATGTGTGGTTGTGTCAGGCATTTCTCCTGGTTTCTGCTTTGTGGTTGTGTCGAGCTTACACCCTGGTCCTTGACCTTTTGTGTGTCGGGCGTCACACCATGCTGAATGTCCTTCCCGATACACCTTGTTCAGGTGGTTGCTTAGTGCTTTCATACCTTGGACGATGGGGCGTTGCAACCTGGACCTGCGTTGCCTTGTGTGTTGGCCGATAGGATGAGGGTAGGCTGGTTGGATGATAGGTTTCTTTGTGGCCATTGAGTTATATCTTTGGGTGTCATACCTTGTGAGTGATGCTGGCCGAGATGGTAACCTGGTGCATAGCGCACCGTTGCACGATATAGGCTAAGTTGCGCATTGCATATGTATGCCTGATATCCATGATGCACGATACAACATTGCACGACACTGAGGTGCACGATACAGAGGTGCCTGATACACATGTTGAATGATATGCTTGTGCACATTATTTCTTGGGTTCTTATTGCACGATACATCTTGAAGTGGTAGCATGTTACCTTTGTTAAGTGCTTGGGCGATATGTGGCTGGTTTGCTTGGCCGATATGGGGCTAGAGTGTTGGGAGATATGAGGAAGTACCCTGCTCGATACTACCTCTAGTGAGGGTGCCCTACCCGTCACTCTTCTTGTGAGGGTAGTGGGCACTTCTAGTGAGGGTCTTGTTCCTTCTAGAAAACCTATATGCTAGCTCTTGTTCATGAATCACGTTTGGTTTATAATGGTGACCCTAGATATGTTTGATATAGTAGACCACATCTATGTATCTTGATATGAAATTTCATTTGTTTATGATCATCTTGAATTATATGAATAATGCTGAGGAAATGGTAAGCCTATAAGATGCTTTCTTAATGATATGACCTATGCTTATGATCACAGGTTGAGGCATGAATGATAAATGTCACCCTATGTTGATAATCTGATCTTTCTGATAATCTATGATGATTGTGCATACTAACCATGCAGGTACAGATGCACAGCCAGGTAAAGGGCTATGAGGTATATATGTTTGAGTAACACTGCTCTGATGGTTACTCTTGATGATGAGATGATATGCATGATGTGTTGGTCCGAGGACCTGAGTTTGGCTAAAGTGCCTTGATGAGGTGTTATCCTCTGATGATGATCCCATAGGTGATGATGTTAGCCTTGAAAGGCAATGGCACTATGTGATGAGGGGTTGAGATCCCATGGAAATGTAATGCTGGATCCTTGTGATGGATCAGGATGATGTTGAGAGTTTCATGTTGCTTACCCTTGTTATGGTTGGCATGTGTTACATCTTTTTTGCCTCAACAATCCACATAAAATATAGTAACTAATCACAGTGGAACATATCATGTAGTTTGCCCTGGCCATAGATCCATCATCGTCAGGAGCTGGTGATAGTGAAATGGGTTCTCCTGTGGGTTAACCCAGAGCGCATATTGTTGAATATGCGAGGTTTCTCCTAGCCTAAAATAGTGAGGATTTGAGTGCAGCTACGGTTGAAGACTCGGGATATGTATAGAGCATGGTGAACATGCCCATGGCTCAGATATGTGATATGGGAGCATGAATGCATTCATGGCTCAGAGCACAGTGAACAGGCCCGTGGCTCAGTTTCACTAGCGCCGAGACCTATACCGAGGCGGGCTAGGCAGAGGGTAGCCTGCAGGAGCTGACCCTGTGGATGAGGCCACTTAAGCATGAGACTGCGATCCTGCTTGTGTTGTACTCGTGCACTGACCATGAGGTGGGAGGTCGTGGAGTCCGACTCTTCCATTGACCTTGTATGGCACCGGCTCTGGGTTTCGCAGCCGTCGGTTGGATTTGAGAAGTGCGGCTCACTTCCTCAGGGCATAATAATACATAATCTAGCCGAATAGTATTTATTGCTTAAGGAAAAACACGTAACATTGATTGAGGCCTTGCTTGTGTAGTTAATCTTGTTATACTTGCAGTTACTTATATGTCCCTTATGTTATGTGGTAAGATCTCATAAATCTTATCTTGGTTATCTTCCTTCCATACAGCCTGGTAAGATTGATGGTATGAATAGCTTTTCTATATAGACTCCTCTTATTATATCTTTTATCAGTTATCTACTGTTGTTGCTTCATCTTCTGAGGTTTTGTGGTTTCGGCGGGGAGTTATGTTTCTCACTAGGACTATGTGTCTCACCCCACTGGTTTGTAACCTTTTTAGGTGTTTGTGCCTGGCATGGTGGTGGTCACGGAGTTGCGGCCGAGCAGCAAGAAGAGCAGTAGAAGGTAAGAGATGGACATGCTGCTGTTTTGGTCATTTTGTAGTAGAGTCTTAGAGTCATCCCTGTACTCTTAGGTCCTTGGAGGTGTTTTGACGTTGTTTCACGATGTATAGCCAATGACATTTTGTATATCCTACTGCTGGCTGGATGTGGGCCGTTCTGTATTTATAAATATGTGATGAACTCATGTGATGACAGGACAGTTGATCTCCTAAGCTGTGGACACATTTCCAGCTTGTAAATGTTTATATAAATGTTTTCTTGCAGGATGAGGACTTGAATGTAATAATTTCTTAGTTTATCCTCTTTCCGAAATCGGTTTTAATTAACTCCTGTTTTGGTAATTTGTGGTTTATGGTGTTTTCCGCATGTTTTCACGTAACACCTCGCTGTCTGTGTGATAGTGGGATGTGTTGCCATAAGTTTGGTATCAGAGCTCTAGGTTCGTTGAGTCTATAGGGATCTAGGACTAGGTTGTGTCTGTTTTGTGGGTTTTCCAAATTTTCTTACAATCATCTTCTGCCCTCAGTGGAAGAAAAGCCAAGATGTCTGGAAACCATGAAGAACATGCTGCCGAGAACAACGATGTTGCATCAGTTAATGGATCTATAGGGCAGGCACATGAAGATCGGGTGCCTGAGGTCCCCCAACCTGACCTAGCCATTCTTGAACACCCTACCTATCAACAGCTTATGGGGCAAATGATGGCTACGATGAATCTCATGGTATAAAGATTGTCGGTGCCTCTACTGAGAGTACATGCTCCCCATGGTGAGACATCGGGTATTGGGCAGACCTTTGAACAGCTTCGCTGAGTCAGAGCTTCGGACTATGCTGGAACGACAGATCTAGCGGATGCAGATCTATGGATGACAAGTCTTGAGAAGGCTTTCTGGATCCTCGACATCCCCGAAGCGGACAAAGTAAAGCACGCTGTCTACCTTATGAAGGGTAGTGCTGATCACTGGTGGACCATCGAGGAGGAGAAGCGACCTGGTGAGGTGATCGGTTGGGAGGTTTTCCGACACGAGTTCGTTAGCAGATACTTTCTGAAGATGTATCTGGATGAGAAGATCAGTCAGTTTGAGCGCCTACGCCAAGGAACGATGAATATCACTGGGTACGAAGCCAAGTTCATGGATCTGTTGAGGTTTTTTCCTCACATGGCGGTAATTGATGACGAGCGGATCAGACGTTTTGAGAAGGGTCTGAGTGCTGAGCTGACAACACCTACTTCTGCGTTGGAGAATCGTGAGCAGTTTGCCACATTTGTAGAATCTGTCCGGAGGATCAAATGGTCAGTAAGGGAGAAAAGAGAATTTATGTCTAAGAAGAGGCCTGCTCAGTTCCAGGGACAAAGGCTTGGTGGCTTCAAGAAGCTAAGGTTTTCAGCACCTTCCATGACGAGAGGTTCCAGTGTACCATCACAGTGGTCTTCGAGTAAGGGAAGAGATTATGTTTCTTCATCGTCAAAGGTACATAGTACAACTTCTGTGGCAGTGACAGGGCTGCCTAGGCCACAACAGCGAGACTAGTCATGCCATCTTTGTGGTCAGATCAGGCATTTCAGGTTCAACTGCCCGAATAGAGATGTTGAAGTGACACAGTAACCAAGGCATAATCAATGAGGGTCAGATAGACCACAACCCAGTAGTAGTAGAGGGCGAGGACGCGATCAAGTGTCACAAGCGGGATCGTCTGCTCAAGGAAGCAGAGGATGTGGACAACAAGCAACGGCTCAATTCTATGCTATAAGTTAGTTGGAGGCGATAGTCAACCCACGAGTGGTGACAGGTCAGATGGAGTTATTTCATTCTGATATGTCTTCTTCTTGCTTTATATCTATTCTGGTTGACCCGGGTGCTACACACTCTTTTATCACCTATAGTATGCTTGGGAACTGTCGTCTACCTGTTAGTTGTAAGAAACCCCTCTTGATGGTTCCTCGATGCTTCGGGAGGAGTGTCCATATTGTGTCTTATCTTTTTCAGGACAATGTATACAAGTGGATCTTATACCACTTGATATGCATGGTTTCGATGTGATCCTTGGGATGGATACCTTGGAGAGCTATAAGGTTGTTTTGGACTATGGTTCCAAGCAAGATGTGTTTGATAATGACGGAGAGAAGTGGATCTTCCAAGGAGATAGGAAGATTCTTCTGACATGTCTAGTGTCAGCTATGGTGGCAGAAAAGTTGCTACGACAAGGATGTAAGGCGTTCTTAGCTCACATGGTGGATACCAAGGTGAAGGGTCCTAGCCTTGAGGAGGTGTCAGTTGTCCGAGAGTTTGCAGATGTGTTTCCTGATGAGTTCTCTGGTGTTCCTCCACTCCAAGAGATTGATTTCGAGATCAATCTGGTTCTAGGAACACAACCAGTTGCATAGACACCGTATAGGATGGCTCCAGTAGAGATGACAGAGTTTAAAAAGAAGTTGCAAGAATTGTTGGAGAAAGGTTTCATCCGACCAAGTACGTTGCCTTGGGGTGCTCCAGTGTTGTTTGTTAAGAAGAAGGATGGATCGATGCAGTTATGTATAGATTACCGACAGTTGAACAAGGTCACGATCAAGAACAAGTACCCGTTGCCAAGGATAGACGATTTGTTCGATCAGTTACGTGGTGCTGTAGTGTTTTCAAAGATCGATCTACAATTTGAATATCATCAGTTAAGGATTAAGGCAGATGACATACCAAAGTCATCTTTCAGAACAATGTATGGTCACTTCGAGTTTTTGGTTATGCCGTTTGGGCTAGCCAATGTGCCTGTTGCTTTCATGGATTTGATGAACAGAGTGTTCCGTCCGTTTCTAGATCAGTTTGTCGTAGTCTTTATAGATGACATCTTGATCCATAGTCGGGACAGGTAAGAGCATGAACGACATCTTCGACTAGCATTGACTCTTCTTCATCAACATCAGTTGTACGCCAAGTTCTGTAAGTGTGAGTTCTGGTTGGAAGAAGTAACTTTCTTGGGCCACGTAATATCTGTAGAAGGAGTTAAGGTGGACCCGAAGAAGGTGGAATCCATTACAGAATGGGAACAGCCGAAGACACTGACAGAAGTTTGTAGTTTCCTGGGATTAACAGGATACTACCAAAGGTTTATCAAGGACTTCAGTGCGATTGCATTGCCGATGACGAAGTTGACTAGAAAGGATGTACCTTTTGTTTGGGATGATCGTTGTCAGCAAGCTTTCCAAAGTTTGAAGGAGAAGCTGACTAGTGCTCTAGTGTTAGTGCTGCCAGAGCCTGGAAAGGGCTATGTTGTTTTCTGTGATGCTTCCAAGAAGGGTTTAGGTTGTGTTATGATGTAGGAAGATCATGTGGTTTCTTTTGCTTCATGACAACTTAAGAAACACGAGGAGAACTATCTGAGTCATGATTTGGAGTTGGCAGCGGTGGTTCATGTGTTAAAGATTTGAGACACTATCTCTACGGGGAGGTATGCCAGATCTTTACAGATCATAAGAACCTGAAGTACATCTTTTCAAAAAATGAGTTAAACATGCGACAACGCTGATGGATGGAGATAATCAATGATTACGACTGCACCATTGAGTATCACCCTGGTAAAGCGAATGTGGTAGCCGATGCGCTTAGCCGAAAGTCTTCTTCTCTTTCTTCAAAGAAGGCATAATTGAGTTCCTTGGTATGCCATAGATGGGATATGTTTGCTTCCCTGCGACAAATGAATGTGCAGATGGAAGTTTCCTTATTAGCTGGACTTTTAGCACATATGCAAGTCAAGCCTATGCTGAGACAGCAGATCAAAGATGCACAACAAACAGATGATACGATACAGTTGATCAGATCAGAGTTTGGCAGTGAAAAGTGTGATGGGTTCCATGAGTCCGAGGATGGACTAGTTTGCTATCGTGATAGGATGGTGGTCCCTGATGCTGACGATATGAGGAAGCTAGTGCTCGAGGAAGCACACACATCGATGTATGCTATGCATCCAGGAGTCACCAAGATGTATCATAATCCGAAGGACTTGTATTGGTGGCCCGACTTGAAGAAAGATGTAGCCGAGTTTGTGGCTAGGTGTGCGGTATGTCATCAAGTCAAGGCTGAGCATCAAAAATCGGTAGGTACGTTACAACCCCTGCTGATACCGTAGTGGAAATGGGATCATATAACCATGGATTTCGTTGTTTGTCTGCCCAGGACAACTAGGAATCATGATTCCATTTGGGTAATAGTGGACAGATTGACAAAGTCTGCCCATTTTATACCTATCATGACAACGTATACAATCGAGAAGCTAGCTCGGGTATATGTGGATGAGATAGTACGTTTGCACGGTGTGCCAGTGACGATAGTTTCTGACAGAGGTCCTCAGTTCACGAGTCGTTTCTGGGAACAGTTGCACAAAGCATTGGGAACACAGTTGAGGTTGAGTACCACTTTTCACCCACAGACAGATGGACAGTCTGAGAGGATTATTCAGACTTTGGAAGATCTCCGTTGGGCTTGTGTTTTGTAGTTCCTAGGCAGTTGGGACATACATCTCAGTCTGATAGAGTTCTCCTACAACAATAGTTATCAGCGGAGCATTGACATGGCTCCTTATGAGGCCTTATATGGCAGGAAGTGTAGATCTCTGTTATGTTCGTTTGAGTCTGGTGAATATCAACTGTTGGGTCCTGAGTTAGTACAACAGACAATAGAAAAGATCAAGGTGATACAACAACAGTTGAAAGTGGCACATGACAGGAAGAAGTCTTACGCAGACAATCGAAGATGACCTTTGGAGTTCCAAGTAGGAGACAAAGTGTATCTTAAAGTCTCTCCGTGGAAAGGTGTGCTAAGGTTTGGCTGGAAGGGTAAACTAGCACCCAGATATATGGGGCCATACCCAGTCATAACACGTATGGGCAAGGTAGCTTATGAGTTAGAGCTGATGCCAGAATTGCACAGGTTACATCCAGTGTTCCATGTCAGTATGCTGAAGAAAAGTCATCCGGATACAGAAATAGTGATACAACTATTTGAAGTTGAGCTTGATGAAGATGTGACCTACAAGGAAGGTCCTGTGATGATCCTTGATAGAAGAGTTAAGAAGCTGAAGAGGAAGGACCTGGTTCTGGTGAAGGTTCTTTGGCATCATCGTGGCATTGAGGAAACCACGTGGGAGCTTGAGGAAGAGATGAGGAGGAAGTATCCCTTTCTTTTCTCTTCGGATTTCGAGGAAGAAATCCCTTTGTAGAAGGTTAGTTTGTAAGGACCCTGACCTCCATTTTGGGTTTATCCTATTTGCTTTGCTGAACCCTGATGCTTAGTTTCTTGCTAATCACCTTTAGTGGTGATTAGGGTTTTTGGTGTTTTGTTGGGAGCTGGAGGTGCTACTTGCAATTAACCCAAGTTTAGGGTTTGTGGGCAAGTTTGTCACCTTGTGAGGTGTTCCTCCCTCTCCTTGCTTCCTCTAGTGTTGAGAGGAAGGGTTGGGCTCGTTGCTTGAGTTCCTTTGGGCTTGGTTGAGCTTGTTGGGCCTTGTGATGCATTGCCTTTGCCTCTTTGGACCTTGTGTCGGGAAGGTGTGCCTTGTGTCGGGCATGGACTTGTGTCGGCCTGAGGTGTGTCGCCCATAGGGGTGTGTCGGGCATGGTGTGGAGGTGTGTCGCCCATGGACCCTTTGACCCTCTTTGACATCATTTGTGTCACCACTAGTGGACACTTGGTTCTTGATTCTTGCATATGGCAATGACCTTGGACATGTGTTTAAGGCATGTTAGAATGGTGGCTTTGCCCATGGACAAGTGTCCCTAGGTGGGTGACACCTTGCCTTTTCTTACCTTGGTTTCTCCTCCATCCTCTCCTATATATGTATTTCCTTTCTCTTGCTAAGGACCCCTTTAGTTCCTTAGTTTTCCCTCTCCCTTGGTGTACGACACCCTCTTCCTTTGCAAGCTTGGTGGCCGATCCTTGCCTTGGAGTCTCCTTCTTCCTCTAGTGGTGGCCGAACCCTAGAGTGCTTTGCTCTTCTTCTTGTGGTGGTGCTTGGAGCTTGGAGCTTGCTTAAGGCGGGTTACATAACTCCTAACCCTAACTACATTACCACCTTCTATGTTCTTGTATGTTTCTTATGATCATAATCGGCTATGTATGTTGCTAGTTTAGTTTCTTGCTTTAGTTGCACCTTGTTGGCCGAACCATGTTCTAGGGTTTCTTGTTGAGAAACACCCCTCTCCCTCCTTGGTCTAGAGAAGTGGGCTTGAACTCTAGTAATATGGGCAATACTACTCTCTCGTTTAAGTTGAGAGGTGAGCTTGTGTTCTAGTTGCTTGAGCAACACCCTTCTCTCACCATGGATTCAAAAGGTGAGCTTTGTGGTGGATGTAGACCTTTGTTAGGGTTGATCTTTGTGTTGCCTGATTGGTGATAAGAAGTGTGCAAGACCCCTCTCTCTCTTGGTTGTTGAGAGGTGAGCCATCTTCTCGATCCATTAGGGTTTTGGTGCCCTTGTGCTTGAGGATGGTGACAACCTTGTGGAGTTGCATTTTGGCCGATATGGTTTTGGAGGTGATGCTGCCTGATATCCTTCTTTGGCCTAGAGCCTTGGTCGACATGATGTGTGGCTGTGTCGGGCGTTGCTCCTAGTTTTTTCTTTGTGGTTGTGTCGATCTTACACCCTGGTCCTTGACCTTTTGTGTGTCGGGCGTCACACCATGCTGAATGTCCTACCCGATACACCTTGTTCAGGTGGTTTCTTAGTGCTTTCATACCTTGGACAATGGGGTGTTGTGACCTAGACCTACGTTGCCTTATGTGTTGGCCGATAGAATGAGGGTAGGCTAGTTGGACGATAGGTTTCTTTGTGGCCGTTGAGTTGTATCTTTGGGTGTCATACCTTATGAGTGATGCTGGCCGAGATGGTAACCTGGTGCATAACGCACCATTGCACGATATAGGCTGAGCTGGACATTGCATATGTATGCCCGATATCCATGATGCACGACACAACGTTGCACGACACTGAGGTGCATGATACAGAGGTGCCTGATACACCTACTGCACGATATGCTTGTGCACGTTATGTCTTGGGTTCTTGTTGCACGATACATCTTGAGGTGGTAGACCATTACCTTTGCTAAGTGCTTGGGTGATATGTGGCTGGTTTGCTTGGCCGATATGGGGCTAGAGTGTTGGGCGATATGAGGAAGTACCCTGCCCGATACTACCTCTAGTGTGGGTGCCCTACCCGTCACTCTTCTTGTAAGGGTAGTGGGCACTACTAGTGAGGGTCTTGTTCCTTCTAGAAAACCTATATGCTAGCTCTTTTTCATGAATCACGTTTGGTTTATAATGGTGACCCTTGATATGATTGATATAGTAGACCACATCTATGTATATTGATATGACATTTCATTTGTTTATGATCATCTTGAATTATATGAATAATGCTGAGGAAATGGTAAGCCTATAAGATGCTTGCTTAATGATATGACCTATGCTTATGATCACAGGTTGAGGCATGAATGATAAATGTCACCCTATGTTGATAATCTGATCTTTCTGATAATCTATGATGATTGTGCATACTAACCATGTAGGTACAGACGCATAGCCAGGTAAAGGGCTATGAGGTATATATGTTTGAGTAAAACTGCTCTGACGGTTACTCTTGATGATGAGATGATATGCATGATGTGTTGGTCCGAGGACCTGAGTTTGGATAAAGTGCCTTGATGAGGTGTTATCCTCTGATGATGATCCCATAGGTGATGATGTAAGCCTTGAGAGGCAATGGCACTATGTGATGAGGGGTTGAGATCCCATGGCAATGTAATGCTGGATCCTTGTGATGGATCAGGATGATGTTGATAGTTTCATGTTGCTTATCCTTGTTATGGTTGGCATGTGTTACATCTTGTTTGCCTCAACAATCCACATAAAATATACTAATTAATCACAGTGGAACATATCATGTAGTTTGCCCTGGCCATAGATCCATCATCGTCAGGAGCTGGTGATAGTGAAACAGGTTCTCCTACGGGTTAACCCGGAGCACATATTGTTGAATATGCGAGGTTTCTCCTAGCCTAAAATAGTGAGGATTCGAGTGCAACTGCGGTTGTAGACTCGAGATATGTATAGAGCATGGTGAATAGGCCCATGGCTCAGATATGTGATATGGGAGCATGAATGCGTTCATGGCTCAGAGCACGGTGAATAGGCTCGTGGCTCAGTTTCACTAGCGCCGAGACCTGTACTGAGGTAGGCTAGGCAGAGGGTAGCCTGCGGGAGTTGACCCTGTGGCTGAGGCCACTTAAGCATGAGACTGCGGTCCTGCTTGTGTTGTACTCGTGCACTAACCACGAGGTGAGAGGTCATGGAGTTCGACTCTTCCATTGACCTTGTATGACACTAGCTCCGGGTTTCGCAGCCGTCGGTTGGATTTGAGCGGTACAACTCACTTCCTCAGGGCATAACAATACATAATCCAATAGAATAGTATTTATTGCTTAAGGCAAAACACGGAACATTGATTGAGGCCTTGCTTGTGTAGTTAATCTCGTTATACTTGCAGTTACTTTTACGTCCCTTATGTTATGTGGTAAGATCTTATAAATATTATCTTGGTTATCTTCCTTCTGTACAACCTGGTAAGATTGATGGTATGAATAGCTTTGCTATATAGACTGCTCTTGTTATATCTTCTATCAGTTATCTGCTGTTGTTGCTTCATCTTTTGAGGTTTTGTGGTTTCAGAGGGGAGTTATGTTTCTCGCTGGGACTGTGTGTCTCACCCCACTGGTTTGTAACCTTTTTAGGTGTTCGTGCTATGCGTGGTGGTGGTCACATAGTTGCGGCCGAGCAGCAAGAAGAGCAGTAAAAGGCAAGAGATGGACATGCTGCTATTTTGGTCATTTTGTAGTAGAGTCTTAGAGTCATCCCTGTACTCTCAGGTCCTTGGAGGTGTTTTGATGTTGTTTCACGATGTATAGCCGATGAAGTTTTGTATATCCTACTGCTGGCCGGATGTGGGCCGTTCTGTATTTATAAACAGGCGATGAACTCATGTGATGACAAGACAGCTGATCTCCTAAGCTGTGGACACGTATCCAGCTTGTAAATGTTTATATAACATGTTTTCTTGCAGGATGAGGACTTGAATGTAATAATTTCTTAGTTTATCCTCTTTCCAAAATCAGTTTTAATTAACTCGTGTTTTGGTAATATGTGGTTTATGGTGTTTTCTGCACGTTTTTGCGTAACACCTCACTGTCTGTGTGATAGTGGGATGTGTTGCCACATTAAATATATAGCACAAAATGTACAATCCATCTATATGGATTTCATAAATCTCGAGGTAAACCATTTCATGGTGGTAACCATAAAAAATGACTATGGTTGCTGCCTTACCTTAATGAATTCAATCTCATATGTCAAAGCACACTAAGTGACACACATGGCTTCCAGAAAGGGCAAAATGAGCTAGGTTTAATGTTTCCTAGATGAATGGGCATGCAAACAGAATACATGGTTGCGGTAAGTGGTTGGAGTGCTATTACATAAGATCACTCTTCTTTTATTTATTTTGATTTTATTACATATGAGTATTTTTATTTTATTTTTGCATTTTTTTCCATGGGTGTAGGTAGGGAACATGGTGGTGATAGTGAATTGGGGAGATATAGATATGGCCACCCAAACTTTTAGAGGTGACCGAGGCTGATATGTGCTTTTTGGCATCTTTTCATGGGGTAGAGAGATAAGAAATGATGAAAGAAAGGTGAGTGAAAGAGGAATCATTTGTGTGGGTTTCAACATGAGATGTCTTGCATGAAAAATACTCCAACAACTTAATTAAACAATAAAATACCACATGGATGAGAAATATGAAAATCACACTTTTATCATGAGATTCTACAAACCCTAAGCATTTGTAGCTTGCTTACAATTCAACCAAAACATTGCACAAGCATGAAAGATTTGATTTACATGCAAAAAATCAAGCATTGATATCATCTAGCAATCAACATGAGAATGTAGCATGCCTTTATCAAAAATCAACATTTCAATTCATTAGGTAGAGATTGGGTCAAAACATGCTTTTAGGCAAGAAATTCCACATTCAGGTAAATTTGGCCAAAATGGTGCCAACTCACATTCAATCACATCTAAACCTACATTTAGGAAATAAAAAGCATAAAGCAAGAAAATCCTAGTTATAACTCATAAAAGTTATGACAATATACATGAAATGCAATCCATGGCATGGAGTGGCATGAAAATCATTTTTTTTGAAAATTTACCCAAAAATGCATGAAATTAAACTTCATGGTATGCATGTAGGCAAGCAAGTAGAAATCTACACTAGATAGAGTGGTGTCAAAATCATATAGAATGAAATAGGTATAATCAAAATGATATGAGTGAGAAAGGGAGCATACTTCCCTACCACCCCAAACTTTTGAATCATGTTGTCCTCAACATGAAACTAAAGTTTAGGTGTGATTAGGTACCTATCGCTGTTGCTCTGGTGGGTCCTATGGTGCATATACCTATGGTGGAGGGACGATATGTGGAGGATGGTTCTAGTAGTAATGGCTCTAGTAGTCCGCATGTAGATGCAGATACATCTCCTGATATCCAGAAAGGGCACCCCAAAAATCTCCCCCCATTGGGGTTTCTGTAAACCTGTGCATGTTGGTATTGATGCATGTGTTTGATCTGATAGTGCAATACTTGTTCATCCTACCATATTTAATGATGTATCTATTTCATGCTCTACTGAAAAAATTGCATGCCTTCCAACTATTCCTGTATGGTGGACATGTCATAGGAATTTTCTATAGGATGGTGTTGTGATGATGTTGCTTCCTCCCTCCTTTCACTCGATGTAGCTCTCTTTGATACTCTTCCCATTGCTGCTCCTCTACATTTGTTTCATACACCCTTTCATGAAATTTCACAATGGGATCTTTATAGTTTTCTCTACGGTTATCTCCTTCAAAAGTGTGTATGTGTTAAAATGCTTCAGTAGAAGAACCTACTTTTCTAAAGAGTGTCTTGGTGTAATAGCGGAGCTCAAGGGTGATTCTAGAGTATTGGGGGTTGATGTTATAATGCATCCTTTTATTGACAATGGTGATCATTTGGGAGCGGACAAGAAATTGTATATCCACAATCTTTGCTCGCTCTGCCTTAGTTAGCTCCATCTTATCACATCCTAGGGTTAGAGCTATTGATGTCACAATTCCTCCCATGAAAAAGGGAGTTTTGCTCTTGGATGGAATTGTCCTCATGTTGTAAGTCCCCTGACCTAGCATAGTGCTTGAGTATGCTTGCTTTTCTTAATAAGATACTTAGAACCTTAATATAATCTTTTGAGATGCTTTTATAACATGTGACAAACTTATGTTTTCAGTTTGGTCATGTTTGAATGATGTTTGAGCTAGGGGTGGCAATCGGGTTCGGGTTAAGCAAGTTTTATTTTGGGTCATTTTAGGTCCACACTTTTTGACTAGACCCTAAACTTGCAAAAGATGTATTTTTGGGTCGAAACCCTAACCCTAACCTGATCCACAAATAATTTCACATCTATCAGGTCTGACCCATAAATCCAATACCAAGAGAATGATTTTAAAAAAAATTATGATTTGTCTAATAATTGATAATTTCCAATCATAATTCACAAATTTTATTGTGATAAACTTACAATGTGATTGATAAACACATATAAAGCCTATTTTAGTTTGTTCGAGAGTTCTAAATACAAATTCATAATATAATTAGTATAGTAAATCATACAAATCAATACAAAATCATGCTGAATTGCCAAAATAAACTTCTTGTTTGATGGATCAGTAATTTAATAGGCCAGTGGGTGTCTTAAAATATAGTATTTGTATTTTATTTGAAAATATAATTCTGAATTTTGGGTCAATCAGGTCAATTTGGGTCTGAAGTCCAAACCCATACCCGACCCTAAATTAATTTTGGGTTCGGGTCAATTTTGGGTGGGTCAAAAAACCTTAGACCTAAACCCGCTTAAAGTTTCAAGTTTGGGTCGGGTCCTGCGGGTTGGGTCTTGTTTTTTCATCCCTAGTTTGAGCTATGTTTGCTTATTTTGGAACAAATTGCAATTTACCCAAGTTGAGGGGTTATCTTACAATTTGTCACATGTAGAGTGTGTTTCTTGTACCTTAGCATTATGAAAAAGAAGGTAATGCTATGGGGTCCTTGTTTGGACCTTGGTTGATGATGTGGCATCCTGTGATGTTGCTAGGGTTTCTAGGGTTTGCCTTGTTGTTTGTGTATTGACCTTGCTAGAGTTTGAGTGTGTTGCAGCCACAACACCACTCTTGGATGAGTGTTGCGACTGCAACACTTACCCTAGGAGTTGCTTGCTTCAACCATGGTGATCCTGATGTGGTTTGGTCAACATGGTTAGTCCTTTAGTGATGTGTTTCGACCATGTGGTGATGTTGTGATGTAGTGTTGCAGTCTCTACATGAGCTTGGTATGCTTTGACCGCAATAAGGGTGTTGGTGACCTAAGTGGTCCATACCCTACCTAGGCTATATAAACCTTTGATGCATGTAAGAGTTTAGTGGTTGCATGGTTGTTTTCTTAGAAGATAAGTGTCTTGGTGATTCTCTCTTGTGTTGAGACCTCATACCCAACTTACCTCCCTCCAACCTTGAGTATATAACTCCTATCCTCTTCATGCAAGAAATCCTTTTAGCTCCATTTCCTTCTCCTTCCTTTCTTGGTCGACCTTGGACCTTGGTGGAGCTAGAGGGTGCCGATCTAGGTTCTTTGGTGGCCAATCAACCTTGCATGTGGTGTTCTTGTCATCCTCCTTATGGTGATCTTCTTTCTTTGGAACCTTGATCTCATTTTCTTTTGCACCCTACCTCTCTTTCTTCTCCTTCTTGGCCATGAGACTATGGTGCAGCCATGGTGGCTATCTTGAAGATCTTCTCTTCACAAAGGTCAGAGACTGTGGTTTGAATACGATGGTACCTATTTGAGAAGAAGCTCTCTTCTTTCTTATTCTTGATCAACCTAGGGTTGTTACCATCTTTCTTGAGCCTTCCTTTGACCATGGTGTTCTTCTATTTAGAAATGATCTTGTGGATAAGGAGTTGAGCTTTGTCAGAGCATCTTTCTCTCCCTTGGAGCTTGTGAACTTGGGAGATTGATGTCTTCATAAGGTGGGTTATATAACTCTTCTCCCTCTTCTATTATTGCACCCTAATTGTGCTTTCTTGCTACTATTTTCATTTCTAAAATGTGACATATGATGGAAGATGATGTTATCATGATCTAAGGTTTATGACTTTGTAGTATTCTCATGTGGATTTCTCTCTTTTCTAAACCCTAATTTCATGTACCCGTTTGTTAAGTGATGTTCATCCATGCATCATGATCCTTGGTTTTTATTGAGGTTTTGAATCATTTTTTCATGAGGTTGAAGCTTGGTATTCTCTCTCCTAGTGTTGTTTCTTGGTGGCTCATGTTAGAGATCTTTTTAGGGTGTTGATGACCATCTTGTATTGAGTTTTTCCTTCCTAGGTGGTGCTTAGTGTTTTGACGTTTATCATCTATTTTGACTACAGTTTATCTCTATTTTGAACATGGTTATGTGTGGTTGAGGTAGTTTGACCTTGGTGGTTGCTACACTCACCCAGGATGAGTGGTATACCTCATCTCCTCAGGGCATAATAAAAGACATTATACAACCGTCTAGATACTTTCTTAGGGTTGAATTCATCTCATAATGGACGCCCCTTTGCCTTATCTCTTATACTGATTTCTTAAATTATAATGCGGTAAGAGAAATCAACTATTATTCATGTTTTTCATATTCCTTCTTTAAGTAATATCTGTTCTACTGCTCAGTGGTAATTGCCTAGTTTGATTAATCTATATTATCAGTTTAATACATATCATTTAGCTGAATCTGCTCAACCTGATAATAATGTTATTTATGTTTTTTAATCTACCTATGCTTATAATAGATGTTGGCGGAGAGTTATATCTCTCACTATGATGTTTGGTCTCACCCCATGGGTTTCCACATCTTTTAGGTGGTTGTGAACAAAGAGTTATGGATCGTGTTGTTGAGGCTGAGCAGCAAGAGGAGCAATAGCTGTTGAAAAGTTGGATATGCTACTAGTGTTTAGTTGTAGAGTCTTATGTGTCGTCCTTGTACTCTCAGGTCCTTAGATAACTTTTGTGATTTTGTATATCAATACGAGGTTTTTAGCCATGTGCCATTGTTGTAGAGATATGACATGTATTTATGTGAACATGTTATTAGCTGTAACATGTTGTGGCCAGTGAGCTAGTGAAAAGTGTATGTAATAATCTTTTGGCATGAGGTATATATATATATATATATATATATATATATATACATGGCTTTTGTGGACTCAAATGCAATATGTTTCCACTTGAGATAGATATGTGATATCTATTTTAATTTACCCTATTTGTGATAATCTGGTTGCTAGTGATAATTCCCTGCTTTGTTTTGAGTAATCTCGTTTGTGGCGCGTCAGGGCATCACAGTTTGGTTGGTATCAGAGCTTTAGGTTTGCTGAGCTACAGGGACATAGGACTATGGTTTGCATGTATTCTAGTGTCCTCTAATACATCTTATGGTAACTTCTGCTTATGCAAAAGAAGACAAAGAGAAGATGTATGGAGAACATGAAGAACATACTACCAAGAGTAGTGTTATTGCACCAGGTGGTGGTGCCAGGAGGAAGGAGAGGATTGATGGAGTGCTTGAGATGCCCCAATTTGACCCCACTTTAGTGTCCAATCCTGCTTTTCAATCCATGTTGGGATAGTTCATGGCCACGATGACACATATGGCAGACCGAATGCCCTCTCCCCAAGTGAGAGAAGTAGTCCCCAATGTGAAATCTTTGGGTTCTAGGAAGACCTTTGAAAAGCTTAGACGAGTAGGGGCGGTGGAGTATGCAGTTACAACAAAACCAACAGATGTAGATCTGTGGTTAACCAAGCTGGAGAAGGGCTTTAAGATCCTTAACATCCCCAAAGAGGATAAGGTGAAGCATGTTGTGCATCTATTGAAGGGGAGTGCTGACCACTGGTAGGCCATAGAGGAAGTAAAAAGGCCTAGTTTTGTGATCAGTTGGAAAGAGTTCTGACGAGAGTTCATGAGTTGGTACTTTCCGGAGACCTAACTTGACGAGAAGATCACCCAGTTCGAGAAGATCCAGTAGGGATCTATGATAATAAATGAGTATGAAGCTAAGTTCATGGAGCTTCTATGATTTTTTCCACATATAGCTGCTATAGACAAGGAGAGGATCAAGCAGTTCGACAAAGGTTTGAGTATAGAGTTGATGAGTCTAGTATCATCTTTGGAGAACAAAGAGAAGTTTTCCATGTTTGTGGAGTCGATTAGGAGAATGGAATGATCAATAGTGGAGAAGCATCAGACGAAGGCCAAGAAGAGACCTGCATAGTATCAAGGACAATCGTCAGGAGGCTTTAAGAAGCATAATTTTTAGCACCACCGCCACAACAGAGATTGGCGAGTAAGTCACAGTGGTCACTTAGTAGAGGCAGAGGCCATAGCTTTCTTCCTGCAGGAGCCCAAAGTGCAACATCAATATCGAGGCCAGAGTATGACTCCAAGACTTGCCACAAGTATGGACAAGTGGGACATATCATATGGAACTTCCCTATAAGGGATGAAGAAGTTACCCAATGACCGAGACAGAGTCAACAAGGGTCACAATAGTGGCAACAGTTCAATAGTGGCAGTGGTAGAGGACGTGGATAGGCATCATAGGATAATTCATATGGACAGGATAACAGACGAAGGGGGCAACAACAAGCAACGAATCGATTCTACATGATGAGTCAGCCAAAAGGAGTGGTCAACCTATGAGTTGTGACAGGTCAGATGGAGTTATTTCATTTTGATTTGTCTTCTTCTTGCTTTATACCTATTTTGGTTGACCCGGGTGTGACACACTCTTTTATCATTAGATATGTGTTTGCTAGTTGTTCCAGTCCTGTTACACATAGACATGTTAGTCTTTATTTAGAAACTCCTTTAGTTTGTTCCACCAAGTTGCGGGAAGTGTGTCCTTCCTGTGTACTTTTTTTTTCAGGATGCAACATTCAAGTGGATCTCATACCACTTGACATGCATGGATTTGATGTGATCCTTGGAATGGATGCTTTGGATAAGTATAAGGTGGTCTTGGATTGTAGTTCTAAGGTGACAAAATTTGTCGATTGGTGATAATACGTGGGTCTTCCAAGGAGATAGGAAGATTCTTCCAACGTATTTATTGTCAACAATGGAGGTAGAGAAGTTGATGAGACTGGGATGTGATCCATTCTTAGCACATGTGATGGATACCAAGGCAAGGATTCTGAGTATCCATGAGGTTCTAGTTGTTAGTGAGTTTGAGGATGTGTTTCTCGATGAGTTCCTAGGTGTTCCTCCAGTTAGAGAGATTGATTTTGAGATCAATATACTCCGAAGCATGCAACCGATAGTGCAAACACCGTACAGGATGTTGCCAATGGAGATGAAAGAGTTGAAGAAATAGTTGCAAGAGCTTCTTGAGAAAGGTTTTATCAGGCCAAGTATGTCTCCTTGGGGTGCTCCCATTTTGTTTGTTAAGAAGAAGGATGAATCCGTGTGGCTATGTATTGATTACATCCAGTTAAATAAGGTGACAATCAAGAACAAGTATCCCTTGCCACACATTGATGATCTATTATACCAATTGTGAGGTGCCACTATGTTTTCAAAGATAGACTTGAGGTATGGATATCATCTATTGCGGATCAAGGCGGATGACATACCAAAGTCATCTTTTAGGATGAGATACGATCACTATGAGTTCGTGGTTATGCCATTTGGGATAACTAATGCACCAACAACGTTCATGGACTCGATGAAGAGGATCTTTAGACCTTATCTTGATTAGTTTGTGGTGGTATTCATAGAAAAAATCTTGATATACATCCGAGATGCCAATAACATGAGAAACATCTGACGTCAAACGTTGACCCTGTTGAGACAACATCATCTATATACTAAATTAAGCAAATGTGAGTTTTAGCTAAAGGAGGCACCTTTTGTGGGACACGTGGTATCTGCTGAGGGTGTTTGTGTGGACCCCAAGAAGGTTGAGTATGTGATAGAGTGGGAACAACCAGAGACATCGATAGAAGTCCACTGTTTTCTAGGTTTGGCAAAGATACTACAGGAGGTTCATCAAAAACATCATGATGTGTCATTACCCCTAACAAAGTTAACAAGGAAAGGTGTTCTATTTTTTTGGGATGAAAACTGCAAATGCGCTTTCCAGTTGTTGAAGGAGAATCTAACAAGTGAACTAGTGTGGGTGCTTCCAGAGTAGGGAAAAGGATACATTGTCTTTTGTCATGCCTCAAAGAATGGTGTGGGTTGTGTGTTGATGCAAGATAAGAATGTGATCTCTTTCGTGTTGCGAAAGTTGCAGAAGCATGATCAGAACTATTGTCGCATCCAACTTATAAAAACAAGATTTACTTAAGCAGAAGCGAATCATTTGCAGCAGATTACTAAAAATCACTAAAAATTAAAACTGTTTGCAAAGAGATCCATGCATAGGAAAACTCTTTCATCAAGAACCAAAGTATAACATTTACATCCTGGATCATAAGTACATTACTTGTACCATCTCTTCTCGAGGATTACAACATCAGCTGCCCTATTAACACAGACATCATAAGAACCTCGAGGCATCAAGCCAAAATCTCAGATTGATTCATTAAAAACACTAACTATAAACTCTGAGGACCTGAGAGTACAGAGACAACACATACAACTACTATCTATACAAAACTTGGCAGCCAGTGCCTCCACCTGAGTTATTACTGTTGTACCTGTTGGTATTACTGCCTTTCCCTTGCTATAGGGTTCTTGCTTCTTCTTCTGCGTTTACCTAAAAAGTTGGATCTCACGGGGGTGAGACAATTGTAAATTTCCCCAACGGGAGATATAACTCTCCACCAAAACATTGTTATAGTAGTATATTATAATCAAACTGAGCATGAGTTCTTATATATTAATAGCAGTATTAATCATTGAATGAACAAAATAACGTAATCTCCTTTCCTAAGGAGAGCATTGCATTTATCCATGATAGAATCATAATTCATCCTTGTACTTTCAATAAGTATAAAGAGATATGAATAACATCTATCAACTAGAGATGCATAAAAGAAATGTAACATCAGCCAATGAATTTCCGTATTCAATCCTTAAGCAAACATTCTATACGGATGATTACATTTTACAATCACACTTATGCCCTGAGGAGATGAGGTATACCGCTCATACTCCAACTGACCATTACGAAGTCGAAATCGGTACCATACAAGGTCAAAGGTAGAGCCGACTACCAAGACCTCTCACATCTCGGTCAGTACGAGACAACATGCAAGACATCTCGTGTCTCTGCTAGATAGCTTTCCAGGCTATACTGGTAACTTCGCTATTAGAGTTACAGTGGTGTGTTGCACTCTCTTCGCAATTCTGAGATTTCTAGTTTATCTCCATCGAACCAACATTAATATTATTGGGAGATGTGTACTGCATCTGTCCCAATCATCGAGAGATTCGTGGTACATCCATCCTGATACAATAATGAAGAATTAAGAGGTTTAATGTTTACCTTTCCTCAATTCCCTCATTAGGACGTTAGGATACATTCGCCCATTGCCCCCACATATTCAAAATATGCGTTCCGAGTTTTTCCGCGGAGCACCCGTTTCACCATCACCTGTTGCTGACGATGATGGATCTATGGTCAGGGCTCTACATGATATGATTTCACTTGATTAATTAAGTACATTAACATATTCTTTTAGCATCATTCAAGTTCTCAAACATGAATTATTATGACAATCGCTACAAAGAAACATGTAAGCTCTTATCTATAGCTTTACCAGAACTTATAATGCAATGGGATCTAAATCCCTTATCTTATTACTTGAAAGTTCACATCTCACAACAACATCATTATCTTACTTATCAAAACTGGGTATTCATACCCTCAGTTTATCACTATCACTATTACCACTTGTTAGGTAACTATTACCTTCAAGTCCTCAGACTGAGGTATACATAATACTTGTTATACAAGTATCTCACATGGCTCACAAGGCCTATTAAGTGCTTTATAACCTTTCACTAGGCAACAACTTATTCATGTAACTCATAAGGTCCATACACATTTTGTTACTTTTACTAAGCAACAACAACATTAGGCACATAAGGCCATTCAACATATTTATTATATGAATGTCATAGCTAAAATCCGGCTATGTTCATCATCTCATGATGTCTACATGATTAATAGACATGATAACAGTCATGTAAATAATCTATCACATCATATGAAACAATAGTAACACCTCCATCCTTTATCAGGATTAGGGTTATCTATCAAATAGGGCTTTTCATTCCCTTTACTCAAAATTTGGGTTAAGTTTTCCCATCTTACATTAATTAGGGTTTCATGCTCATATTATTAGTTCAACCCTAATGTATTGCTCCACACCTCTAGGAGCATTCAAAGATATCATAAGTATATGCTTATGATCATTATTCTCATCATGTATCATTAATGATCATCTATTCAAGGTATGAGTTCATTTCTCATCCTTGTCATGGTATGATTACATCATATTCATTGATTTGGCTTACCCCATTCTCAAGGTATATTAGTCAACATTTATCAAAGTACATTGAGTTCATTACATCTTTATTGTAACAATTACATATCACACACTCTATGTGTTTCTTATCCAAGGATATTGGATTAGAGGTTCATCAAGGTATGTCTACACTGAAATGCTGAATGTGATATCTATCATGTCTTGATGTATCACTTTCTTCTCATTTCCATCTTACTTTAGTTAATCAAATAACCTTGTATTAAGGTATTTCCCTCTTAATACTTTATCCACTAACTTGTCACTTTCATCATACAGTGCATAGGCTACACATTAGAAATGTCCAGCTATCTTTAAGGATATGGACTTATCTAATGGTTAGGCATTGTTGATATAGAATAAATCATTATCAACCACATTAGGTATTTCAACTCATAGGATGTTATTCACTCCATTATATAGTATTGCATACATCACTCCTAAGAGTTTCTTGTCCTCATCTTTGTAAGATGTAAAGGGTTGATACACATGTATAAAGTTGGATATATATATAAGGATCTTGGCATCATCTTATCTCTTAGACCCTTATTCATTAGAATAACCACATTATCATTCATATGGTTCATCAACCTTACCCCACATGGTTATAACATTCTCATCTTATTTGATTATATTAGCTACACCCCATTTTAGTATATTGGCTATTATACCATCATTAGGGTTTCACATATCATGGTATCATTACATGACATCATTGCATCAGGTTCCATATAACATCATTCTAATCTAGAGTTTCATATGGCATTACTCTAGATCAGGGTTTCTCATTCCATAACCCACAATTAGGGTTTACTATTCACATCACATTACCCTAGATTAGGGTTTCTCATGAAGTTACCCTAAATTTGAATTCCACATATTATCAACCTGGTTTAGAGTCACAACATTACCCTTGATTTGAGTTACATATGATATTGCCCTAGATTTAGGTTAGGGTTCAACAACCTCCTTGATTAGGGTTTCATGATCTCTTTATTAAGGATCATACCCTAATTGCTTATTCATTCATGTTGAAGGTGTTGAGGCTTATCCATTACATGATTATCATTCATGTAGGAAGTCCTCTCTCTCTCATCTTCTATAAGATGATGCTTACTTCAGATTTGATTAGACTAAGTCACTCAACTTGAAATAAGAATTGATACCATGGATTATGTCATCACCATCATGACCATTAGTGATTTATTCAAATGGTACTAATCACCCTATCTCATTAAGGATACCATTATTATAATCACCTTTAGATTACATCATGTAATTGTTCACTTAAACAATTGACCTTTAATCACTTTAAGTGTTCATACGATTTGGTTAGTTATCTTCCAAACAATCTTGGTCACTTAGACCTCAAACGGTCTTGACCAATCAGACCTCACACGGTCTTGGTCTAAGGGTTTGAAACCATTTGGTAAAGGTGGTGCTTGAAACCATTTGCCAAAGAAAGTACTTGAAACTGTTTGCTAAAGTAAGTACTTGAAACCGTTTGCTAAAGTAAGTACTTGAAACCGTTTGCTAAAGCACTCATGAGATCGATTGGGCCTCAAACGGTTTGGGATCGTTTGGTCCCAAATGGTCTTGAGACCATTTGGTCCCAAACGGTCTTGAGACCATTTACCGTTTGGTCCAAACCTCCTCAAAATCGAATGGACCAAATATGGTCTCCACCAATCATATTGACTTAGGGTTTCCAAGATTGATTCCTTCATTGGTTAAATCCATGTAACCACTCATCAATTGAGCCTAACACCACTCTTCAAATGAATTTAATAGATCATCCTTCAACTGATTTAACCCTCATTTGATCATCAATTAGGGTTTAGAATCAATTGGTTTAGGGTTTGAGATTAATGAGCTTTTACTATTAATCAATGTGAAACTAGTTGCCTTGAAATCATTGGGTCACCATCCAATTTGGACATGACCTGACCTCAAACGGTCTTGAGGTCGTTTGTATGACCTCCAAATGGTCTTGAGACCGTTTTCCCATCTCAAAATCCAAATCCATGACATCCAATTAGGGTTTGGATCATAGGATTGATTACCAAATCAGCATTTGATTGCAAATCAACTTGGTATCTTTAGATCTTCAAACACCTAACCATACTCAACCCTAGACCTCCAAACGATCTTGGGTGACCCTCAAACGGTCTTGAGACCGTTTGGGTGATCCTCAAATGGTTTTGAAACCGTTTGGGTCAATCAACCCAAAGAACTAACTCAATCAAATTAGAAATCAGCATTTAACCCGATTAGGGTTTGGTGATTGATTGTCCTTCAACTCATGAACCAATTGAAACTAATAAACTACAATTAGTGGGTCATTAACCAACATCATTATCAAAAAATATTAAAATGGTAAACCCTGTTCAACACCTCCAAACAGTTTGAAACCGGTTTCCCTTAAACGGTTTGTCAAACCGTTTACTCCTAAATGATTTGAAACCGTTTGCTCCCAAACGGTTTGGGAAACCGTTTGAGCAACTATATGTAAACCATTTGCCTTTGATATTTGGTGAGGTGTATGCTCATGATGATGTCATAATCATCAATCTCTTTACTCACAAAACCTTCTATGAATTTCATGGTAGTTGCATCAATCAACCAAATCAATTATCGTGAATGTAGAAATGATCATTATTTGATAAGGAATTGAATGCAATAAAAAAATCAAGGGTTCAAGTTATAAAACCTGCCTCCAATTGAGCTCCAAAGCTCCAATCGCATGCCAAAAATGGTGGATGGAGCTTTTTCAACTCCCCCTAGGCTCATCCTCAAGCTTTTTGTTGAAAAGATTGGCTAGGGTTGATGAGGAGATCGAAATAAGAAGAAATCAATGGTTTATTTTTGATTTCCACCATGGAATCAAGGTGAAAAGGGGTCAAGAACCTTATAAACAGGTTGGGGGTCGTCCTCCAGGTCCTCCCTAGCTCCCTTGGTCGTTTTCCAAGCAAGGAGAAGAAGTGGAAACGGAAAAGCCTTTCATTTGGCTTGGAAAGGGTCTTTTTATAAGAAATTCAATGAGAGCGAAAATGTTTTATAAAAATCTATAAATTCCGAAATTGTTGCCACCTATCCCCCCTTGGTTTCTTGTATACGAAGGCATCTATATCCCCAAGGATCTCCCTTCCATTATACAATAATTAAGGGAAAAGAAATTAAGCACCTTAGCCCTTATAATAGTAATTTCCATATTTGAGTGGAAATTCTTTTTCTTATAATAAGGTGAGTGGAGTTTCACCTCCTTAGGGTATACTCGTGCCTTTGCAATGATTAAGATCGTACACACACATCTGAATCCAACCATTTTAATTTTGGTTGAAGGCCCTTCAATTATTTTACTTATTTTTGCATTAAATTGAATTAGGGTTTCAATTGGGCTTAAATCTTGATTATTTTAATATCAAGATTCTCTCTCCTCCAACTTAATTCAAATGAGGCACCCCTCTCATTTTCATTGCTCTACATGATGCCAAGAAACATAAGGGACCTTATTGAAGTGGTAATTTGCATATTTAACCCTAGGTTTTGGGTAAATTGCACTTTTCTCCAAAACTAGGTTTTAATGCACAAACATTGTTTTATCAGCTCTTTCTTGGTGCTTATGCTTGTGAAAACCATACCACTGTATCATACTTATTCCTATGATTCTTAAACACGAGGAACATGTTATCATGTAACATTTTCAAGTTAACCCCTTAACTTGGGTAATTTGCACTTTAGTCCAAAATAAGCAAACATTACTTCAACATTATTCAAACATGACCAAAATTGAAACATAAGTTCCTCTCAAGCCTTCATTACTTTTCACAAGATAAAATTAAGGATCTAATTAACTTGCTTAAGAAAAACTACCAGGGTTAAGGCATAAACCAGGTCAGGGATGTTACAAATTATAAACCCCTAACAAGGATTTTGCCCCCGAAATCCCAGATAAAGGAAGATAGATATTATTTATTCACCATACTATCTAATCTCCATATAACATTTCATTGTCACGGAGACACCATAAAGCTTTGATCAACACAAGGTTATTCTACACAAGTTTATCATGGAATGGTTCACATGGGACACATACTCCACTGTCCTTTTTATTATTGATTGTGGAGTTAATTCCATGTCAGGTAACACTTTACTTATTACTTGTACTAACTATCTCATTAGTTGTACATTCTATTATCATGAAGAGAGGTTAATTATTAATTTAGAACTTATCTTAAAGATATCACTAATTGTTATGTTTATGCAAAGCATAAACCCCTAACATGAGATGTTCATACTATTTTACATGATTAATCTAATTTCAGGGTTGACCATTCCAGGTAGTCAACATAAACCATCTGATATTTCTTTAGATACCAGGATCTCTTACCTTGGTATCTATCACATGTGTTGAAAACACATCACATATTTATCTTCCTTTCAGCTTGGGACATCACTTGTTACATATATCTTCACCTTGGAACCAAAGTCCAAGATAAATTGATACTTATCTAAGTATTCATCACATGAACATTTTTATCTTATACACATAAAGTGTCCTAAGATTCACTTGATTGCCAATACCCTAAAAAGGGAGAAAACAAGGAGCCATATTCCTCTTATTATTTCATGTATTTTCAACTATTCAAGAATCATTTACTCTTTATCTCATCCTAGGTTCCTTGCCCTCAGCATAGGAATTTATAAGGATTTTTACATAACATTATTCCTTTCTTTGTCATTATCTATCATGTTCATGAGAATCTTGTGATCTTCATCACATTTCCTATTTCCACACCATGGGAAAAGATCTTACAAACTTTATTGAACAGGGATAACTTTCCTTGTTCCCATTCTTATCTTATGAGGAGTATACTTTTAATTCCTCATACACACATGCTTATCTGAGATTATCTCAGACTTCTCTTTGTTGTACTTAGTATATGACACCTTTATCCATACCATATTTCAAATTTCATGATACTCATTAGATTGTCTCAGAATGACTGCTTGATCAGAGCAGTCAAAAAGATAACAATCTAGGAGTTTCCATACTCACTTTATCATCAATAGTTGTATACCTGGCCAGGGTATATAAATATTGAGATTAAGTAGTATGCACTTTGTATACTATTATTTTCCTTCCTTTTCACGTTATCATGAGCATAAGATTCATCATTTCTGGATTTTATTTGGGCATCTCTTCTATACCTCATCTTCTCTCATAGAGGTAAGAATAATATAAAACATTTATAATGTTTACTATGCAAAATATAAGTCCTCATAGGACTAATCAAGTAAAACTCAATCAATTATTTTCTCAATTAAACTCAGGAAACCATAAAATAACATGTTAGAATGACATTATTTTGTCTAACATGTCATGATTCGTGGGTGGTTCATTGCCTCAGGCTGATTCTGCCTCAGAGGTTGATTCACCATAACATTTTTGGCTGAGCAATCTCTTGCCAGATGTCCTACCTGTCTACATTGGTAGCAAATTCTGGGTGCTAGATATGGTCTAGAGGGTTCTTTAACCTTTCTAGATGACCATTGCCTTGGTGCACTAGGCCCTGGTTGTACCGATGGTACCAAAAACTTCTTCTTTTTAGAACTACCAGGCCTCTGTTCCTGGATTTGGATAGTCCTTTTCTCAATTCTTCCTTTATATTCCTTTTCTAGACAATTAGGTTTGATATGTCCAGGCTTCCTACACCTATGAAAGATCTAGGTTTTAGATTGTATCATATTCCTTTCATCATTAATCATTGCTCCAACAGGCTGATGTTGAGCAGGAAACCTATTGGAGTTCAAAACTTCATCATTGGGGGCTAGTAGTCTAGGTTGCATTGCTAATGTACGATCTACTATGTGCATCATAGTTGTCCTAAATTGCTCAAACAGAGCAGGGAAAGCTGGGATCTCTATCATGGCTAGGTCAAATTGGGGATGTGCATGTATATGTTCTTCTCTTCTCTAATCCCCTGCACCCTTTCTTGGTGCAACATTGCTGCTTTCTGTGGCAAACTCCTCATGAGACCCAGTCATCTTCAAGTTCTTCTTCTCCTATATGAGCAGAAGACACTATCAGATACACTGGAAGACACTAAAATAGACTCTACTACCTTAGTCCTATGTCTCTATAGACTCAGTGAACCTAGAGCTCTGATACCACTAAATTGTGGCATCCAACTTATAAAATCAAGATTTACTTAAGCGGAAGCGAATCATTTGCAGCGAATTACTGAAAATCACTAAAAATTAAAACTTTGTGCAAAGAGATCCTTGCATAGGAAAACTCTTTCATCAAGAATCAAAGTATAACATTTACATCCTAGATCATAAGTACATGACTTGTATCATCTCTTCTTGAGGATTACAACATCAGCTTCCCTATTAACACAGACAACATAAGAACCTCGAGGCATCAAGCCAAAATCTCAGATTGATTCATTAAAAACACTAACTATAAACTTTGAGGACCTGAGAGTACAGAGACAACACATAGGACTACTATCTTTACAAAACTTGGAATCCAGTGCCTCCACTTGAGTTATTACTGCTGTCCCTATTGCTGCTGCTGCCTTTCCCTTGCTATAGGGTTCTTGCTTCTTCTTCTGCGTTTACCAAAAAAGTTGGATCCCACGGGGTGAGACAATTGTAAATTGCCCCAGCGGGAGATATAACTCTCCGCCAAAACATTTTTATAGTAGTTTATTATAATAAAACTGAGCAGGAGTTCTTATATATTAACAACAGTATTAATCATTGAATGAACAGAGTAACGTAATCTCCTTTCCTAAGGATAGCATTGCATTTATCCATGTTAGAATCATAATTCATCCTTAACTTGGGTAATTTGCACTTTAGTCCAAAATAAGCAGACATTGCTTCAACATTATTCAAACAAGACCAAAATTGAAACATAAGTTCCTCTCGAGCCTTAATTACTTTTCACAAGATAAAATTAAGGATCTAATTAACTTGCTTAAGCAAAACTCCCAGGGTTAAGGCATAACCCAGGTCAAGAATGTTACAACTATCCCACTAATTATCTAGAGCTAGCTATAGTTGTTCACACTCTGAAGATCTGGAGACTTTATCTGTATGTCGAGAAGTGCCAGATCTTCATAGATCATAGGAATTTGCATTACATATTCTCAAAACAAGAGCTAAATATGAGGTAGCATTACTGGATGTAGTTAATCAATGACTATCATTGCACCATAGATCACCATCCATGGAAGGCAAACATGGTGGCATCTGCTCTGAGCAGGAAGTCTTTGTCATCATCATCTGGTAAAACCACATAGTTATGTTCCTTGGTGTGCCACACGAGAGACATGTTAGTGTATTTATGTGAGATGAATGTAAAGTTGGAAGTCTCCTTGTTGGTAGGGTTGTAGGCTCAGTTATAGGTGAATCCTACTTTGCGATAGCAGATTAGAGATGATCCACAAAGTGATAAAATGATACAACCATTTCAATCAGAGTTTGGCAGCGAGAAGCATGATGGCTTCCATGAGTCTGAGGATGGTACAATATGTTACCATGGTAGAACTGTGGTAAATGATGTTGATAATCTAAGGAGGTTGGTGTGGAGGAGGCTCACTCCTTGATGTATGCTATGCATCCATAAAGCACCAAGATATAACACAACCTAAAAGATTTGTATTGGTGGCCTGGTTAAGGTGTGACGTGGTTGAGTTTATTGCCAGATGTCCACTATGCCAACAGGTTAAAGTAGAGAACTAGAATTATGTAGGAACTTTGCAACCATTTCCCATACCAGAGTGGAAGTGGGATCATGTCATGATGGACTTTGTGGTTGGACTGCCTAGCCAAAGGTCATGACTCCATATGGGTGATTGTTGATAGGCTGACAAAGACAACACACTTTTTGCCCGTGAAGACCACATATAAGACCACATATATAGTAGATAAGCTTTCTCAGATATATGTTAAGGTATTCTAGCTACCATCATATCTGACAAAGGTCCTCAATTCACCAGTCTTTGTTGGGGGCATCTGCACACATTGATGGGTATGCAGTTGAAGTTCAGTATGGCATTTCACTTGCAGATAGATGGACAATAAGAGAGGATGATCCAGATCCTATAAGCTCTGTTGAGAGCCTATGTTTTGCAATTTTTGGGGAGTTGGGATGTGTACCTTAGTTTGATAGAGTTTGCCTACAATAACAGTTATAAGGGTAGTATCAATATGGCACCATATGAGGCGTTGTATGGGAGACATTGCATATGTCCATTTTGTTGGTATGAAACTGGTGAATATCAACTTTTGGGTCCTAAGCTTGTGCATCATATGAAAAAAAAGCTCAAAGTAATTCAACAACAACTAAAGGTAGCACAAGACAGACAAAAGTTGTATGCAGATAACCAACATAGATTGTTGGAGTTCCAAGTGGGAGACAAAGTATATCTCAAGGCCTCTCCTTGGAAGGTGTTTTGAGGTTTGGGAAGAAGGGTAAGTTGGTTCCTAGA
Organism: Alisma plantago-aquatica; assembly: GCA_963693085.1. Taxonomy (NCBI): domain Eukaryota; kingdom Viridiplantae; phylum Streptophyta; class Magnoliopsida; order Alismatales; family Alismataceae; genus Alisma; species Alisma plantago-aquatica. Next base: position 915,120,816 of record OY856411.1, on the reverse strand, counting down.
TATATGGGACCTTCCTCGGTGGTGGCACATGTTAGTAAGGTGGCCTATATGTTGGAGTTTCCACCTGACTTGTACATGTTGCAGCTAGTGTTCCATGTGTCGATGCTGAGGAAATGTCACCCTGATACAGAGTTGGTGCTGCAACCAATGTGGGTTGAGCTTGATGAGGATATATCTTATGTGGAAGGTCCAGTGTTGATCCTGGATAGGAGGATTAAGAAGTTGAATAAGAAGGGCATAGTTTTTGTGAAGGTTTTGTGGCATCATCGTGGCGTTGAGGAGGCCACATGGGAACTTGAGGAGGAGATGTGTAGGAAGTACCCATCTCTTTTCACGTAGGATTTTGGGGGCAAAATTTTTGTTAGGGGTTTGTAAGGCCCCTGACCTAGCATAGTGCATGAGTATGCTTGCTTTTCTTAATAAGATGCTTAGAACCTTAATTTAATCCTTTGAGATGCTTTTATAACATGTGACAAGCTTGTGTTTTCAGTTTGGTCATGTTTGAATGATGTTTGAGTAATGTTTGCTTGTTTTGGACCAAATTTAATTTACCCAATTTGAGGGGTTATCTTGTAATTTTTCATGTGTAGAGTGTTTTTCTTGTGACTTAGCATCATGAGAGAGAAGGTGATGCTATGGGGTGCCTTGTATGGACCTTGGTTGATGATTTGGCATCCTATGGTGATGCTAAGGTTTCTAGGGTTTGCCTTGTTGTTGAGTATCGACCTTGCTAGAGTTTGAGTGTTTTGTGACCACAACACCACTCTTAGATGAGTGTTGCAACCACAACACGAGTTGCTTGCTTCAACCATGGTTATCTTGATGTTGTTTGTTCGACATGTTTTGTCCTTTAGTGATGTGTTTCGACCATGTGGTGATGTGGTGACCTAGTGTTGCGGTCTCTACATGAGTTTTGTATGCTTCAAGTCCATTTATCTCTATTCACCCCCTCTAGAGCCCATCCAAGACCCAACACGTGGTATCAGAGTGGGTCTTCTCCAAGCACACTTCCACAAGTAGGATAATATGGGTGATTATCCAGGAGGGAGATACCTCATCAACATTCCAATCTTTGATGGGAGAAATTTCCTCTATTGGAGGAGAAGGATCCAATACTACATCCAAGGATCAAGTCTTGAGCTGTGGATAATGGTGGACCATCCATACAAGGTACTGGAGACAAATATAGAAGAATGTGATGAGCCTACTTTGAATAAAGCAGCCTTGAATGCAAGAACCATCAACATTATCTATGCCTCCATGTCCCCCACCGAGTTCAACCGGATTTTGTCTTGAGAGACATCATATGAGATGTGGAGAAAGTTATGTGTCACTTATGAGGGTACAAAGAAAGTGAATGAAAGCAAAGTCTACATGCTTAAAGGCCTCCTTAAAAACTTCAAGACGGGAAAGGATGAGAGAATAGATGAGATGTACTCAAAGTTCAACACCATTGTGAATGGTCTTGCTATTCTAGGTCATCCTATGGATAGAGGAGAGATCAACTCAAATATCCTTAGAACTCTCCCCAAGAGGTGGGAATCCAACGTGACCTCGATTGAAGAAACAAAGTATCTTGGTGATATCCCTATTGAAGAGTTCATAGGAAATCCACAAGCGCATGAAGTTACACTTAAAAAGAAAGAGGAAGAAGAAAGAGAAGAAGGGAAACAACTCAAGAGAATGAAGAAGGCTGAAATTAAAGCACACATTGAATCTATTGTTGGTCAAGCCTCTCCATTCTCTCAAGTCGAAGAAGATGCCATGTAATCCATGGGTAAACTCAACAAAGGTAAGTAATCCTCTTTCACCCGGTGCTTTGAAGGGTCACTTCAAGGAAAATTGTCCACAAGGCAAAAAGGCCCATCATCACTAGAGAAGAGAAGGGAAGCACAAGAAGGAAAAATGGCACAAACTCAAGTGACTCCTCCAACTCAAACTAAAATGAAGAATCAAGTGGAGGATCTAGCTCAAGCTCTAGTCAAGATGTAGAATGTCACTTTGCTCTCATGCCTCAACAAGTGAAGACTTGGATGGGGTAGATCTAAACTCTTTAGATAAAGAATCTTTAATTTCTATTATTTATGCTACTCGGCCTTTCTTAAGTCTTCTAAAAAGAAAAAGAAAAAGCTTGCAAGAATTATTGATAATTTACATGTAGAAAAAGATGATCTTGAACATGATAATATTTGCTTGCTAGATGAAAACAGTGATTATCTTAGTCAAGTAGAGTCTCTTAAGTTTGAAAATGCTAGCTTGCTTAATAAGATTAGATTTCTAGAAGCTCAACCTCTTATGTGTAGTTTTAATGAAGAGAATATTTATATTTTGAATTCTCTCATTCTTGATATTAATATTCTTAAAACTGAAAATGAGGACAAAGATTTTGTTTTGCAAGGATTAATATGAAAATAGTGTTTATCTTTCTAATTTTGCTTTGCTTGAAAAAGAAAATCCTTCCCTGCTTACTAAAATCAATGTCCTTGAATCTTATTCTAGTTTTACTAGAAGAGAGAATAATGTTGTTGCTCTTCATATTGATAAATATTCTTATATGACCAATGTTCTTTGCCTAGAAACTGATCTTTTGCATGCTAGATATAATATCAATCAATTGTCTTCTACTATTACTTCTCTTATGCATGATAATCATAGTTTGGGATATTCTATGCAAAGATTCTTAGATGATAAGAAGAATCATAATCAAATCCTAGATCATACTACCGAACAAATGGGTAGAAATGATATCGGACTTGATAGTACACAAAGGAACAACAAAGATAAAGGACCTTAAACTTTCAATAAAGAATCCTCTAGTGTAAGGAACTCAAATCTAGGTACATTCTTAATCTAGCCCTTTTTCCTAAGTTTTTCCTTTTGTTGGCATCCTTTTGGTCCTTGATGTTGAATTTGTGGAATTACTAGTGGTTTGGGGTATACTTGATCTCTGTTGATGTCAATATATGGGTTTGTGCACAAATACCTTAGTTAGTGTTTTGATCAGGGTCTAAGATGAAAAATTACCACTTAAGTGACATATTGATAAAATAATTTCAACCTAGAATTTCCCTAAGCCTTATGAAGTGGGGATGAGAAAAATGAATAAATAATAAGGCTTTAAACATGATAATGTAGCATTAAATAATTTAATGTGAAAAATAGTGATAATAATGTGTAAGGGGGATAAAACTCATAAAACAAATACTCTTTGGATAAAAATAACTTTAGATTTGAATTCCTTGGATCTGATACGGCTTGGAGGCTAAGTTCACAATTTTAGATATTAATAATTATATTTATTCTATATAGAAAATAAAAAGTGATTTTTCTCCAAAATATCAAATAACTCATTTACAGAATCCAAAAGTGGCAACAAATCTTGAATTCGTAATCTACATCATAAAATTATCCTATGAGTAAATTTTCAACTAATTTGGATAATATTTAATGTTCTAGTGTGTTTAGGAGAGAGAAAGTATAAATAAAAACCAAAATATTAAATAATGTGTTAAATAATTCCAAGAGAGGAAAGTAATGATCTAACCGGAAGAAATACCAAAGAAAACTACTGTGCAAATAAGAAAACTACAACATATTTGCCTACGTGCGAGGGCCTTCTTTGCAACCAGCGCATGGAAATTCATGTTTCACAAGTTTAAGTTTGCTTGAGGGTGAAATTTCACAATAATTGGTGGTTTCTAGATGTCTCTAATGTGATAGGAAAGAGAAAATATGCTTACATCAAAAGAATTAAATAAAATACTTGAAGTGTTCAAAGGTGAAAACTAATGCCAAAATAAGATTCTAGATGTCCAAAATAGGCTAGGTGTCAAATTTTATTTAATATGGAGTTTGTTTGCACCCTGAATTAAAGAGAGATAGAAGGATAAACAATATAATATATCACTTTAATCTTATTCGATTTGAATATAGTTTCCCAATTTAAATGTTACACTACTTTTCTCCCCCTAGTTCACACACATGCATTGAGTGGATAGTTGGAATTGATCCCCAGGGTCGTGCCCACTGGATCAGACAATGCCCAAACCGTCTCCTACCTCAAGTAGGAAGGGGCTCGTGTGAATAATAATAGACCCTATTTTTGCGAATAACTCTGTCGATTCTTGATGTTTTTCTTGAAATTCTTATTTCTACAAATTTGTGAGGTAGTTCTACACCAATAGAGCCTTTACTCGAACCCTAGTTTTCTAAAATGAGAAAAACCTCAATATGTCTGCTAGCCCACTCACCACCATGGACTTTTCCATCCCTCTACTATGTCTCGTGACCCTATAAAAACCCCTATATACCTTCACAAGGTCCTAAGAAACTATACTCTTCCTTTAGTTTGATCCAAAGGAGCATGCATTGTCACCATGAACCCTGACTCCTCCCGTTGCAACTCACCTCACCACCTGAGACTCACACCACCATGGACAAACCACCTCTAGGGTAAGGTTCTGTGGCATCTCCCCTTCATTTAAATGTTATTGTATCTCACTATCCTATTGAGGGGTTGTTTTCCCCAATTCGACCTGGGTATCAGGTGTTCTGCCTCGCTTGCCATGGCACGAGAGAGCAAGGAAGGGGATAACCCCTAGTGACTTTCCAATTCTGCCCTCACTCGTTCTTTTATTTTTGTTTCATCGACAAGGGTGTTTTGGTCATTTGACCCTCATTTTCTTTGCTTTGGGCGAGGTCAAGTGGACCCTTGACTGAGTGAGTTGGCTGCACCATATTGGGCCAAGTCAGCTGGCCCCAAATCTCTCTCCCTCTCTCTCATAGATTTTCTTGCTTGTTTGACTTTTTCAAATTTTCTGATTGGTCAGAATTGTAAACATCATATCTTTTGCTCTGCTTGTCCAAAAATTCTATATAAATATTTTTTGCAATAGGAAAAATGAGATCATTCTCATAAAAATAATTCCAAAGTTTGATTTCAATGCTTTCAAAGGATTATTTTTGGGAATCTAATAAAGTATGTAAAAAGCCCTAAAATTTGTAACCAATTCATATAATCTCCAAATTAAGTAAATAAATCTGTTTTCTTGATCATGAGAACATAAGGAATAGATTGGGTTTAGATTTTGCGTCCAAAATATGAGGTTTTCCAAAAAGGTCTAGAATTAGGGTTTCTTTATACTTATATGCATTATAAAACCCTAATACATGTGAATAACTTGAAATTAGGAAAAGATGATCTTGGAATATTCTAAGTTGGTGAAAAGTGATAATTAGGACTCTAAATTAAGGTATGTGCACCTTATACCTTATGTTGGGCATATGTTTAATATCCAAACCCTAATTTCCCATGAGGCATGGGCTAAAACCTTTATTCCTATCATTTATCTTTTTGGCACAATTATTTCAATATTTACTTAGGTCTTGAACCCCTTCTGCAATATTTCTACTATTTAAACTTGCCATATGATTTCTTTTAGCATCATGAATTATTTGACTTGATCAACTCATGTAGTGATACTTTTGTACAACCACCCATACTTGGACATGTGTTATTTTTCCCTAGGGAATGTGTTACTCTCCCCATGTATGGATATTTTGTAGGTGATTGGGAATGTGTTACTCTCCCCTCACCTATTGGTTGAGGTTCGGTAGGTGCCTCAACCCTACTTAGTTAATGTAGTCATATTCTTAATCATGCATGCTACTTTCTTATTATATGTTATGGTGAGAATCCTATTTGTTATGTGCCTCATACTTTTGACACTCTGTATTCTTACCCTATATTTTCCTTTGTTGTTCTAATCTTGTCTTGTTCCTTATTTTACACATACCTTGTTTTCTTTCTCTTGCTGGGTGATCCCAACCACCCTGTCCTAGGACAAGGAGTGGGACACGACCAAGGAGTACCTGGCCAGGAGTAGATTCAAGGAGACTATGCTGAGATGTATAGGTTGCTACTGCTAGATCATGTAGTTTTCTTTTCTAGTTTATGTTTCATGAAACTCATGTAGTAAACTGAGGTCAAAGCAATGTAATAACTTAGTCTTTTCTTTCTGCTTCTACTATTGACATTTTTGTATCTGAATCATGCTTATTTAAATAGAATTATTATGCATACATCCTTCATTATGTAAGTTCTTTGAATAATAGATGGATCTTATACATTTTTCATTAAATTTTAGTAAGGGGTGATCTCTCCTCCTTACATCTAGTTCCAAGTCTAGGATATCATGTAATCATTGCAATGAAATTGGTCATTATTCCACATATTGTCTTTTTAGGAAAGTGCCCAAGAGAAATAGGACTTGGGTTTCTAAGATGACCCCTCCATACCCAAATATATGATTGGGGACCATTTCATCTTTCTTTGTGTAGGTCACTTGCTAATGGATTGACTTGTGCTATTGATTTGTGAATTGACTTCTTAATCCACATGAAAGAAGAAAGGTGAGATGTGTATGGGGTAGCAACAACTGAAAAAGAAAATGTAAGAACAAAGGTAATGCTATTCTTGCTCATATCCAATCATTATGTGCTTTTATCAAGTTGGTATGCACCACACATAGAGTTTTTAAGTCCTTTTTGGTAAATTGTGATTTCCATCACATTATTGCTCAAAAATTACCCTTGATGCATTTATAGTGCATTACTAGCTTGTTTATCTATGTTTGGATATTGTTCATATTTTTATCATGCCTATAGATGTGTTGTTTCTGATATATAACAACAGATGTTGTTAGCCAAGTTTGTCCTGAAATAAATTTGACCAACAAGCACCAACGGGTGTTGGCAACAACTGTTGATGTCGGCCAAGGAGATCAACCCAGAAACTCAACCGACAAAACTGTGCACAGAATATACAATTGGCTTTTTGGATGAGAATTTCCCTCTCAACTAGACTTTCTCAACAAATAGCCTCATTTTGTGGAACACCCCTTTGGTACCTTTATATATGCATTTTGCCATGCCTTAAATCATCTCTAATTTCTCTAAATTCATATCTTCATATCTTGAAATTGTCTATATCGAGTTTTTATGTAGGTCTTGGTGATGATCTCTTTGGATCTCTTGGTTGTGTCTAAAATTGCTTCTGTTGTGCTCTAACTTGCTACATCTATCTAGTTGTATATCTTATTTTAACACAACCTTGAGGCTCTTAGTGGTAATCATCTTTTGGTAATGATACATACTTGCTAGTGAATAATATCCTTTCATGCTTCTGAAATTGCATATCTACTATCTTGAGTTTCTTGCATAGCCTTATTATGAGTAACAAATAGAACTACATTATATGCATATATTGGAGCATATGAAGAATTGATGTAGTTTTTGAATGTTCTACTACAATGTCAATTTTTGAGCAAAACCAGTGTTTTTAATGTAGAATCGACCTTCAAAGCAAGACTCATAGTTGAACCCTGAGGTTTTTTGGGAGAATTCCATCATCTTGAGGATCAAAATCATGATTTATTAGTTTTCTGCAACACATTATATTATAATTACAAGGAACTTTTTGTTATTTTCCTTGATTATTGCTAGAATTACATTATGGGTTGTTCAAATGCATCTTTTGATTGCTTCATATATTATGCTTGGACAAGCTCCTAGTTTTTGCTCTTCTACTCTCCTTTCTAACATTCAGTATCTTCTTACACTAACAAGTTGTATTTTTCACCCCTCACTTTTTGAAATGACAATGTGGGAGAAGACATGTCTTATGTAATGGGAGATGTAAAGGGGAGAAGACATATATGTAGAACATATATGAGTAGATGACATAGTTTCTATAAATTGTATGAAAGATTACCATGCAAGAGAAACAACATCAATTGAGGGGGATTATAAGAACTCCATGAACATCAAATTGAGGGGGAGCATATGAACTCAATTCTATTGAATCACCTAGGTTTCTCTAAAGGTATGATTTTACTTACATGCTTTCAATACATTAATGGAACGGTTTGTCATCTTCAAAAAGGGGAGAAAGTTGACTCAAGGTCTAAATTAACTAAACCCTTACTTTGATGATGACTAATCCTTCCAGTTATTTGTGTCTAATGCTTCTACTTGAGTGATTTTATATTAGGTATAGACACTTCAAAATGCCCTAACTTGCACATCCTATCTCAGAGAAAAGACAAGTCAAAATCAATGCAAGTATACTTTTGTGGAATATGATGTATCTCTATTAGAGTCGTATTGTAAATAACTTGTAATAATTGTATGACTTGTAATTAATCTTAGAAACATTAGTATGACTTAAATCGAATATTTAAGAATTTTATGGCACTTTCTAAAATTCATCACAGAGTGCATGTTCGGTCGAGTTTCATCCTTGATAAAATTGATCAACACCCTTGATGAATTTTGGGAATGTCCAAGTTTGACTGAGTTTATCTCAGGACAAACTCGATCGACACCCTGCACTGGAAAAAAAGATTTAAGTGATCAATCAAGTTTCATCCATGAGAAACTCAGCTGATGCTTCACATTTTCTTTGTCTCATAGTGCAATTGGTCAAGTTACCTTAATTGAAACTCCACTGAATACATTGTATGGAGTGTGATGAAAAAATGTTTCTAGCCGTTGGAGTGTTGCAAAATTGAAAATAGATCCATTGCAACACCCCAAATGACTATAATTCATTTCTAAGTGGTTCCACTGGCTAGTAGGCATCCCCAACTATAAATAGGACTCCTTGGGCTCCATCCCTTGGTTACCAAGCACTATGAAGGTCCCTATATTGTAGTTGAGTGCCTCAAAGAGCCTCCCTCTCTCTCTAAGCTTAATCACTTGCTACATCCATTAGAGTGAGTAGGAGACTTGTAAGAGAGCTAGTCCTACATGTATATCTTGTGAGGCTTTCACTTCCTCCACCTCCCAATCTCTCATTTATACCATGAATATGAAGATGAAGATTATCTCGCTTGGATAAGAGAGGAGAAGATGGGAAGGAGTCCCTTGGTGAAGCCTTCTCCTTGGTGAAGGTGAAGTCTGAAGGCATAAGATCCATGAAGAATGAGTAATTCCTTCAAGGTGGAAGACTTGTGCAAGAGTGGGAAAGTCCTTGGTGAAGGCGAAAGACTTGTTGCAAAGTGGGTAAGTCCTTATAGTGGTCAAAGACTCTTGGTCATTGATAGGTAAGTCCATTGGTAGGTTGTTAGCTCGGTTTTCCATGAAGGGAAGGCATGGTATCCCTTGCTCAGAAAAGGAAGGTCTTATTATATGTCTTATAAGGGAATATAAGTATGTAATGGTTGAAAAATCTTAGATCTTGACCACTCTAGGTAGTGGACTGACTTTATCTTAGTTTGGAGATGGGAACCACTATACATAGCTTGTGTTATTTTGCTTGCTCAATATCTCTCTCACTTTCTATGTATGTTTTAGTTGCATACAAAGTTTGTACTTGCCATATTATCTTTGAAATATCTTGAAGGTCTAATGAAGTTTATTTAACTTCTTTTAGCTCTATTCACCCCCCTCTAGATCCCATCTAAGATATAACAAGTGGTATTAGAGTGGGTCTTATTCAAGCATACTTACACAAGTAGGAGAAAATGGGAGATTATCAAGGAGGTAGATACCTCATCAACATTCCAATCTTTGATGGGATCAATTTCCTCTAATGGAAGAGAAAGATCCAATACTACATCCAAGAATCAAGTCTTGAGCTATTGAGAATGGTGTACCTTCTAGACAACTACCAGAGACAAAAATAGAAGAATGATATGAGCCTACTTTGAAGAAAGCAACCTTAATACAAGAGCCATCAACATTCTCTATGCCTCCATGTCCCCCATCGAGTTCAATCAGATTTCCTCTTGTGAGACATCATATGAGATGTGGACAAAGCTATGTCTCACTTATGAAGGGACAAAGCAAGTGAATGAAAGCAAAGTCTAGATGCTCAAAGGCCTCCTTGAAAACTTCAAGATCATAAAAGAGGAGATGATATCCAAGATGTACTGAAAGCTCAACACTATTGTGAATGGTCTTGACATTCTAGGTCATCCTATGGATAAAGGAGATATCAACTAAAAGATCCTTATAAATCTCCCCAAGAGGTGGGAATCCAAGGTTCCCTCCATTGAAGAAAGAAAGTTTCTTGGTGATATCCCTATCGAAGAGCCTTAGGAAATCTATAACTCCTTGAAGTTACACTTGACAAGCAAGAGGAAGAAGAAAGAGAAGAAGAGAAAGAGCTTAAGAGAATGAAAAAGACTGAAATTTAAGTACACATTGAAGCTATTTTTGGTCAAGCCTCTCCATTCTCTCAAGTTAAAGAAGATACCATGTACTCCAAGGGTAGAATGTACAAAGGCAATTCATCCTCCTTCACCCGTTGCTTCAAATGTGGAAAGAAGGGTCATTATTGTCCAAAAGGTAAAAAGACCCATCATAACAAGACAAGAGAAGAGAAGCATAAGAAGAAGGAGAAATGATACAAAAGCTCAAGTGACTCTTCCAACTCAAGGTCAAGTGAAGAATCAAGTGCAGGATCTAGCTCAAGCTCTAGTGAAGATGGAGAATGCCACTTTATTCTCATGGCCTTGACAAGTGAAGAATCAAATGAGGTAAATAAAAACTCTTTAGATAAATAATCTTTAATTGCTATTATTTATGCTGATCGTGTCTCTCTTAAGATTCTAAAAAGAAAAAGAAAAAGCTTGCTAGAAATGTTCATAATTTGCATGTAGAAAAAGATGATCTTGAACATGATTATATTTGCTTCCTAGATGAAAAGAATGTTTATCTTAGTCAAGTAGACTCTCTTAAGCTTGAAAATTCTAGATTGCTTGATAATATTAGACTTCTATAATCTCAACCTCTTATGCCTAGTTCTAATGAAGAGCATAGTAATATTGTGACTTCTCTCATGTTTGATATTGATATTCTTAAAACTAAAAATGAGTACAAATATTTTGTTTTACAAGGATTAGAATCTAAAAATAGTTTTTATCTTTCTAATATTGCTTTGCTTTTCAAAATAAAATGCTTTCTTGATTACTAAAATCAGTGTCCTTGAATCTTATTCTAGCTGTACTTGTAGAGAGAATAATGTTGTTTCTCTTCATAATTATAAAGATTTGTATATGACCAATGTTCTTTTCCTAGAAACCAACGTTTTACATGGTAGAGATAATATCAATCAATTTTCTTCTACAATTACCTCTCTTATTCATGATAAACATAGTTTGAGATATTCTATGCAAATATTCTTACATTATAAGAAGAATCCTAATTAAATCCTAGATCATACTACTGAACAAATGAGTAGAGATGATATTGCACTTGATAGTAGCCAAAGGAACAACAAAGATAAAGGACCTTCAATCTTCAATGAAGAACCCTCTAGTTCCAAGTCTAGGAGATCATGTAACCATTGCAATGAAATTGGTCATTATTCCATATATTGTCCTTTTAGGAAAGAACTCAAGAGCAATAGGACTTGGGTTGCTAAGCTAACCCATCCAGACCCAAAAATATGATTGAGGACCATTTCATCTTTTTTCGTGTAGGTCACCTGCTAATGGACTGACTTAAGCTATTGATTTGTGAATTGACTTCTCAAACCACATGAAAGAAGAAAGGTGATATGTGTATGGGGTAGCAACAAGTGGAAAAGACATGGTAAGAATAGAGGTAATGTTATTCTTGCTCATATCCAATCATAATGTGCTTTTGCCAAGTTAGTACACACTATACATATAGTTTTTGAGTCATTTTTGATATATTGTGATTTCCATCACATTCTTGCTCAAAATTTCCCTTGATGCTTTTATAGCATGTTACTATCTTGCTTATACATGTTTGGATATTGTCTATATTTTTATCATGCCTATAAATGTATTATTTCTGAAATATATGTGCCTTTTGACAATAGTTGTTGTCGATCGAGTTTGCCCTGAAAGAAACTCAACCGATAAGAACCAGTGGGTGTTGGCAACAACTATTGTTGGCCGATAAGTTGAACCCAGAAACTCAACCGACAACATTGTACACAGAATATACAATTGGCTTTTTGGATGAGAGTTTCCCTCTTAACTAGACTTTTTTCAAATGGTGATTTATTCATCCCATCATCGGGGTTAGAACCTTCAACCTCTCAATCGTACAACCTCAAATTTACCAACTCATATGCCACATCTTTGGCACAACTAGACTTTCTCAACCTATAAAATAGCCTTATTCTATGGCAATCCCCTTGGTACCTTTATATGTGCATTTTGAGATGCTTTAAATTGCCTATATTGCATACAACTCTATATCTCTAATTGCTCTAAATTAGTATCTTCATATCCTGCAATTATCTATCTTGAGTTGGTATGTAAGTCTTGATGACAATCTCGTTAGATCTCTTGGATGTATCTAAAATTTCTTCTATTGTTCTCTAACTTGCTATATCTACCTAGTTGTATATCTTATTTTGATACAACCTTGGGGCTTTTAGTGGTAATGATCTTCCGGTAATGATGCATATTTGCTAAAGAGTAATATCGTTTCATGCTTCTGAAATTGCATATCTACTATCTTGAGTTGCTTGCATAGCCTTGTGATGAGCAATGAATGGAGCTGCATTATATGTAGATATTGGAGAATCTGAAGAATTTATGCATTTTTTGAATGTTCTGCTGTAGTGTCAGTTTTTGGTGCAAAACCAATGTTTGTTTCTATAGAAACAACCTTCTAAGAAAGACTCATGGCGTGAGACCTGATGTTTTTTTAGTGAATTCCGTCATCTTAAGGGTCAAAATCATGATTTATTAGTTTTCTTCAACACATTACATTATCATTTCAAGGAGATTTTTTTATTTTTCCTCGATTATTAATGGAATTATATTATGGATTGTTCAAATGCATGTCTTGATTTGCTTTATATACCATTCTTGGACAAGCCCCTAGTTTTGCACTTCTATTCTCCTTTATAACAGACGTAATCTTCTTTTACTAACAAGTTGTGTTTTTTACCCCCCACTTTTTGAAATGACAAATTTGGAGAAGACATGTCTTATGTAATGGGAGATGTAAAGAGGAGAATACTTATATGTAGAGCATATATGAATAGAAGAGATAGTTTCTATAAATTTGATGAAAGCTAAGCATGAAGGAGAAATAGCATCAATTGAGGGAAAGTAGGAGAACTCCATGAGAATCAAATTGAGTGGGAACATATGAACTCAATTCTGTTGAAACCGCTAAGTTTATTCAAAGGTATGATTTTACTTACATGCTTTCTATACATTTATGGAATGGTTTGTCATCTTCAAGGAGGAGAATGTTGAGTCAAGGTCAATGTTGACTAAAGATCTAAATTGACTAAACCCTTGTCTTATTTAAGACTAACCATTTCACTTATTTGTGTATAATGCTTCTACTTGAGTGATTTCAGATTAGGTATAAACACACTCCAAATTCCCTTTGTGCATCCTATCTTAGATAAAAGACAAGTCAAAATCAATACAAGTGTAATTTTGTGGAATATGATGTATCTCTTTTAGAATCATTTTGTAAATAACTTGTAATGATTGTATCACTTGTAATTAAGCTTAGGAAAAATCAAGATCACATAAAGTGAATATTTAAGCACTTTTATGACACTTTCTAGAATTCATCACATAGTGCATGTTCAATGAGTTTCATACTTGATAAACTCAGCTGACACCCTTGATAAATTTTGGGAATGTCTAGGTTTGGCCGAGTTTATCTCAGGACAAACTTTATCGACACCCTGAGTATCAAAATAAATTTAAGTTATTGATCGAGTTTCATTCAGGATAAACTTGACCAATGCTTCAAATTTACTTTGCCATACAGTGTAATGGTCGAGTGAACTTTATTGAAACTTGATCAAATGCATTGTACAAAGTGTGTATAAAAGTGTTTCTAGCCGTTGGAGTGTTGCAAAAATAAAAAATAGATCCATTGCAACACTCCAAATGAGTAGCATTTGTTTCTAAGTGATTGCACTGGCTAGTAGGCACATCCATTAGATTGGGTAGGAGATTTGTAAGAGAGATGGTCCTACATGTATATCTTGTGAGGCTCTCACTTGCTCCACCTCCCAATCTCTCATTTCTACCATGAAGATGAAGATGAAGTTCTCTCTCTTTGCTAAGAAAGGTGAAGAAGAGATGGGAAGGAGTCCCTTGTTGAAAGCTTCTCCTTGGCAAAGAAGATCCATGAAGAGTGGGTAATTCCTTTAAGGCAGAAGACTTGTGCAAGAGTGGGTAATTCCTTGGTGAAGGCAGAAGACTCGTTGCAAAGTGGGTAAGTCCTTGTAGAGGTTGAAGACTCTTGGTCATGGATAGGTAAGTCCTTTGGTAGGTTGTTGGCTCCCTTCTCTTTAAAGGTAAGGTTGGGTATCCTTGGCCTGAAAAAGGAAGGTATTATTATATGTCTTATAATGGATTATAAATATGCTATGGTTGCAAAATCCTAGAGCTTAACCTATCTAGGTAGTGGACTAACTCTCTCCTAGTTTGGAGATAAGAACCACTCTACATAGCTTGTGTTCTTGTGCTTGTTCAATCTCTCACTCCCTTGATATGTATGTTTAAGTTGTACTTAAAGTTTATACTTGCCATATTATCTTAGAAATATCTTGAAGGTCTAATGAATTTTTAAGTGCATTTATCTCTATTCACCCCCCTCTAGAGACCATATAAGATACAACAAGTGGTATCAGAGCGGGGCTTCTCCAAGCATACTTCTACTAGTAGGAGAAGATGGGCGATTATCAAGGAGGGAGATACCTCATCAACATTCCAATCTTTGATGGGAGTAGTTTCCTATATTGGAAGAGAAGGATCCAATACTACATCCAAGGATCAAGTCTAGAGCTATGGAGAATGGTGGATCTTCATACAAGCTATTGGAGACAAAGATAGAAGAATGGGATGAGCCTATTTTGTAGAAAGCAACCTTGAATGTAAGAGCCATCAACATTATCTATGCCTCCATCTCCCCTACTGAGGTCAACCGGGTTTTCTATTTTAAGACATCCTATGAGATATGGAGAAATATATGTGTCACTTGTCAGGGGACAAATCAAGTGAAGGAAAGCAAAGTATACATGTTAAAAGGCCTCCTTGAAAGCTTCAAGATGGGAAAGGAGGAGAGGATAGTCAAGATGTACTCAAGGCTCAACACCATTGTGAATGGTCTTGTGTTTTAGGTCATCCTATGGATAGAGGAGAGATCAATTCAAAGATTCTTAGAACTCTCTCCAATAGATGGGAATCCAAGGTGACCTCCATTGAAAAAACAAAGTCTCTTGGTGATATTTCTATTGAAGAGCTCATAGGAAATCTACAAGCCCCTAAAGTTACACTTGAAAAGCAAGATGAAGAAGAAATAGAAGAAGAGAAAGAGCTCAAGAGAATGAAGAAGGTTGAAACTAAACTACATATTTAAGCTATTGTTGGTCAAGCCTCTCCATTCTATCAAGTCAAAGAAGATGCCATGTACTCCAAGGGTAGACTCTACAGAGGCAAGTTATCCTCCTTCACCCAATGCTTCAAATGTGGAAAGAAGGGTCACTTCAAGAAGATTGTCCATAGGGCAAAAAGACTCATCATCACAAGAGAAGAGAAGAGAAGCACAAGAAAAAGGAGAAAATGGCACAAAAGCTCAAGTGACTCCTCCAACTCAAGCTCAAGTGAAGAATAAAGTGGAGGATCTAGCTCAAGCTCTAGTGAAGATGGAGAATGCCACTTTTCTCTCATGGCATCAACAAGTGAAGACTCGAATATGGTAAATATATATTCATTAGATAAAGAATCTTTAATTGCTATTATTTATGCTACTCATGCCTCTATTAAGTCTTCTAAAAAGAAAAATAAAAAGCTTGATATAATTGTTGATGATTTACATGTAGAAAAAGATGATCTTGAACATGATAATATTTTCTTGCTAGATGAAAACAATGCTTATTTTATTCAAGTAGACTCCATTAAGCTTGATTAATAGGATTAGATTTCTAGAAGCTCAACCTCTTATTCCTAGTTCTAATGAAGAGCGTAGTAATATTGTGAATTCTCTCATGATTGATATTGATATTCTTAAAACAAAAAATGAGGAAAAAGATTTTGTTTTCAAAGAATTCAAATATGAAAATAGTTTTTATCTTTCTAATATTGCTTTGCTTGAAAAAAATGCTTGCTTGCTTAATAAAATCAATATCCTTGAATCTTATTCAAGTTCTACTAGTATAGAGAATTATGTTGTTGCTCTTCATATTGATAAAGATTCTTATATGACCAATGCTCTTTGCCTAGAAACCAATCTTTTGCATGCTATAGATAATATCAATCATTTGTCTTCTACCATTACTTCTATAATGCATGATAATCATAGTTCGAGATATTCTATGCCAAGATTCTTAGATAATATGAAGAATCATATCAAATTCTAGATAACTAATGTCATAGTACAAGCACAACTATCTGCATAATCACAAATAGAAGTATAGGAATCTCTAATTACATATACATAGCTAGCAATATAAGCATAATAACATGTGATAACTAATGTCATAATCATAGCCAACACTGGAAGTACATCTATCAACTTAAACATGGCTACTATATGTACACATCTATAACATGAGCATATCCACAACATATGCATATATACTATCTTTTAATGCTCAAAACATCATTTCTATGTAAAAGAGAAAACATGGGTTATCATCTAATGTGAAGCGATGTATACAACCCTAAAAAGATATGCTATACAGATGTGTTACATCTTTTATTAATGCCCTGAGGATTTGAGTGGTACCACCCAAATCCATCTGACCAGTTCTAAGTCAAAATTAGTGCCATAAAGATCTATAGAAGAGCTAGACTCCATGATATCACCCACAACTCCCGGTCAGTACGAGACAAAACATAGAGACATAACAGTCAACTACCAACAATGACATATAGTCAAGCTGAAAACAACTAGCCAACCTTGGTACAAATTATGATGCTAGAGAATAGGTCACACATCCCGTTCTATCTAAGGCATCATGTAGTTGTACCCACTATTGCCTTTCACGTATCACAATATCTGAGGCATGACCACAACCATCCTTCATAACCTGCAATCATTAACACAAAGATATATCCTCAACTTGCACCCCTGCATATTCAACAATATGTTCTTTGAGTTTCCTATAGGAATTGCTCCTTTCACCATCCAACAAGTTCTGACACTAGAATGGATATACAACATAAGGAAACTACATGATTAGGTTTTCACTTGATTAGTTATGCCATTTGGGTGAATTAAGGCTGCATCAAACAAGTGGACATACAAACCCTAATTTATTTCTAGCAGGATTGATATATAACAACTTCAGAAGATATAAAACGTATGAAACTTATTATTCATCATTTCATCATCATAGGGTACTATTCATTGCCATTTATGCGACTACACTTGTCATCATACTATCATAGGACATAAATCCTTATCACATTATCACAGGGTATCAACCCTCATCAATAGAAGAGTATTACACCACATTCAGGGATCAACCATGCTCAAAGGTCATTATAATCATCATATCATTGCATGTGAGTTCATCATTATCTTTCTATGCATAATAGCAAGGACAGAAAAATATCACCATGTATATAATACACATGCTCAACATGGTATTGCATTAAGGAACTAAAAGTTGTTCATAGAATAACATTGCAGGGTTATCTTAGCAATAGAGCATTCCTTCATTATATCAACATATAAGGAAGCTAGGTATGATTGGCCATCTTCAAACTTATAGTGTACAAGGTTAGCATAAACAACACAAATTATAAAGCTATGATGATCACTAGTTAATGCATTAGAGATACAATCAATCACTAGGAAGGATATTCCATCATTATATTAATCATTCAGGGAAGGGTAGCATGACTTACCTCCATCGTGTATTTATTTTAGGGTTATGTTCAACAAGATAAGTTACACTGAAGATACAAGTCAGCACTCATACCCAAACCCTAACTCATGGCATCCCCATTGGATCATGGAGGCATAGGGTAAATCTTTACGTTCAAACCCCATACTATTCTCAATATTAGATCTATGCATAACACAAGGCTTAGCCATTACTTATTGTGTTAAGATTAAGTGTAAAAAGATGTGCTACATTAGATTTACTCCTCCGCTCCTTGTGGTGACTACCCCTTCAATTCATACGAGGGAAAAGGTAAGACTACATGATTATAGGCAAACCTCCATTGAATTCAACATCATTCAAACCAACCCAACATGCCACTAGTATCAACCCAAAACCATTGTATGAGAGTAGGTAAAGCCATTGGTTGTGGCACAAGAAACCACTCTAAACAAACAACTTTAGACAGCCATCAGATTCTGACCTAATTGTGTCACCATTCAAACTAGTAAAACCATCAGTTGACACACACATAGTAGCACCATTGTTTGTGGGGTTACAACCCCCCATTGGTTATGTACTTAAAGCAAACCATCTGTTGACAACATGAAGAAGACCATTGGTTGATTACATGATGAAAACCATCAGTTGATTACATGAAGAACACCATCAATTGATAGAGTCAGATCTCCCATTAGTTGTGGCACTCAATGCCACCATCAATTGACACCATTGGACCATGGGTAACAAGAACATCAGTTGAGACTCAAACAATGATTGGTTGATGGCCTAAACTAGCCATCAGTTGGGAGTTCAGAGAGGCCATCAATTGTCTACAACAAGTGAGAATATTTCTCCAAAAACAAAGGCAATGCCATCATTTGTCAAACCAATAAAATCATCTTTTGAGCCACCACTTAGAGACACCAAAGACCTTTGAATATGGGAGAGGTCTAAGGTTTCAAATTTCAGGTTTGAGCCACCACAAGTGAGACGATTTCTCCAAAAATAGTCCTCATGTTTGAGCCACCACTTTGAGCACTAGATTTTAGGTTCATCTGAGGTTATAGACTACTCAAGGAATAGCATTAAAATTGAAACCTTGGGCAAAGGTAGTTTCTATATGATTAGAACTTCATTTTAGAGAAAGAACTTGAACAATCAAGCAAGTAGTAAGCAATAAATGTGAGGACCATTATAAGACTCACCTCTAGGAAGAATATCAGACTCCAAGAAGTAAGGAAGGTAAAGAATCGTAGTATAAGCTCTGAACTCGGCCAAATAGCACCTTTCTCCACAAGAGAAGCAAACTCTAAGCTTAAGGAACAAGAAAGGCAAGTTCTTTTAGCTTTAGAGCAAACTTTACCATGAAATAACTTGGTTCCATATATGAAGAAGGTAAGAGGAAGAATAAAAGCAAAAGAAACGAAGAAGAGAAGGAGAAACTTACAATCTTAGGTTAGGATCACCTAAAGGGAGCTTCACAAACCCTAGATGAGGTAGATCCAAACTAGATGCTCCAGCAAGAAGGTCGACTATCTTCTTATTCTATGGGCACCTCCTCCACCACCAAACATAGAAAAACGTTCTAGAGAGGAGGGAACAGATAAGGAACTAAAGTTTTCATTTGTGATCTAAAGGATATGCATATAAATCTTATGGATAAGGAAAGAGAGAAGCTTCAGGCATCCTAGCAGCTCTCCATGTGTCCATACCCTAGAGCTTCCATGAATATGAAAGAAGCAGTTCCACCATTTATGGGAGTCTTCTATACCATCGTATGATGACCTAATAGGGTGCCCATTGATTTCCAATACATGATAACCATCAATTCTTGAAACCCTAGCTTACTAGGTGATGTACCATCAGTTGACCATCTATTTTAAGTGAACCACCTATCCAAGTGAACCAAAACTAAGAAAAACATCGACCTACTACCTCTATAGGTGACCATAGGTTATCAACACTTGTTGATGACCATTGGATGTCAACCAAACATGGAGATCATTGAGTTATGGCCTCAAAGGTATCTCATCCATGAAGAGGTAAACCCTGAATCACCCATGAAGAGAAACACCTCCAAACTAAGGAACAAATAGGCACCCCACAGACCAACAAGATCAAGAATGATAAGAAAACATATTAGGATCATAATTAATGTGAAAAATTGCAAGTAAAACCTCATATTTGTGTAAATTACATAAAAGTCCAAAATGTGCACAAAATTACATAACTTGCACAAATAGTGTCCAAATTGGACCAAACTTGAGCAAGGTTAGTGTCTCACGATGATATTGAACTCGATAGTTGCCAGATGAACAACAAAGATAAAGGACCTTAATTCTTCAATGAAAAATCCTCTAGTTCCAAGGCAAGGAGATCATGTAATCATTGGAATAAAATTGGTCATTATTCCACATATTGTCCTTTTAGGAAAGCACCCAAGAGCAATAGGACTTAGGTTGCTAAGCTAACCCCTCTGGACCTAAAAATATGATTGGGGACCATTTCATCTTTCTTTGTGTAGGTCACTTGATAATGGATTGACTTGAGCTATTGATTTTTGAATTGACTTCTCAATCCACATGAAAGAAGAAAGGTGAGATGTGTATGGGGTAGCAACAAGCGGAAAGGAAACGGTAATAATATAGGTAATGTTATTCTTGCTCATATTCAATCATAGTGTGCTTTTGTCAAGTTAGTATGCACTATACATATAGTTTTTGAGTCATTTTTTGTATATTTTTATTTCCATCAGATTCTTGCTCAAAAACTACCCATGATGCTTTTATAGTGCATTACTAGCTTTCTTATACATGTTTGGATATTGTCTATATTTTTTTATCATGCCTATAGATGTGTTAGTTCTGAAATATATGTTCGTTTTGACAACAAATATTGTCAGCCAAGTTTTTCCTGAAAGAAACTTGATCGACAAGCAACAACAAGTGTTGGAAATAGTTGTTGCGGCCAAGAAATTCAACCTAGAAACTCGGCCGACAACATTGTGCACAAAATATATAGTTGGATTTTTGGATGATAATTTCCCTCTCAACTAGACTTTCTCAACCAATAGCCTTATTTTGTGGCACTTCCCTTAGTACCTTTATATATGCATTTTTCCATGATTTGAATTGCCTATCTTGCATACAACTCTATCTCTATAATTGATATAAATTGGTATCTTCATATCCTACAATATCTATCTTGAGTTGTTATGTAGGTCTTGATGATGATGTCATTATATCTATTTCTTGTGTCTAAAATTACTTTTGTTGTTCTCTAACTTGCTACATCTATCTAGTTGTTTATCTTGTTTTGATACAACCTTGAGGCTCTTAGTGGTAATTATCTTTGGTAATGATGCATATTTTCTAGTGAGTAATATCCTTTCATGCTTCTAAAATTGCATATCTACTATCTTGAGTAGCTTGTATAGTCTTATGATGAGCAACAAATAGAGATACATTATATGTAGATATTGGAGCATCTGAAGAATTTATGCAGTTTTGAATGTTCTGTTGTGGTGTTAGTTTTTGGTGCAAAGCCAATGTTTTCTATGCATAAACGACCTTTTGAGAAAGGCTCATAACATGAGCCCTGACGTTTTTGGGCGAATTCCATCATCTTGAGGGTCAAAATCATGATTCATTTGTTTTCTATAGAACATTATGTTATAAACTCAAGGACTTTTTTGTTATTTATCCTTGATTATTGCTAGAGTTACATCATGGGTTGTTCAAATGCATGTTTTTATTTGCTTTATATACTATGCTTGGACAAGCCCCTAGTTTTTACTCTCCTTTCTAACAGTTGATATCTTCTTTTACTAACAAGTTGTATTTTTTACCCCCTCACTTTTTGAAATGACAAAGGGGGAGAAGACATGTCTTATGTAATGGGAGATGTAAAGGGGAGAAGCCATATATGTAGAACATATTTGAATAAAAGAAATATGATGTATAAATGTTATGAAAGCTAACCATGCTAGAGAAATAGCATCCATTGAGGAGGAGTACGAGAAATTCATGAGCATCAAATTGAGGGGGAGCATATGAACTCAATTCTATTGAAACCCCTAGGTTTCTCCATCAATACATTTATGGAATGGTTTGTCATCTTCAAAAAGGGAGAAAATATTGACTCAAGGTCAATGTTGACTCAAGGTATAAATTGACCAAACCCTTGTTTTGATGATGACTAACCATTCCACTTATTTGTGTCGAATGCTTCTACTTGAGTGATTTCAGATTAGATATAGATGCACTCCAAATGCCCTAACTTGCACATCCTATCTTGGAGAAAAGATAAGTCAAAATCAATAGAAGTGCACTTTTGTAGAATATGATGTATCTCTATTAGAATCATGTTGTAAATCACTTGTAATGATTGTATGACTTGTAAGTAATCTTAGAAAAAAATAAATATCACTTAAATCAAATATTTAAGCACTTTTATGGCACTTTCTGAAATTCATCATAGTGTTCCTGTTCGATCAAGTTTCATCCTTGATAAACTTGACTGACACCCTTGATGAATTTTGGGAATGTTCAGGTTTGGCCGATTTAATCTCAAGATAAAATCGACTGACACCCTGTACAGGAAAAATTGATCTAAGCGATTGTCTAAGTTTCATCCTGGGTAAACTCGATTGAAGCTTCAAATTTGCTTTGTCACATAGTGCGATCGGTCAAATTACCTTTATTGAAACTCCATCAAATGCACTTTAGGAGCCCCTCTCTAAGTGCATTTAGCTCTATTCACCCCCCTCTAGATCTCATCCAAGTTCCAACAAGTGGTATTACAACGGGTCTTCTACAAGCATACTTCCGCAAGTAGGAGAAGATGGGCGATTATCAAAATTAAAGCACACATGAAGATATTGTTGGTCAAGCCTCTCCATTCTCTCAAGTTGAAGAAGATGTCATGTACTCCAAGGGTAGACTCTATAAAGGAAAGACATCCTCCTTCACCTGATGCTTCAAATATGGAAAGAAGGGTCACATACAAAAGGAAAAAAAGACCCATCATCACAAGAGAAGAGAAGATAAGAACAAGAAGAAGGAGAAATGGCACAAAATCTCAAGTCATTCCTCCAACTCAAGCTCAAGTGAAGAATCAAGTGGAGGATCTAGCTCAAGCTCTAGTGAAGATGGAGAATGCCACTTTGCTCTCATGGCCTTAATAAGTGAAGACTCGAATGAGGTAAATCTAAACTCTTTAGATAAATAATCTTTAATTTCTATTATTTATGCTACTCGTGCCTCTCTTAAGTCTTGTAAAAGGAAAAAGAAAAAGCTTGCTAGAATTGTTGATAATTTGCATGTAGAAAAAGGTGATCTTGAACACGCTAATATTTTCTTGCCAGATGAAAACAATGCTTATCTTAGTCAAGTATACTCTCTCAAGATTAAAAATACTAGCTAACTTGATAAGATTAGATATCTAAAAGCTAACTCTCTTATGCCTAGTTCTGATGAAGAGTATAGTAATATTGTGAATGCTCTCGTACTTGATATTGATATTCTTAAAATTGAAACTAAGGACAAATGCTTTGTTTTATGAGGATTAGAATCTTAAAATAGTGTTTATCTTTCTAATATTTCTTTGATTAGAAAAGAAAATGTTTCCTTGCTTACTAAAATCAACATCCTTGAATCTTATTCTAGTTCTACCAGTAGAGAGAATAATGTTGTTTCTCTTACTATTGATAAATATTCTTATACGACCAATGCTCTTTGCCCAAAAATTGATCTTTTGCATGCTAGAGATAATATCAATCAATTATCTTCTACTCTTACTTCTCTTATGCATGATAATCATAATCTGAGATATTCTATGAAAAGATTCTTAGATGATAAGAAGAATCTTAATCATATCCTAGATCATACTATCGAAAAATGGGTAGAGATGATATTGGACTTGATATTAGCCAAAGGAACAACAAAGATAAAAGACCTTCAATCTTCAATGAAGATTCATCTAGTTCTAAGGTGAGGAGATCATGTAATCATTGTAATGAAGTTGATTATTATTCCGCATATTGTCCTTTTAGTAAAGTACCCAAGAGAAAAAGGACCTAGATTGCTAAGATAACATCTCCAGACCGAAAAATATGATTGGAGACCATGTCATCTTTCTTTGTGTAGGTCACTTGCTAATGGATCGACTTGAGCCATTGATTTATGAATTGAATTCTCAATCCACATAAAAGAAGAAACCTGAGATGTGAATGGGGTAGCAACAAGTGGAAAAGAAATGGTAAAAATAGAGGCAATGCTATTCTTGATCATATCCTACCGTAGTGTGCTTTTTCCAAGTTAGTATGCACTATACATATAGTTTTTTAGTCATTTTTGGTATATTGTGATTGAAATCACTTTCTTGCTCAATAATTGCTCTTGTTGCTTTTATAGTGCATTACTATCTTCATTATTCATGTTTGGATATTGTCTATATTTTTATCATGCCTATAGATGTGTTAATCTTGATATATATGTGTGTTTTGACAAAAGTTGTTGTTGGTCAAGTTTGTCATGGAAGTAACTCGACCGACAAGCACCAATGAATGTTGGCAACAGTTGTTGTCGGCTAAGAAGTTCAACCCAAAAACTTTTTTTTTGGAAATAGTTAAATATATTTCCAAAGGAACCTGTAGAACATGACCGAACTACAAAAACATATACAGAGGTTTGTTATCTACAAAAACCCCAGTATCTATTGGCTTGCTCAGATGGACCTGAAGCAAGGCCCTTTCTACATTTGAGGGATCTTGAAAGTGTGCAAGCCACCTTCTCCACAATCTCTTCTTCTCTACAAAAATTCCTACTATGAGTTCTGTTGTTCCTCTCCTCCCAAACATTATAGCAAAAACCTGTCAGGCATAAACCACCTATAGCCCACTCATGTTTACCAGTGAGCATACCCATCAGCTTGGATATCAACCCAATGATGCTATCATCAAAAACATGTCCCCACCCGCATCTGAGTGTGACAATCGCCCAAATTCTTCTGAAGAAATTACATGTCCCAAACATATGTCTATGGCTTTCATCCTCCCTCTTGCAAAGTACGCATTTCTTCTCTACCTGTATACCCCATCCAGCGATCCTATCCGCAGTAGGTAACCTGCAAAGGAGAGCCTTATAGGTTGTTGTGCTCCACTTAGGAATGTGGCATTTGTTCCACAAGAGCTTGGCCCATAACATGTCAACAACATCGTCTCTGTTGATCCATGGTGTTATCCTCGGTCTAGATAGAGAAGCAATACCATTGTCATCAACACAGTAGTCTTTCTGTATGTTTTCCCATCTCCTGCACATATTCCTCCATACCCTCGATGATTTGCCGTTGAAACCATGATTCAGATCACCATACCTTCTTATCATCCACTGAGTCCATATATTATCACCACCTCTTAGGAATCTGTCGGCCCTTCTTCCATAGATCTCTATGACCATGATCAAGGGGTTGATAAGATTGAGGCCGCCTTTGCAGTAAGGCTTAGCAATGGTGTCCCAGGCCACGACATGGATACTTCCGCCCCAAACGAAACTAGCCAAGAGCTTCCTCATGTTCTCAGCAGTAGGATGTGGGATGTCGCACACCTCGCACCAGTATTTGATCATAGCCTGAAGCACCGACCCAGTGAGAAGGATCTGCCCTGCCATAGACAACCTAAGAGCAAACCAACCATCAATTTTACTCCTCAACATGTCCAGACATTGCACAAAGTCCACCGAAGAGCCTTTACCCCCAGAAACAAGAGCACCCAGGTACCTGGATGGTTACTGGTCGATTTTTAGACCCACAACATCCCTGAGCCTTCCTCTCCTAGTATCGCAAGACTTGGACAAATAGATTCTTGATTTAATGGTGCTAATGTAGAGTCCAGTAAGGAACCCAAACCTGTTCCGAATCTTTTTCACCTCTTTCAGACTATTGGCATGCCTGGCAGTAAAAAGCATGATGTCATCGGCGAAGATTAGGTGGGAAATAACTTTGGTATTCTGAACTTTGAACAGCTTCACCTTCCTACTATTTTCAGCTTCATTCATCATGACAGTGAGGCCCTCCATCACAATAGTGAATAACAGGGGAGAGAGGGGATCCCCCTACCTTATTCCATTTATCGTAGTAAACAACCCCACCGGCCCTCCGTTAATAAGGACGGAGAAGGAAGTGGAAGTTACACACTGTTTTACCACCTTGATCCATCCATCGCTGAATCCTAGTGCTTTCATCATGGCCCAGAGTGCATCCCATCTGACGTAGTCATACGCCTTTGTCAAGTCAACTTTGAGGCAAACTTTGGCATTGTTGTTGGCGATTTTGAAGCCTGTGAGGAACTCCGTGGCAAGAAGAGTGCTGTCAGATATCTTCCTGCCCTGAATAAATGCACATTGTTCCTTGGAGATGATATGAGGCAATACGTTCTTCAGCCTCCCTACAAGTAACTTAGATAGAATTTTATATAAAACATTATAGCACGCAATGGGTCTGTAGTCAACAATGCTTTCAAGCACACTTCTTTTAGGAATAAGTTTGATAGAGGAATGATTCACCGCACGAACCATGTTGTGACCATTTAGGACCCATCTGATAGCTTTGTTAATGTTGTCTTTAATCAGATACCACATCGCCTGAAAAAAACCTTCCATTCATCCCATCGGGTCCAGGGGCCTTGCAAGCCCCTATAGAGAACGCCGCGCATTTGATCTCATTATCATCAGCATAGGCTCCAAGCATATTATTCATATGATCATCAACTCTTTTGTTCGGAAAGATGTCAGATAAGGAAGAACAAACTCTACCCTCTTTATTGTACAACCTATTGAAGTAGTTGACATCATTGAATGCCACTTCTTCTCTCCCATTAATTACATTACCCTGCTCATCCACCAACTAGTGTATGCACTCCTTCAACTCTTTCTTCTTAACTGCTCTGTGGTAAATCTTGGTATTGCGGTCACCATCCCTCACCCACTCCATCCTGCTCCTTTTCCAATAGAAGAGTTCCTCTGCTTTTCACAATTTCAGAAATTTGTCCTCGGCTTCCACTTCTTCTTTAATGAGCTCAGAGTTCAGAGGGTCATGTCTACTTTTATCCATAACTGGGCTATACCTGATTTCAGCTTCATAGATCAGGTTTTTCAAGTTAATCTTCTCTTTACTCCACTTCTTCAATGCCTTCTTAGTGTTTTGAAGTTTCTTCAAAGAAACAAACATATCATTCCCTATCAACTAGACTTTCTCAACTAATAGCCTTATTATATGGCATTCCCCTTGGTACCTTTATATATGCATTTTTCCATAATTTAAATTTCCTATCTTGCATACAACTTTATCTCTCTAATTATTTTAAATTGGTATCTTCATATCTTGCAATTATCTATATTGAGTTGTTATGAAGTTCTTGATGATGATCTCTCTTCATCTCTTGGTTGTGTATAAAATTTCTTCCATTGTGATCTAACTTGCTACATCTATCTAGTTGTATATCTTGTTTTGATACGACCTTGAGGCTCTTAGTGGTAATCATCTTTTGGTAATTATGCATATTTTTTAGTGAGTAATATCCTGTCATTCTTTTGAAATTACATTTCTACTATCTTGATTTCCTTGCATAGACTTATGATGAGTAGCAAATAGAGTTGCATTATATGTAGATACTGGAGAATCTGAAGAATTTATGTAGTTTTTGAATGTTATGTTGCAGTGTCAGTTTTGGTGCAAAAACAAGTGTTTATATGCAGAAATGGCTTTCTGAGCAAGACTCATGCTATGAGACCTGACATTTTTTTGGGAGAATTTCGTCATCTTGAGGATCAAAATCGTGATTTATTAGTTTTCTACAACACATTATGTTATAATTTGAAGGACCTTTTATTATTTTTCCTTGATTATTGCTAGAATTACATTATGAGTTGTTCAGATGTGTGTCTTGATTTGCTTTATATACTATCCTTGGACAAGCCCCTAGTTTTTGCTCTTCTACTCTCCTTTCTAACACTAGGTATCTTCTTTGACTAACAAGTTGTGTTTTTCACCCCCTCACTTTTTGAAATGACAAAGGGGGAGAAGACATGTCATATGTAATGGGAGATGTATAGGGAAGAAAACATATATGTAGAATATATATGAGTAGAAGATATAGCTTCTGTAAATGTTGTGAAAGCTAACCATGCAGGAGAAATAGTATCAGTTGAGGGGGAGTATGAGAACTCCAAGAGAATCAAACTGAGGGGGAGCATATGAACCCATTTCTATTTAATCCGCTAGGTTTCTCCAAATGTATGATTTTACTTACATGCTTTCAATACATTTATGGAGTGATTTGTCATCTTCAAAATGAGGGAGAATGTTGACTCAAGGACAATGTTAACTCAAGGTCTAAATTGACTAAACCCTTATTTTGATAATGACTAACCATTCCACTTATTTGTGTTTAATGCTTCTACTTGAGTGATTTTAGATTAGGTATAGACACACTCCAAATGCCCTAACTTGCACATCATATATTGGAGAAAAGATAAGTCAAAATCAATGCAAGTGCACTTTTATGGAATATTATGTATCTCTATTAGAATCGTGTTGTAAATCACTTGTAATGATTGTATGACTTATAATTAAGCTTATAAAAAACCAGGATCGCTTAAATTGATATATTTAAGCACTTTTATGGCACTTTCTAAAATTCATCGCAGAGTGCCTGTTCGATCGAGTTTCATCCTTGATAAACTAAACTAACACCCTTGATGAATTTTGGGAATGTATAGGTTTGATGGAGTTCATCTCAGGACAAACTTGACCGACACCCAACATTGGAAAAATAGATTTAAGCGATCAATCGAGTTTCATCCAGGATAAACTCGACGTGCTGGTGGAAGGAAGAAGGAACAGAGAAAGAAGACCATGTCGATGCCATTGTTGGGATGCTACTGGTGGGGGCAGCTAGGGTTCCTAATGAGTACATTAAAGGAGAGGGAAAGGACAATGAGTGGTTGGGTTAAAGAGAAGGGAATGATGGAATGGAGAAAAGGAATAGGGAGAGAAGGAGAGGAAGGAGGCACACAAGAGGAGGAGATAGGGAGGAGACACACAAGAGGAGGAGATAGGGAAGGAATCTCCCATTCTGGTTGTTGCAGTGCTAGACCAATGCAAAATGTGGCTCAGGGAAAGGGAGCATCACATATGAGGTTATAAGAAAAGTGATATGGAACTTAGGTCTAGAATTTTCTTTTGAATGGATTAATATCTATTAAAATCAATCAATTATAAAGAAGTGTAAACAATATCCAACTGATATGAAATTTTGTATGCAAACTAATTAGGATGTAAGGAATATAGATTTTTCATCAATTTCACCTTTTAAAAATGGTTAATAGTACATTTTGTTGGTAGCATATTATACATACATTCAATGTATATATTCATCTTAACACCTATATAACATATGAATTTGATTTCTCAATCTATCTCTTGGGATATTTTATGGTGTCAAATAAGATTCAAGCATGATATTTGGTATGTTTGTTCACTAAGTCTTGTTTATTGCATGCATTATGGTTATATTACCTTAAATACCAAATATTAAGGGTATTTATATACATGATACTAATTGAATCCAAGCATTGCTAATTCACTTTGAATTAGGTACCAGTTATTAACATAATTAGATAGGGGCCTAGAAGAAGAGTGTTCAACCTATATGCCTAGATTTCAAAATGTAACAACACTCCAACCCTTAAAGAGGATTTCATCACCAAAATCCCTCCATCACTATCCAGGTGTTTTAAATCATACAACTAAACCAAACTAAGTATTTCTAATTTACTTAGTGCAATGGACAATATTAAATGTCATAATTATAGCCAAAATCCCATGGTGAACCTACATTACTTCATGCATCAAGTCTCGTTAGTCTTATCATATAGTATTTTGAACTAAGGTTACACCAAAATATAGTATTATCTTATGTCTCGTTACCATATCCTTTCATATACTACAAGGCATATAAGGTTTATGGTGCAACATTAGGGTTTTGTGTTGCAAACATATATAGCATTCACATTTGAGCATCATAGTGTATGGTATGAAATTTATTGAATCAGTCACTCATGATTTAAGAATACACTATACTTTACACATGATTTGATTAAGGTATAATTAATTCATTTTCACTTTAGCTTATTATGAGCATATGGGAATGATGTATGTTCATAAATACCATCATCCTTAGTGTGTTCACCTAGCTTCTTGTGTAAAGTTATACTTACCATTTAGTTCTAGTAAATTGAGGCACGAGGGATTAAATTGAGTTTTTAGGTGTAGTTTTTTTTACATAATCTTGTACTTTTATCTTAATTAAGCTAACCATTTATAAATAATTGAAGATACATTTTGAAATTTTATTTTCAAAGAAACATTTCTGGCGATATAATAAGCAAAGCTCACTTAATAATCTGGGTTAGGTCAAAGCTATATTTGTTTGACTTTATCGCTAGGAGTTATCTAAGTTGTACTTATTGTAACTATTATTAATATTGATTATTCTTTAAGCTAAGATACACTCCCAATGAATAAATCATGCAAAACTCGATCCCTTAAAAATATTAATCTATACCCTTCATCTAGAAGGGAAAATGGTAAGTCAATTAGGTCTCATATAAATTTAAAACATCTTTTTTCACACTCTCTACACCACACTTAAGCCTAATTTCTTAGGGACGATAATTCTAGTCAAGGGTTTATTCACTAAAAATGGTTTATCTACTAATTAAACTTCCTTATGGAGGTGATTTGTTTCCAAAAATTATCAATAAATTTGAAAGTTTGTCATTTTATACATATTACTTCATGATGATAATTTATTTAGGGATAAATAAGTTTGTCAGCCACCTTCCGCAACATGACACATATACTATTATTCTATCATCACTTCATTCCATAAAAGTGTCTAATTCATCTAATAGCTAGAAGGGCATATGACTACTTCTTTAATATGTAAGCATAAGAAGGAGAAGGGTTTCTTATTATGCACAGTCCACATCTATGAAACCCTAATAAGGCACGTCATCCACCATACCCCATGACAATGTTACTCATAATTCACACTACCTCCTCTTAGGAACTAATGAAGTCAAAAGTTTACCCAAGAATTAAGGTTTTCTCATGATTAGTTGGTTTACAACCATAGTGCCTTCACAAAATAAGATAACCTATATAGTCAAGATACTCATCTAAATCACTAGATAAACCAAGTAAATTGTTTTTTATGAGAGAGGTGAACACTTACAGATATATAATGGAATTTATAGCTTTCCTCAACCAATTATCATGTATAAGGTATAACAATCTCAATGAGAATGGTATCTAGCCCTTCTATAGATGGATTTGGGTAGAGATATATTAACATACTTTATATTGAACCCAATACATGCACAACCAAAACATAGCTAATGTAGGTCATCCCTCGGTATCAAGGGAATCATCACCATTCTACAACTTTTGTTAGATTCTATTATCATCCATGCATGTTTAGTCCTCCCAATGAATGTATTCAAGGCATGCTGGAATAACAAAAAGCAGAGAGTCATGATGGAAATTAGGGTTATTATATATATGAGAGTTCAAGTCAATCTATATTTTCATCATGCATTATCATCCCATAAGGGGTAGGATACAAATCTAATGACCAAGTGAGTCAACCCCTATGTATGGAAATTCTATACTCCATAAAGGGTGTAAAGTTAACTGTGGTTCCCAAGAACTGGGTCTCAACCATATAGTGGTTTGGGGAGTGGAGATTACCAAATCATATAGGGATTGAAACCCTATTTGGTATTCCACTAATTAGGATTAGGTACATCAACCACATGTAAAGGGTCACCTAAATAACTTGTTAAGGAACAATATAGCATAACTTAAAATAGTCAAGATGCATACTGCTTTTGGATCTGATACCATTTTATAAGGAGTGGGATCCGACAGGGAATCCATTGTTTAATGAATTGAAGAATAATTCCATCCAATTCCAAATAAGAAGGTAAGGAGGACTATCATTCATTTCTCAAATGGTATACGTATCAGAGCATGAAGTACATAAGCAGCAGAAACAAAACTATTACAAAGTTACAACATGCATCATTATACAATTATTTCTCACCTAAAAGGTGACATAACAAAGTAAAAAGATATACATGTAATAAATCTAGTTACATGGAAGACATGTTGCAGAGGGCTATCCAACCATTCCAAAATATCCATAGCTCCAATACCATTATATATGATCTTCCTGCATCGATGTCTTCTAATGTACCTTCACCTGGTGGAAAGAAATATCTCCCAAAATATAGGAAAAAAAGAATAGGTCAGGAAAGGTTGAGTATGTACATATAATAAACACTTTGGACATTATACTGGGTTAAAAGTCCAAAAAGAGATGGTCCCACAAGAAGGGGGCTATTTGTAGTTAGGTAAGTTCAAAAGAATTATAACAAGAAAATGAGGCATATTACAATTCAGATTACAACCATGAAAATAAAAGTATCTTGCCATGGCAATTAACCATAATTCCAATTTATAACAATAGACATTTGCATGCATAATAATGTAGAGTAAATACACCTAAAATAGGGCCATAAAACCTAAAAAGAAATAAGGTGTGAAACACACACCCTGGGTGGAATACACGTACTCTTTATAAGTACGGTTGTACATAAGTACCACTATTCTAGATATTCTAGCCAAACTTGTAGCATGGATAAATAGAGTGGAAAGACTAGCATTATAGTTAATTTATCATAAAAGACAAACAAAACAGGAGGGGTCCAAAGACCCATTATAAAATAATAATTCATAAACCACATAAATTGATCTAAATCCAAATTAGGGGATATGAATGTCCAACAATTGAATTTCAAGTAAAATTGATAGTTCAAGAGATGCCTCATTAAATGAATTTAGGTATAAGTCAAATAATGAATATAATAAAAATAGAGGATGTACATACATGATCTTCATAGCTAAGGCTTAATTCAATTTATATACTTGATCCATGGGGTCAATTTTTCATCCTACAATCATTTTGGGTATGTTAGTCAAAAAAGGTATACACATGTATTAATTGCATGTTAGTGTTTTTAATATCATTAAGTGAACATATGATTATATATATATATATATATATATATATATATATATATATATATATCACTTCCAGTATCCATATTTAGTCATGGAAGACAAAATTACATATATGTATTATCCCAATAAGATTTTGTAGTGTCACTCTCTTCCTAATACGATGTGTTTTTGTATTCTTCTGAAACATCATATTCAGCATGCATAATAGTGTGTACACATTTATTGTCGAATTCTTGAATATGCCCAAAATATGAGTATGTACTATCTAGATAAACTACATGTATTCTATCTTAATGGTGTACATACACTTATGCATGCATATGTGTATATGTTTAAACCATGAGTCAATTAGTCCTCACTAAATTCTAGAATTAGTTATATCTTGCACATTTCATAGTGTTACTCTATATATCCTCAAATTATTACATTAATATTAACAAATCTCTACAATTATAGTAGGTTGCCATATTGATTGTGTGGTTGGGTTATTACTAGTAACATAATCATACTAATTTGTACACAACTACTATACCTGGATATCTTTTCATTCATAACCAATTTATAGATTGTAGGGCTTCTAATATCTCAATTTTCACTTATCTTACAAACATGATTCTGAATAGATGGAAATACACATGCATTGGTTCCTTACCTTCTATGAGTTGAAGATGATACTAATCCATGATGACCGATTTGTAGATCCAAAACAAGTAGTAAAGTTTGATTTTTTTTTCAATGCTCTTCTCTCCAAGGACTTGACGGAAGTTTTACTTAGTGGTTAACTGGATCAAAAGGCATATAAGAACTCCAAAGTTTGTCACTATGGTCTGTAGTTGTGATAGTATAGTCAACCTCTATTTGCAAGGTTAAGAGGAGTGAAATCTATTCAAGGAGGTAACATCATGACGCTCCTCATGCTTTGACCTCCAGTCTAGACATGGAGTTCAACATTGATGTGTGGTAGAGAAGAGGGTTGGAAAGAGGCCCAGTTATTGTTGGTTTTGTAGGTGGAAGGTGGAAGCAGTTTGTAGGATTTCTACCTTGTTTATAGGGTGTCAAGTAGAGTAAAATATAGTGACTAGGGTTTAGGGTGATGATGATATTGAGTTGGACAAAGATCATATTTCAATTGTGGTGACATCTATGTCAGTGTGGTGTTAGTTTGAGCTGAAAATAGCCACTTTCAATCCTGGACATAGTAGTTCACCGATCTACTGCACCATTTTTGGTGGCCAAGCTTAGTGATGGAGGCTAGGGTCATGGTCCATGATGTGCAGCATAAGGATCTGGGAGGGAAAGAAGGTGACAGTAATACCTCAGTTCGAGCAAACACATCTACAACCATGGGATCCAAACAACAACAGGAAGAGGGGCACCAAAGGTGGTTTACAACTATGATAGAACTAAGGATGAGATGAGCCAGAGAAGAGTATGAGGTAGGTGGGGTTTGGATAGGACTTGGCATACTTTAAAGCATGTTATGGTGGTGTCAGGGGTGAAGGAGGTGGCGAGTTCTAGAGGTGTTGTGGTTTCTTCTCTTACTTAATTGGTATTGGTGTCGGTGTTGTGAAGGGCATGAGTGGGTGGCATGTAGGAGCTGGCAACGACTATCAGAGAGCTAGGTTTGGTGGCAGCTATTGAAGAGCCATGCTAGTTGAAGGAAGAAGGAATAGAAGAAGAAAACCATGTCGATGTAATTGATGGGGTGTTCCTGCTAGCGGCAGTTAGGGTCCCCAATGGGTATAAGAAAGGAGAGGGAAAGGACGGTGAGAAGTTTGGGGTTAAAGAGAAGGAAACGATGGAGAGAAAAAAGGGAGAAGGAGAGAAGGAGAGGAATGTGGTAGAAGAGAGGAGGAGGTGGTGAATGGTCTCTGGTTCCAGTCATTGCGGCGCTAGATCAACACAAAGATGGATCTCGTAGAAAAGGAAGACCTCATAGAAGGTTATAAGAAAAATGATATGGAACTTGGTCCTAGCAATTTTTTTGAATGCATTAATATCTATTAAAATCTCATAATTCAATCAATTAAATAGAAATGTAAACAGTGTCCAATTGATATGAAATTTTGTATGCAAGCTAGTTAGGATGTAAGGAATCTAGACTTGTTACCAATTTCACCTTTTAAATATGTTTGATAGTAGATTTTGTTATTGGCATATTATACATACATTAAATGTATTTATTAATCTTAACACTATACATTTCTTGATCTTATACCTTCAAGAATATTTTAAGGTGTCAAATTATAGTCAAGCATGATATATTTTTTGGATCCTAGATGGGTGATTAGATGCTCTAGGGGGGGTGAATAGAGCTGAATGTACTTTAAAAAAAATCATTAGACCTTCAAGATATATCACAAAATAAGGTTGCTAAATAGGAAATTTGTGTGCAACTAAAACATGCATAGCAAGGGAGAGAGAGATTGAACATACACTAAGCGACAAGCAATTTAGAGTGGTTCCACACTTCAAACTAGAAGTGAGTCAGTCCACTACCTAGAGAGGTCAACCTCTAGGATTTCTTAACCTTTCACCTTCATTATATTCATTATAAGAGATATAATACATGACCACCAAAGAACTTACCTATCCAATACAAAGAGTCTTCAACCTTACCAAGGACTTACCCACTTTGCAAGGAGTCTTCCGCCTTCTTCCAAGGACTTACCTACTCTTACACAAGTCTTTAGCCTTACAGGGATTACCCACTCTTCTTGGATCTTCCGCCTTTGACTTCACCTTCACTCGGAGAAGCTTCCACAAAGGACTTACCCACTTGAGCAAGGAGTCTTCTACCTTCACCAAGGGCTTACCCACTCTTGCTCCAAGTCTTCAACCTTAATCTTCACCAAGGGATGCCTTCCCTTGTTCTTCTTCACCTGTCTTAGCCAAGAGAGAGAACCTTCATCTTCATGATTGAAATGAGAGATAGGAAGGTGGTGGAAGTGAGAACCTCACAAGATATATATGTAGGACTAGCTCTCTTATAGATTTCCTACTCACTCTAACGAATGTAGCAAGTGATTAAGCTTAAGGATAGAGGAGGCTATAGGAAGCACTCAATTATAGAATAGGAACCTCACATAGAGTTTTGCAATGAATGCTCAACCTTGGAATGAAGCCCAAGGGGTCCTATTTATAGATGGGGATGCCTCTTAGCCTTTGGGAACACTTGAGAATGAAAACTAGCCATTTTGTGGCTTGCAACAGATATATTTTCACTTGTAGCAACTCTACAATAGCTAGAAGCACATTTCTGTACTTTTTCGTACAGTGCAATCGGTCGAGTTTCTATAAAGGTAACTCGACGGGTAGAGTAAAAGACAAAGCCGATATTCAGACCATCAGTCGAGTTTGTCCTGGGGAAACTCGACCGACCAATGAAAATCAAATTGGTCAGGTACTCCATCGACCGAGTTCTGTGAAGTGTAAACTTGACTGATCAAAAATCATTTTAAAGATCCAATCATGATCGGTCGAGTTTGCAGCTCACAAAACTCGACCGATGAACAACCTGATGTGAATTTTGGAAAATGGCTTTTGAGTGCTTAAATATTCGATCTAAGTGCTCCTGGTTTTTTCTAAGCTTAATTACAAGTCATACAATCATTACAAGTGATTTACAACATGATTCTAATGGATTTACATCATATTACAAAAACGTGCACTTGTATTGACTTTGACTTGTCTCTTATCCAATTTGATGTGCAAGTTAGGGCATTTGGAGTGTGTATATACCTAATATGAAAACACTCAAGTAGAGGCATTAGAAACCAATATGTGAAATGGTTAGTCATCATCAAAACACAGGTTTAGTCAATTTAGACACGAGTCAACATTGACCTAATTGACCTTGAGTCAACATTCTCCCCTATTTTGAAGATGACAAACCATTCCATAAATGTATTGAAAGCTTTTAAGTAAAATCATACCTTTAGAGAAACCTAGGGGTTTCAATAGGATTGAGCTCATATGCTCCCCCTCAATTGATGTTAGTGAAGTTCTTATACTCCCCCTCAATTGATGCTATTTCTCCTGCATGGTTAGCTTTCTTAACATTTATAGAAATGATGTCTTCTACTCATATATGTTCTACACATATATGTCTTCTCCCCTTTACCTTCTCCCTTTACATGAACATACTTCTCTTCGTCAATTCAAGACATGCCTTCTCCCCATTTTGTCAAAAGAAGACATACCTTTCTGTGACAAAGTGGATTTTAGCATTATAGTAAAGTAATTACTCTTTTGACCTCATTATATCCATTAATTGTCCTAAATTAATTTTCTTAGCTCCTAAATCAATGTTGAGACTCAAATTCGAAATATGGTGATCAATGTAGTTTTTATACACATTATAACACCTCAAATTCGATTCAATCATCACTTTGTTCAAAGAATCAAATTGATGCATCAAACTTCGTATTTTGGTTATTAAACTTTTTGTAAAGGTTCTCCAAATTTGTATGAAGTTGCGGTCCAAATTTGATAACAATTGGACATTCCTACAATTTACTATGATTTCTTGAAAATAATGTGTTGAAAACCATTATTTTGTCTTTTATTTGACCTTTTTCCATGTCAGCGATCCAAGGAAAGGATCCGGGGGTGATCCCAGCCCTTGGATCTATCCCTAGTGGATTCTAGCCTGATCTAATGGCCATGGACCTGTCTTCTACCTCCCGCAATCAGTGGGGAGGAGTAAATGAAGACCGAGACCGAAATCTCCCGCCCATGACCTCCATTTGAGTTTCTAAGCGAGCCAAAATTCTCCTCTCAAGATTTCAAAACAATCAACCCTAGGTTTGACTAGCTTTTGCACATGTTTGTGCCGCCAACAAGCCCATCTTTTCTCTCCCGTTTCACTCTGGCGGCCATGGCCTTCGACCCAGGTCCCCTAACCCTAAACCTACCTGTGAATGCTATAAAAACTTTCACAGTGACTCCCCCCATCATTCCGCAGCCCCCCCTTCCATGCTCTCACATGGCCTCAAAATGCCCCGTTTTTCCTCCCCTGACCACCGTCTGCACCAAGCGGCGCTGCCGCATGGCCCAGATCGGGTGTACATGATCCTCACCTCCTCTCCCTAATATATTGCCCCCATCTGGTCCGCGGGGCCAAGCCGAAATCGGGCAGAGTTCTTGCTGCCACCATCGACCCATCCTACTCCCAATCTCCCTAAGCACCGGTAGTCTCCTCCACTGCACTTCTTGGACATCACAAAACCCTACACGGGGGAGGGTCCTGCTAACTCTCGGTTTAGAAGGGAAGCCAACCAACCCAATGAACCGTTGATCAAACTGAGAAATCAAGAAGTGGACCGACAAATTGAAGTTTTTAACTGGACCGTAAACCATGCAAGCCGCCTCACCTTTGTGGCTAAATCCTGGCCATCCATCATGCATCATACAGCAACCCTTTTTCGCAATAAAGGTATTTATATCCCCTCTCTGTTCAGAAATTCATATATATGTCTAGATCTTGTTTTAATTGTAGAAAATGCATACAAACTCCAAAAATGATGAACAAATAGTCTATATTGATCAGAAAAATCCAATGAATCGTTTAAAAATACTTCTGAAGATTTATTCTAAACTATTCTCACGGGTACACCTAAATCTTGATCTCATGCTTATGTAATTGGTCTAAATAACTCTATTTGTGGTTAATGTTGACTAAATGCTGAAAACCCTAGATTTGGACTCTGGTGATTATCTTGTCATCTACTCTTGAAAATGAATCATTAGTGATCTAGATCTTTATACTATATTCAATCTAGTTTATAATCTTTATAATGAGTAATCTTGATCCTAATCTTGCAAACCCTTGATATATTTCGACCCAGCAATCTAATATTGAATACAAATGATGTTAGTTATCATGATGATGATCTAGAAATGTGATTATGACATGTATAATAATCATAAAGTTAGGGTTAACACATATGATCCTAGAAAACCTAGGTAAGTAATTCACACTTGAATATATTGTACACTTGAAATAATGTTGGACATATTGAAACATTGATCATAAGTGAATGACCCAACCCTAAGGTTGACATAGGAAAGTGTAACCCTAATCTCGAATATTGAAACATGACATTCAGAATATCATGATCTTAACCCTTGATCCTATCTTGATGATTTAGGATCTGACTAGAAGGGTCTACCTATAATTTGTTGATTATACTCGAAATCTTCGATGAAAGGTATGCTATTATATAACTCCTCCTTGATTGTATTGAAGATTCTTTTATGTATTTTAACCGTATGCTTGGCTATTTACTTGGACGAGCTACTGTTCCCTATGATTAATCTTTTGTTTTTCTATACTATATTATGAAAAACATGAAAATATAAATTGCATGCCCATTATGACTACCCGTATATTGATAATGATGATGATATTGATAATGTTGATAATGTTGATATTGAGTCCAACAACCCCCTCATTTGGAGGTGGGACTTTTACATTGGACTCCTATGTTCCTATGGTGAGAAGGAGCCTAGTGACCTTCCCCATCACGTTGGGGTAATAGAGTCACACAAAATATATAAGCATGCTTCTCGAATTAGAGTATAATGGGAACTCATAATAAAATTTGAATTGCTTGAAAAACTTGTCGAATAAATGTCATTTTTGCAAATTGTTTGTTATTCCTTTAAATATAAATCCTGCCAAGTATACTTATTTCTCTTATAAACTATTTTACTTGATTTTGATAGCGTACCATGCAATTGCATGATTGTGTCTTGATTTTCTTGATTTTAGGCAATACAAATGGAATATTGAATAAAGTTCGCTTCCACACTCATACACTCTGATGACAAAGATAAATTGGATATATCTCCATATTGGATTAGTTTGTTATTTAATTATCCAGTTTTTGAGTTATTTATATCTTATTGTATATGCCAGTGTGATTGATCCTATTGGGCCACTCAGGGACGGCCACTTCAATCCTTTTTCTACTATCTAGGCAGTGAGATTGGGATTGGGGTAAGAACGGTTCCGTGACAGTTGGTATCAGACCTTACACACTCCCATATACTTTAAGTAAATAATTTCTCAAGACTCTTACACCCAAGAAACCCTAAAGTCCATAATGGTGAAAATTGAGGTGTCTAGGCTCGGGGTTCTGGCATAATTTCTCCTATCCGTCTTCACAGTGGCTGAGATCCCCCGCTCTACCTGGCCTTAATTGATCCAAAACTGGACCTAAAGGTTCTCTTGTGAATCCCTAGAGAGTCTTATAACATCTCATCTCTTCTTTAAGGACTACCCAAGCCACCCATATAGATAAAGATTAGGTAGTCTTCTCATCCCATCATGTGGTCCTTCTCGTTACCTTTTGCCACATGATGTCTCGATTATTGGTAGCTTATGCATGGGAAAAATGAATATCACTACATTTTGAAAGTTGATACCCTGATCTGACCTAAATTTGCAAACTCAATTTTGATCAATTAATTTTGAAACCAAATACTCATGTATGATCCCTAATATCATGAACACTCAAATTAGCTAAAACTTGACTATATGCGTCCTATGTTGGTAAATCTAGATTTGATGAAACAAGGATGACTTGTACCTTATGCCTCATTGTTGATGAGGTCCCTATTTGATTAAATCCATGTTGCCCTATTTTTGATTAAACCTCAAATATAGTTAAGCAAACTCGTATCCTATTTTATACACACCTTGACCATGCTATCAAATGACTAAGTCTAAGTCTCACAAAATCATGATATAAGACTATGATGCAAAAAGCAATTTTCCTATTGACTATTTATGCCTTTTGCAATTTTGATTTAGATATGATGATTGTGGGAATATATTTTACACTATTATGCTCTAATTCCTTGAATGTCAAATTCAAATCCTCGATTTCCAAATTATATCACTACCTTGATCATGAAAGGAAAGAATTACAAATCTTGACATTATTGACCTATTATCTTGAATTTTGATCTTATGACCTTGATATATATGATTTAATCATTGATACTCTCCCTATTTGAATAATATTAGTGGATTGTGACCAATGTAAGTAATGTGCTAGGTTAGGGTAGTAGTTGACTCATGACTCCCCTAACCTAGGTCACATCCCTATTTTTGACTTAATTTTCATATTGTTGATTATTTAGAGTTTGGAAAGGTATCTCCTTTCATCCAATTTTGGATTTGTTGAGCTAAGCCTAATAGGTTAAAACCATGGTTGATACTCAATCTTGAATATTGATTTGATAATGACCTTGACATATGACAATATTGACTATAGTTTGAGGTTGACTTCCTAGATAGACCTAGGTCTAGATCATTCATCAACCTTGGAAACCATGATAATGAAATCTTGATATGTTGATCAAATATTGCTTGAATATTGTTGCTAGAAATTGAATATAGATGAGTGATCTCCCGTACGGTCTAAACAGGAATACAAATCCTAGATTTGAGATATATATGCATATGATCAAATTTTGGATCTATGACTTTTGGTGTCTAAAATCTCAACTCTTGATATTGATTATAGAATTATGAATCACGATTATCAAATCTAAATAATGATACATATCCTATGATCACACTATTTGGACCTTGAGATATATGACTAATGACTTCAAAATCCCAAATTTGAAATTTTGAAATGATGACTATTTTGACTCTCTTGTTTTATGACTTAGAGTTTATCTCTCATTAGGACTAGGGTGGGGCCTTCCCATTGATTTTGGAGCTTGAAATCATGATATTGAAAGTATGATGTTGTGTCAAAATGTTGAAATATAAAATCTCAAATCATGGATGTATAACCCCACCTAGGCCAATGTATAAGCTAGGACCCTAAGATATTGGATTGAGAGTCACCTTGTACACTTGATTCAAGGAATCTATTGACCTAAAATATGATCTGTCCAAATTTATGATCAATAGGATGCTTTCCATATTTGTGACTCATATAATGACTTTGGACAATATATGCGCTAACCTTGATAATCAATTACTCGATGATGAAATGATGTTAGTACCTAGTTGGTTATGATATGAAACATGGAATTCCAATTATGATGATTGTATTACTTGAACTTTGAGGACATGATTTTGATTATATAATTGAGAATTTTCTAGTATTTGAGGATATGATCTGAATTTAGATAAGTCCCAATTTTGAGGATGTTTTTGAATTTTGGGGACAAAATTCATTTTTAAGGTGGGAAGGATGTGAAAAAGTGGACTTTAGCATTATAGTAAAGTAATTACTCTTTTGACCTCATTATATCCATTAATGGTCCTAAATTAATTTTCTTGGCTCCTAAATCAATGTTGAGACTCAAATTCAAAATATGGTGATCAATGTAGTTTTTATACACATTATAACACCTCAAATTCGATGCAATCATCACTTTGTTCAAAGAATAAAATTGATACATCAAACTTCATATTTTGGTTATTAAACTTTTTGTAAAGGTTCTCCACATTTGTATGAAGCTACGGTCCAAATTTGATAACAATTGGACATTCCTACAATTAACTATGATTTCTTGAAGATAATGTGTTGAAAACCATTATTTTGTCTTTTATTTGACCTTTTTCCATGTCAGCGATCCAAGGCAAGGATCCAGGGGCGATCCCAGCCCTTGGATCTATCCCTAGTGGATTCTGGGCTGATCTAGTGGCCATGGACCTGTCTTCTACCTCCCGCAATCAGCGGGGAGGAGTAAAAGAAGTCTGAGACCGAAATCTCCCGCCCATGACCTCCATTTGAGTTTCTAAGCGAGCCAAAATTCTCCTCTCGATATTTCAAGACAATCAACCCCAAGTTTGACTAGCTTTTGCACATGTTTGCACCACCAACAAGCCCTTCTTTGCTCTCCCGTGTCACTCTGGCGGCCATGGCCTTTGACCGAGGTCCCCTAACCCTAAACCTACCTGTGAATGCTATAAAAACCTCCATAGTGACTCCCCCCATCATTCCGCAGGCCCCCCCTTCCGTGCTCTAGCATGGCCTAGAAATGCCCCATTTTTCCTCTCGTGACCACCTGCTGCACCAAGCGGCACCGCCGCATGGACCAGATCGGGTGTCCATGATCCTCACCTCCTCTCCCTATTATATTGCCCCCATCTGGTCCGCGGGGCCAAGCCGAAATCCGGCGGTGTTCTTGATGCCACCATCGGCCCCTCCTACGTCCAATCTTCCTAAGCACCGATAGGCTCCTCCGCCACACTTCCTGGACATCATGAAAGCCTACGCGAGGGAGGGTCCTGCTAACTCCCATTTTAGAAGGGAAACCAACCGACCCAACGAACCGTTGATCAAACTAAGAAATCAAGAAATGGACTGACAAATTGAAGTTTTGAACCGGACCTTGAATCAAGCAAGCCACCTCACCTTTGTGGCTAAATCCTGGCCATCCATCATGCATCGTATGACCACCCTTTTTTGCAATAAAGGTATTTATATCCCCTCTCTGTTCAGAAATTCATATATATGTCTAGATCTTGTTTTAATTGTAGAAAATGCATACAAACTCCAAAAATGATGAACAAATAGTCAATCTTGGTCATAAAAATCCAATGAATCGTTTAAAAATACTTATGAAGCCTGATTCTAAATTATTCTCACGGATACACCTAAATCTTGATCTCATGTTTATGTAATTGGTCTAAATAACTCTATTTGTGGTTAATGTTGACTAAATGTTGAAAACCCTAGATTTGGACTCTGGTGATTATCTTGTCATCTACTCTTGAAAATGAATCATTAGTGATCTAGATCTTCATACTAGATTCAATCTAGTTTATAATCTTTATAATGAGTAATCTTGATCCTAATCTTGCAAACCCTTGATATATTTTGACCCAGCAATCTAATATTGAATACAAATGATGTTAGTTATCACAATGATGATCCAGAAATGTGATTATGACATGTATAATAATCATAATGTTAGGGTTAACACATATGATCCTAGAAAACCTAGGTAAGTCATTCACACTCGAATATATTGTACACTTGAAATAATGTTGGTTGAAATATTGATTATAAGTGAATGACCCAACCCTACGGTTGACATAGGAAAGTGTAACCCTGATCTCGAATATTGAAACATGACATTAAGAATATCATGATCTTAACCCTTGATCCTATCTTGATGATTTAGGATCTGACTCGAATGGTCTACCTATAATTTGTTGATTATACTCGAAATCCTCGATGAAAGGTACGCTATTATATAACTCCTCCTTGATTGTATTGGAGATACTTTTATGTATCTCTTGACTGTATGCTTGGCTATTTACTTGGATGAGATACTATTCCCTATGATTAATCTTTTGTTTTTCTATACTATATTCTGAAAAACCTGAAAATATAAATTGCATGCCCATTATGATTGCCTGTATATTGATAATGATGATGATATTGATAATGTTGATATTGAGTGAAACTAACCCCTCATTTGGAGGTGGGACTTGTACATTGGCCTCCTATGTTCCTATGGTGAGAAGGAGACTAGTGACCTTCCCCATCGCGTTGGGGTAATAGAGTCACACAAAATACATAAGCATGCTTCTCGAATTACAACATAATGGGAACTCATAATAAAAGTCAAATTGCTTGAAAAACTTGTCGAATAAATGTCAGTTTTGCAAAATGCTTATTATTCCTTTAAATATAAGTCCTTCCAAG
Source organism: Alisma plantago-aquatica (assembly GCA_963693085.1). Taxonomy (NCBI): domain Eukaryota; kingdom Viridiplantae; phylum Streptophyta; class Magnoliopsida; order Alismatales; family Alismataceae; genus Alisma; species Alisma plantago-aquatica. Next base: position 915,076,125 of record OY856411.1, on the reverse strand, counting down.
TATACTTATTTCTCTTATAAACTGTGTTACTTGATTTTGATAGCGTACCGTGCAATTGCATGACTGTGTCTTGATTTTCTTGATTTTAGGCAATACAAATGGAATATTGAATAAAGTTCGCTTCCACACTCATACACTCTGATGACAAAGATAAATCAGATATATCTCCATATTGGGTTAGTTTGTTATTTAATTATCCAGTTTTTGAGTTATTTATTTCTTATTGTATATGCTAGTGTGATTGATCCTATTGGGCCACTCAAGGATGGGCGCTTCAATCCTTTTTCTACTGTCTAGGCAGTGGGATTGGGATTGGGGTAACAACGGTTCCATGACACTTTCTCCCCCTTTTTCATTTCAAAAAGTGGGGGTATGAAGAAATAAGAAACACCACTTGTTAAAGGAAAGGAGATAACACAAATATATATAAGGAGAGTAGAAGAGCACAGATAGGGGCTTGTCCAAGCATATAAAGAAAAGAAAGTTAAATCATATACTTGAACGACCCAAAATGGAAGATAAGGTGCTACAGAAAAACAATAAATCACAATTTTGGCCCTCAAGATGACAACATTTTCCCAAAAAGCATCAGGGCTCATGACAAAGCAATTTAGAAGGTTGTTTCTGCATGAAAAACACTAGTCTTGCATCAAAACCTGAAACTGGAGTAGAATCTACATAAAATCCAAAAATACTCCAATTTCTACATATAATGTAGATCTATGTACCCTGCATCATAATTTTATGCAAGCAACTCAAGATAGTAGATATGCAAATCAAGGATCAAGCTTGAGCATGTATGAGACAAGATATAAGCATAGCATATAGTGAAATACCACTAGATGAGCAAAGATGCCAATTATAAACAAGGCTAGAACTACATGTATATGAACTACTAGTAGATTTTATCACAAGTTAGGACTACTAGTAGGATCTAGATCATAGCAAGAGATATCAAAAGATACATAAGATAAAGCATGGCTATGAGTAGATGAAGAGATATATTCAAACAAAGAGATATGCAATTTTAGAAGCATGAAAGGATATAAATCACATACAAATATGCATCATTACCAAAGGATGATTACCACTAAGAACCTCAAGGTTGTATCAACACAAGATATACACCTATATAGATGTAGCAAGTTAGAGTACAATGGAAGCAATTTTAGACACAACCAAGAGATCCAAAGAGATCATCATCAAAACCTACAAAACACCTCAAAGAAAGTAATTGCAAGATATAGATATACCAATTTAGAGCAATTAGAGAGATAGATTTGTAAGCAAGATGGACAATTTAAAGCATGGAAATATGCATATATAAAGGTACCAAATGAGAGTGCCAAAGAATAAGGCTATTGGTTGAGAAAATCTAGTTGAGAGGGAAATTCCCATTCAATAATCCAAATGTATATTCTGTGCATAGTGTTATCGGTCGAGTTCTGTGTATTGACAACTCGACCGATGACAGCTACTGGCAACACCCATTGGTGCCTATCGGTTGAGTTTCAAATAGCAAAAAATCGACTGACAAATCTGCTGTCAAAAGTCACATATATTTCATAAAAACATATTTAGAGGCAAGCTAAAAATAGAAACCATATCCAAACATGTCTAAGCAAGTTAGTAATGCACTATAGAAGCATTAGAAATAGTTTTTTGAGTAAGAGTGTGAAGAGAAACACAAAATACCACTTTTGACTCAAAAACCATATGTATAGTGCACACTATCTTGACAAAAACAAGTTAGAAATGGTTATAAGCAAGAGAAACATTACATTTGTGCTTACCATTGCTTTTCCACTTTTTTTCACCTCATACACCTTTCTTTGTTCATGTGGATTGAGAAGTCAATTTTCAATTTAATAGCTCAAGTCAATCCATTTGCAAGTACCTACAAGAAGAAAGATGAAATGGTCCCCAATCATGTTTTTGGGTCCGGAGGGGTTAGTTTAGCAACCCAAGTCCTATTGCTCTTGGGTTCTTTCCTAAAAGGACAACAAGCATAATGACCAAAATCATTGCAATAGTTGCATGCGCCCATAGTCTTAGAACTAGAGGATTCTCCATGGAAGATTGGAGGTCCTTTACCTTTGTTGTTCCTTTGACTACCATCATACCCCAAACCATGTCTACCAATTTGTTTGGTAGTATGGTGTAGGATATCATTAAGGCACTTCTTACCAACTATAAATCTTTGGAAAGAAGATCTCAAACTGTCATTATCATGCTTAAGAGAAGAAATAGTAGAAGACAAATGATAGCTATTATCTCTAGCATGCAAAATATCATTTTCTAAGAAAAGAGCTTTAGTTAAATAATAATCTCTATCAATATGAAGAGAAGCTACATTATTCTCTCTACTAGTAGAACTAGAACAAGATCCACACACATTGATTTTAGCAAGCAAGGAGGCATTTTCTATTTCAAGCAAAGAAATCTTTGAAAGATAAACACAATTTTCAGATTCTAATCCTTGCAAAACAAAATCTTTGTCCTTGTTTTCAGATTTAAGAACATCAATATCATGCATGAGAGAATCAACAATTAAAGTATGCTCTTCATTAGAACTAGGCATAAGAGGTTGAGCTTCTAGAAATCTAATCTTATCAAGCAAACTAGCATTTTCAAGTTTAAGAGAATCTACTTGACTAAGATAATCATTTTTATCATCAAGCAAGCAAGAATTAGAATTTTCAAGATCATCTAGTTCTACATGAAAATTATCAACAATTCTAACAAGATTTTTTCTTTTTCCTTTTATAAGACTTAAGAGAGGCATAAGTATCATGTATAATAGCAATCAAAGATTCTTTATCTAAAGAGTTTAGATTTAACTCACTTGAGTCCTTACTTGTTGATGCCATAAGAGCAAAATGGAATTCTCCTTCATCAATAGAGCTTGAGCTTGATCCTTCACTTGAATCTTCACTTGAGCTTGAGTTGGAGGAGTCACTTGATCTTGAGTGCCATTTCTCTTCTCTTTTCTTGTGATGATGGGTCTTATTGCCTTGTAGACAATCTATCTTGAAGTGACCCTTCTTTTCACACTTGAGGCACCAGATGGAGGATGACTTGCCTTTGTAGAGTTTACCCTTGGAGTACATGGCATTTTCTTCAACTTGAGAGGATGGAGAAGCTTGTCCCATGATAGCTTCAATTTGAGCCTTCATTTCAGCCTTAATCATTCTCTTTAGCTCTTTCTTCTCTTATCTTTCAACTTCTTCTCTTTTGTCAAGTGTAGCTTCATGTGCTTGTAGATTTCCAATGAGCTCTTCAATAGCGACATACTTAAGAGACCTTGCTTCTTCAATGGAAGTTACCTTGGGTTCCCACCTCTTGGGAAGAGTTCTAAGGATCTTTGAGTTGATCTCTCCACTAGACATAGGATGTCCTAGAACAGTAAGACCATTCACAATGGTGTTGAGCCTTGAGTACATGTTGGCTATCCTCTCCTCCTTTCCCATCTTGAAGTTCTCAAGCAACCCTTTGAGCATGTAGACTTTGCTTTCCCTCACTTGATCTGTCCCCTCATAAGTGATGCATAGCTTTCTCCATACCTCATAGGCTGTTTTGTTGGGTTTTAGGGGAGACAGAGAAGGCAGCGAAAACAAAAATTTCTCCCCAAACCCATACCGAGGAAACGCGTCAACGTCTATATAATAGGAAAAGATGGTTTGCAGAATCATACCTTGTCCCGAGGCTTGCTCGGCGACAATACCTCGCGCAATGCGCGGTCTTCAACTCCGGACTTCGACGGTGTCTGTGCAGCTCCTGGTCACACCGGGACTGACAACTCCTACTCGAACCGGACTGTCGGATGACAGTTGTCCTTCTAAGCGGCAGTGTCCTCCCGCCTCTATAGTAGTCCACACGGACCACCTGGAACTCCACTCTCCTTGTCCCACAAGGAAGTGGAAGGAGTCGCACCCTCCTGTTGACGTACTAGTCGCCAACACGCTCTCCTGCCTCCTGTTGCAACTGCAGTTGTCCTTCCCTTGCTGCACCTCCCTTTTGCGGGAAGCACTTGCTCGGGCTCTCTCACGGTTACCAAAACCAGAGAGAACGACAACTTGCAGAGCAACTGGTTGCACTGAGCTGTACCTTGAGAAGCCCCCAATACCCCTATATATAGGAGAGTCATGGGACAGGGTTCTCCATCCCGGGCAATGCGGGACTAATGCAGGAGTAGAAGGGTTCGAGAATTTTCCACAAAAAGCAACCGGTTCGCAACTTGAAACGATCGGTTCACAACTGAACCGATCGGTTCGGCCATTGAGCCGATCGGTTGGACCTGATCCGATCATTTGGGGCACTCCAACCGATCGGTTGGTGCCCTGAACCGATCAGTTCATGGTCCTAATCCGGCTCAAAAAGACTTTCCTTGTTTCTTTCCCAATTGGTATCGAATACCAATATTATTCCCAATCGAATTGGGCAATTTGAAACGAAAGGAAAATTCTTGCCGACATGACTTTCCCAACTGGTCGGTTGCACCAGTTGAGCCGATCGGTTCAACCCTTGAACCGGTCGTTTCAACCTGGGCATGAGCCGATCGGCCTGGACACTCCAGCCGACCGGTTCAGCAACCTTAGCCGACCGGTTCATCACATGAACCGATCGGTTGGGAGCACAGGTTGGGCAAAATCAGTCAAATACGATTTCAATCAATCCGATACTCCAATCAATGCGTCCAACACCTTGAACCATATGATATTGAGCTATCGACTGATTGAGTGTTTAATTGAACTACTAAACTCCTTTAGTAATCAATCTAAACATTGCTTTGTGGACAAAACTCCTCTTCCAGGTTAAATCCTATGTGTGTGACCCTGCAGGTCCATTTCACATTGGCAGTGAAAGTCCATAACACTTATGACTTCACAAGCAAAAGAGCGGTGCCTAGTCACACATCAGTGCTACCCAAGTGAAAGTAGAAAGTTGGAGAACAACTTTCATCCTACAATCCGTGAATGGTGTTACAGCGAATGTATAATTCCTTTGTCACTGATATCCCGAATGAACTCGAGGCATGGAGCAGTCATCCTGTCAACGTTCATTCACTTCCTTGATCTCAGAGTAGACTGGAAGAGATATGTATGACATCAGTATCATATACTGATTCACACATGCGTGCACGCCTTTCTCAATCCTACTCATCAAGTGGCCATGGATATCAAACTCCCTCAGGAGGGACAAATCCCATATCTATCACTCACCCCTCAAAAGCCCCATGTGTCAAAGCCACCCAATCATCACCTTTATAACAACCCATGTTTCAGGACTGCGTTTGATGATGTCAAAGTGTGCCCAATGACATGTGTTGAGTGCAGTGATTTCAGGTCTAAGAATCACACTCACCACCATCACTGTGAGTACTCACTGTGACTACCATCTCATGGTTCCATGTGTCAAACTCACGGTGGGTCTGTCCGGTACCTTGTTCTCTAACAAGTACCTATGTGTTTGGCTTGATATCTCTATATCATGACTAATGAGATTTTGTCATCAACCAACACCACAATCTAGTCTTGTGTGTCATTGCTATCTATCTTCCTTCCACAATGACATCCGACTAGGGACATAACAAGAATGTACAAACTCTTAGCATCCGTATGATCTCATCGTTCGGGTCATGAACCTGAAGGCATACGTCATTGAGTACTGTCATTCTCTAGACATTCAATCTGTTCTATCACTATCTCATATGACTGAACCAGAAAGAATTGGAAGCTCGCCTTTTATGTTTATCAAATTAATCTTAATGTATCCCACCAATTATCACATGATTGGCTCTCAGGGCATACATACCAACAGACTCCCACTTGCACTGCGAGCCAATCACCCATGAATCATATTCATAGTGATATTCAAACATGTCCCACATGTTACTGTGCTATAGTGCCAACATAGTGAGTAATGACAACACCTTGCCAAAGTCTGTATAAATTGCATGTCTCTCATCTCTTCGTTGTACGTCACATGTATGAGATGGAGTTGCCGTAATATGCGATCTTGTATTCCATTTGCTAACCTTTAGCCACATTGCATGATCAAGGATTCCAGACTTGTCATCAATGAGTGGAATATAAGTTCATCTCATGAACTTTCAGATCCATATAGTATCCACTGTTGTTTACTAACACATAGATACTCGGCATTTCCCCTTTTCAAATGGCTTTATTGGAACATTTCCAATTATCAACAAACTTTCACTTTTATACATCTTATGTATATATATTGCGATTAATTTTCTGTCCTTTCGGAAGTTCGCATCAATGTAACTCTTTACATCGAACTCTTCCTTATCTCCATAGAACTAGTACTTCACAAGCACTCATCAAGTTCTCATGGTATTCCAGTAACCCTTACTGGAAGCAGACAGACATCCACTCGTCATGTCCCACATACGAGTTATCAGGATGAGCACATCATATTGCCATGTCCTACATACAAGATGATGAATGCATTTTATTCTTGCCATGTCATACATGCAAGATAATGGGATGATTACATACATGATAGATCCATATCTATTCTTAGTGTTACCATTCTTCATAAGAATTGGACACTTGGCCTTGGGATACTAACTCCATGTAATATGGACAAGTTTTCTCCCACTGAATCTGTGCATACTGAATACTTCAGTACAGATTGCCAATGTATGCTCTCTCTTTCCAGGTCAAGAGATTTTCGAGAACTATCTCTATAGATCTCTATTCCTATCACATAGGAAACATCTCTATCTTCCTTAAAGATAATTTCCATATTCGGATTTCCAATCTAGAACATTTCCATTTCACATCAATATGTGGAATGTGAATACGCTCCCACTAAATCACAGATCCCTTCTTTATCTTTGACATATCAGTCAAACCCTTTGACTATATCATCAAAGTAAAGATCCAATTTTGAGTTGCTTGTACTCAATCAATCACATTGATTAGTCCATTGTAACTTATAGATTTCATTTGCATTAGTGGATTCATAAACCTTATAGGCTGTGTCACGTACACATCCTGTTTTTATTCCTCATAGGAATGCGGTTTTAGTATCCATATGCCAAATGTCTTAGTCATTAAGTTGCAATCAACAAGCATCATCCTTGTCAAAATGTTATCCATGTGTCTTAACACTTAAGACTTATTTGCACTTATGGATATGATCTAATGAGTGCTACCATCAAGGTCATACCTTATGGTTCACATGGAAGTCATTTAGGATGTAATGGTTTCATAAACCATAACTCAAGATTCAGTTCCTCATATTCATCTTGATAGTTGACTCATCACATGAACAACTCATCACATAGATAATTGAGGTGTATCTGTTAAAGATATAAGAACTCACAACCCTTGTGATTCTTAATTTCTTTTATTAGTGTGGGGTATTCTTTTATTAAGAAGAATTCAGTTATTTGATAATCATTCTCTAACTCCTTAGAGTATGATTCCTTCTTGATTCAGACATCACCATGCCTTAATCATGAGTTCACTATGATACACTATCATAATCACTCATAAGGATCTCAAACATTTGGTCCAAGTATTTCATTCATTGATCTCATCAAGAATTAATACTTTACCAAATTTGTACTTCATTTATGATAATCTTGAACACTTCAAGACATTCATATTGGTATTTCTCTAAACACCATTTGAAGTATTAGCATTTATTCCAATAGGTATGTAAATACATCACATGTATTATACCTAATAGGATAATCACTCTTCCACTACTTTAGTGAAGATTGATTAATCATGTCCAAGATATTCATGTCCCTTACTGGTTCTCTAACCAAAAGAGTCTAGTTTTATCCATCACATGGAAACTAGAAATGAATTTCTCATGATTAATGCTAATTAAATTGTTTGAGTTATCTAGAACTTTTAGGTATCGTCTTATCTTATGCATATCAAATATCACAAGATAAATAAGGCATTGCCATAAAGATCATATCTTTATAAATTTAAACATCTCTTTATTAATTGCCATCATTGTCATACAATATGCAAAAATAAAGTGTTTCTATCTATTGGCAAGTATGAAATAGCAGTTCATAACTGTATTACATGCTTTATTGGCTGAAAATAAACTAAAGTATTCCTATCTATAAAGGCAACACTTGCCCCAAGTAAGAATGCTTTACACTTTACATCTTGGTATCATATACCTCAAAAGTGTTACAAGTTTATTTACATGACACCTTCAAGTAGAGGCTTCATTCGCCTCCTTCTTCTTTTGTTCTTCCAGGTAGAGAGGACAATTCCTTTTCCAATGTCCTGGCTTTTGACAATGGTGGCAATTTCCTTTCTTGGTCACGCCTCCCTTGGCCTTGAGAGCTGAAGATGGCTTGGACTCCTGGCTAGCTTCAGAACCTTTCTTAGCTTTGCCCTTGCCCTTGCGCTTGGACTTGCCTTTCTTGCTTGTGATCACCATCACAACTTTAGGCTTGTCCTTCTTCATCTATAACTCGGCTGTCCTCAACATGCCCAACAACTCTGACAGTGGCCTATCAAAGTTGTTCATGTTGTAGTTCATCACAAACTGACTGTAAGATTCTGGCAACGATTGCAGTATCACGTCAGTAGCCAACTCTTGGCTCAGTGCAATTCCCAGTCTCTGCAGGTTCTCCACATACCCAATCATCTTGAGTGTGTGAGGACCAACTGGATCTCCTTCTGTCATGACGCACTTGAACAGCGCCCTAGAAACATTATACCTCTCTTGCCGTTCCTGATCTTCATACATGTTCCTGAGATGCAGAATCATCTCTATGACACCCATGTTCTCATGTTGCCTCTGCAACTCATGGTTCATTGAACATAGAATCAAGCACTTTGCATCAATGGCATCATCAGAATGCTTCTTGTAAGCATCCCTTTCTGTCCTTGGTGCATTAGGAGTGGGTTCCTATGTAATTGGAGTATCCAGGACATAGAGCTTACACTCTTGAGTGAGAACAATTCTCAATGTCCGATACCAGTCGTGGAAGTTTGTCCCATTTAGCTTGTCCTTGTCAAGGACCGATCGCAAAGAAAAGTTGTTGTTGTTTGTTGCCATTTGAACTACAAAAAGGAAAATATGCAATTTTAGTCCAAAACTCATTTTTGACTTATTTGATTGATTTGAAAAAATGACGATATAATTAGGCCTTTAATTAATTATTGCTCCCACTATTTTACTTCAAATTGATAGCCCTCACCATCAATTCGGAAGATTGCAGCGTACAATCTTCTAGTGGGCAAGATCCTGAAATCCTCTAAGTCATGGACCAGCTTGGGCTGTCACCCACAACATAGATCTCTCAGGTAGGCAACTTTTGCCAATTGCATCATATGCAACTCTTGATAAGATGTCATCTACAACTCCTTGCAATGATCATCTCCATGCCTCAAGGCGCTAGATCCTATATAGGTCACCTTGTTAAGTCCAACCCAAAGCAAACACGATGAACATGCACCCTGCTAGGGCAGACCCACACATTCATCCTTCACGCTTCCACGAGGTAGACGGTGCACCACGCTAGGGCGTGCCCACACTTGGTCGAACAAGATTTTCACGTGTGTCGCATTTGGAAAACATCTAAAACTTAATATTTTAATGAGGGATTTGGTTTTATATACATATACATATCCAATCACCACAATACATAGTACGTATCATATACATGCTATATCCCACAGAAAACATGCACAAACGATAAAAAGCGATGATTATGGCCATCCTAATGTGATTCCTCGAGCCAAGAGGAATCACGGTCATCTAGGTCTACATCACATGCAACCTTTACAAGATGAACTATGTGCCTTGCCATCCGAGTAGATCAACTCATCACATGAATGATCTGTACTCTCCAGCCGGTCGTCTGGGTGCCACCAGTTGATCGGTTGGCTCCTCCAACCGATCGGTTCGCCTGGTCGTCGTGCATCATGTCATGTCCGCCACCCGCTCGTCTCGCTCCTCGAACCGGTCATCAACCGATCGGTTCACTCCTTGAACCGACCGTCTGGAAGGTCAACCGATCGGTTCACTCCTTGAACCGATTGTCTGAGCAGTCGTCTTGATGTCCGCCGGTCTTTGACATAACAGGAAATAAAATCTATCCTATTTATTACATTGCTTTAAAAAAAGAGAAACCCCGAGTTACATTCGGGGGGAGCAAAGGTAGGAAAGAATCTCGAATTATTTCGAGTTACATCGGGATTAAGAGAGGGAAGATCGGTGTGCAGACCGAGATGCAAGCAACCACAAACAACCACACACAGATAGGGGTTTATAGGCCATAATCACACTACACACATCCACCACAAAACTCATTTAAGGGCGACGCGTATCGAGTGCATTAATAATACATATCATATATGTAATTAGGGATTTGTGGATTTAGGATTGGACATGCATAAAGCCGATATTATTCGCATCGTATGCAATAAATAAAGGCGAAAAACCAAAATCGATCATATCGATATTCCTAAAATATAGAACAGCTGAAGTGGCTCTGATACCACTGTTGGGTTTTAGGGGAGACAGAGAAGGCAGCGGAAACAAAAATTTCTCCCCAAACCCATACCGAGGAAACGCGTCAACGTCTATATAATAGGAAAAGATGGTTTGCGGAATCATACCTTGTCCCGAGGCTTGCTCGGCGACAATACCTCGCGCAATGCGCGGTCTTCAACTCCGGACTTCGACAGTGTCTGTGCAGCTCCTGGTCACACCGGGACTGACAACTCCTACTCGAACCGGACTGTCGGATGACAGTTGTCCTCCTAAGCGGCAGTGTCCTCCCGCCTCTGTAGTAGTCCACACGGACCACCTGGAACTCCACTCTCCTTGTCCCACAAGGAAGTGGAAGGAGTCGCACCCTCCTGTTGACGTACTAGTCGCCAACACGCTCTCCTGCCTCCTGTTGCAACTGCAGTTGTCCTTCCCTTGCTGCACCTCCCTTTTGCGGGAAGCACTTGCTCGGGCTCTCTCACGGTTACCAAAACCAGAGAGAACGACAACTTGCAGAGCAACTGGTTGCACTGAGCTGTACCTTGAGAAGCCCCCAATACCCCTATATATATAGGAGAGTCATGGGACAGGGTTCTCCATCTCGGGCAATGCGGGACTAATGCAGGAGTAGAAGGGTTCGAGAATTTTCCACAAAAAGCAACCGGTTCGCAACTTGAAACGATCGGTTCACAACTGAACCGATCGGTTCGGCCATTGAGCCGATCGGTTGGACCTGAGCCGATCGTTTGGGGCACTCCAACCGATCGGTTGGTGCCCTGAACCGATCGGTTCATGGTCCTAATCCGGCTCAAAAAGACTTTCCTTGTTTCTTTCCCAATTGGTATCGAATACCAATATTATTCCCAATCGAATTGGGCAATTTGAAACGAAAGGAAAATTCTTGCCGACATGACTTTCCCAACTGGTCGGTTGCACCAGTTGAGCCGATCGGTTCAACCCTTGAACCGGTCGTTTCAACCTGGGCATGAGCCGATCGGCCTGGACACTCCATCCGACCGGTTCAGCAACCTCAGCCGACCGGTTCATCACATGAACCGATCGGTTGGGAGCACAGGTTGGGCAAAATTAGTCAAATGTGATTTCAATCAATCCGATACTCCAATCAATGCGTCCAACACCTTGAACCATATGATATTGAGCTATCGACTGATTGAGTGTTTAATTGAACTACTAAACTCCTTTAGTAATCAATCTAAACATTGCTTTGTGGACAAAACTCCTCTTCCAGGTTAAATCCTATGTGTGTGACCCTGCAGGTCCATTTCACGTTGGCAGTGAAAGTCCATAACACTTATGACTTCACAAGCAAAAGAGCGGTGCCTAGTCACACATCAGTGCTACCCAAGTGAAAGTAGAAAGTTGGAGAACAACTTTCATCCTACAATCCGTGAATGGTGTTAAAGCGAATGTATAATTCCTTTGTCACTGATATCCTGAATGAACTCGAGGCATGGAGCAGTCATCCTGTCAACGTTCATTCACTTCCTTGATCTCAGAGTAGACTGGAAGAGATATGTATGACATCAGTATCATATACTGATTCACACATGCGTGCACGCCTTTCTCAATCCTACTCATCAAGTGGCCATGGATATCAAACTCCCTGAGGAGGGACAAATCCCATATCTATCACTCACCCCTCAAAAGCCCCATGTGTCAAAGCCACCCAATCATCACCTTTATAACAACCCATGTTTCAGGACTGCGTTTGATGATGTCAAAGTGTGCCCAACGACATGTGTTGAGTGCAGTGATTTCAGGTCTAAGAATCACACTCACCACCATCACTGTGAGTACTGACTGTGACTACCATCTCATGGTTCCATGTGTCAAACTCACGGTGGGTTTGTCTGGTACCTTGTTCTCTAACAAGTACCTATGTGTTTGGCTTGATATCTCTATATCATGACTAATGAGATTCTGTCATCAACCAACACCACAATCTAGTCTTGTGTGTCATTGCTGTCTATCTTCCTTCCACAATGACATCCGACTAGGGACATAACAAGAATGTACAAACTCTTAGCATCCGTATGATCTCATCGTTCGGGTCATGAACCTGAAGGCATACATCATTGAGTACTGTCATTCTCTAGACATTTAATCTGTTCTATCACTATCTCATATGACTGAACCAGAAAGAATTGGAAGCTCGCCTTTTATGTTTATCAAATCAATCTTAATGTATCCCACCAATTATCACATGATTGGCTCTCAAGGCATACATACCAACATGTTTCACATGAAGAAATTCGGTTGAACTCGGTGGGGGTCATGGAGGCATAGAGAATGTGCATGGCTCTAGCATTCAAGGTTGCTTTCTTCAAGGTAGCATCATCCCATACTTCAATCTTTGTCTTTGGTAGCTTGTATGGGTTGTTCACCATTTTCCACATCTCAAGACTTGATCCTTGGATGTAGAATTGAAGCCTTCTTCTCCAATAGAGGAAATTGCTCCCATCAAAGATTGGAAGGCTGATCAAGTATCTCCCTCCTTGGTAGTCACCCATTTTCTCCTACTTGTCGAAGTATGCTTGGAGAAGCCCACTATGATACCAATTGTTGGATCCTAGATGGGTGATTAGATGCTCTAGAGGGGGGGGGGTGAATAGAGCTGAATGTACTTAAACAAAATTCATTAGACCTTCAAGATATATCACAAAATAAGGTTGCTAAATAGGAAATTTGTGTGCAACTAAAACATGCATAGCAAGCGAGAGAGAGATTGAACATACACTAAGAGACAAGCTATTTAGAGTGGTTACACACTTCAAACAAGAAGTGAGTCAGTTTACTACCTAGAGAGGTCAACCTCTAGGATTTCTTAACCTTACACCTTCATTATATTCATTATAAGAGATACAATACATGACCACCAAAGGACTTACCTATCCAATACAAAGAGTCTTCAACCTTACCAAGGACTTACCTAGTTTGCAAGGAGTCTTCTGCCTTCTTCCAAGGACTTACCTACTCTTGCACAAGTCTTCAGCCTTGTAGGGATTACCCACTCTTCTTGGATCTTCCGCCTTTGACTTCACCTTCACTCAGAGAAGCTTCCACCAAGGACTTACCCACTTGAGCAAGGAGTCTTCTTCCTTCACCAAGGGATTACCCACTCTTGCCCCAAGTCTTCAGCCTTGATATTCACCAAGGGATGCCTTCCCTTGTTCTTCTTCTCCTCTCTTAGCCAAGATAGAGAACCTTCATCTTCATGATTGAAATGAGAGATAGGGAGGTGGTGGAAGTGAGATCCTCACAATATATACATGTAGGACTAGCTCTCTTACATATTTCCTACTCACTCTAATGAATGTAGCAAGTGATTAAGCTTAGAGAGAGATGAGGCTGTAGGAAGCACTCAACTATAGAATAGGAACCTCACATAGAGTTTTGCATTGAATTCTCAACCTTAGAATGAAGCCCAAGGGGTCCTATTTATAGTTGGAAATGCCTCTTAGCCTTTTGGAACACTTGAGAATGAAAACTAGCCATTATGTGGCTTGCAACAGATATATTTTCACTTGTTGCAACTCCACAACGACTAGAAGCACTTTTCTGCACTTTTCCGTATAGTGCAATCGGTCAAGTTTCTATAAAGGTAACTCGACCGATAGTGTAAAAGACAAAGCCGATATTCAGACCATCAGTCGAGTTTGTCCTGGGGAAACTCGACCAACCAATGAAAATTGAATTGGTCAACTACTCCATCGATCGATTTCTATGAAGTGTAAACTCGACCGATCAAAAGTCATTTTCAAGATCCAATCAGGATCAGTCAAGTTTGCAACTCACAGAACTCGATCGATGAACAACCTGATGTAAATTTTGGAAAATGGTTTTTGAGTGCTTAAACATTCGATCTAAGTCCTCCTGATTTTTTCTAAGCTTAATTACAAGTCATACAATCATTACAAGTGATTTACAACATGATTCTAATGGATTTACATCATATTACAAAAATGTGCACTTGTATTGACTTTGACTTGTCTCTTCTCCAATTTGATATGCACAAGTTAGGGCATTTGGAGTGTGTCTATACCTAATATGAAAACACTCAAGTAGATGCATTAGACACCAATATGTGGAATGGTTAGTCATCATAAAAACACGGGTTTAGTCAATTTAGATGTGAGTCAACATTGACCTAATTGACCTTGAGTCAACAATTTTGTGTGTTTGTTCACTAGGTCTTGTCTACTGCATGTATGATGGTTATCTTATCTTAAATACAAAATATTAAGGGTATTTATATCCATGATACTAATTAAATCCAAGCATTTCTAATGCACTTTGATTAGGTACCAATTATTAACATAATTGGATAGGGGCCTAGAAGAAGAGCGTCCAACCTATATGCCTAGATTTCAGTATGTTACACCACTCCACCCATTAAGGAGGATTTCATCCCCAAAATCCCTCCATCACTATCCAAGTGTTCTAAATCATACTTCTAAACAAAACTAAGTATATGTAGTTCACTTACTACAATGAACACTACTGCATGTCATAATTATAACCAAAATACCATGGTGAACCTACATTACTTCATGCATCAAATCTTAGTTAGTCATATCATATTGTATTTTTAGCTAAGGTTACAAAAAATATGGTATTATCTTATGTCTCATGACCATGTCCTTTCATATACTATTAGGAATATAAGGGTTAAAGTGTAAAATTAGGGTTTTGTTTTGAAAATATCTTTACCATTCACATTTGAGCATTATAGTATATGGTATGAAATTTATTGAATTAGTCACATGTGATTTAAGCAAGTAAAATACATTAGACATAATATGATAAGACTAATGAGGGATGATTCCCTTGATAACATGCATGGATGATAATAGAATCTGACATAAGTTGTGGAATGGTGATGATTCCCTTGATACCGAGGGATGACATGCATAATATATGTTTTGGTTATGCATGTCTTGGGTTCAATACAAAGTATTAACATATCTCTACCCAAATCCATCTATCAAAGGGCTAGATACCCTTCTCATTGAGCTTGTTATGCCTCATACATGATAATTATTTGAAGAAAGATATAAGTTTCAGTATATATCATTAAGTGTTCACCTCTCTCATCTCAAATGCTATACTTAATTTCTCCCTCCTATGCTTACATATTAGAGATGTAGTTGTATGCCCTTCTAGATATTAGAAAAATTAGACCCTTTTGTGTAATGAAGTGATGATAGAATAATAGTATATGTGTCGTGTTGTAGAATGTGGTTGAATTAGTTCTCGTATCGATTTTGGAACCAATTTTAAATTGTCATCATAATGATTTTATCTCTAATTATATTTTCATTATTAAGTTATATGTATAAAAAGACAATATTTAAGATTATATCGATAGTTTTTGGAACCAAGTCACCTACATAAGAAAGTTTAATTAGTGGATAAACCATTTTTAGTGAAGAACCCCTTGACTGGCATGATCATCCAAGAGACATTAGGCTTAAGTGTGGTGTAGAGAGTGTGGAAAAGATGTTTTAAATTTATATAAGACCTAGTTGAGTTACCCTTAGACCCTCTAGATGATGTGTAAATTATGGATTAATCTTTTTCAGGTCTAGAGTCTTGCATGCTTTATTCATTAGGAGTGTATCTTAGCTTAAGGAATAATCATGATAATAAAAATTACAATAAGTACAACTTGGATAACACCTAGTAATAAATCCAAACAAATATAGCTACCACCTAACCCTGATTATTGAGTGAGATTTGCTTATTATATCACCATAAATGTTTATTTGATAATAAGTTTCAAAATTTATCTTCACTTACATTTATAGATTAGATTAATAAATCTAAAGTACAAGGTTAGGTTAAAAAAAGTACTACACCTAGTTTTGAACACATGACCGGGAACAAGGATGCATTTCAAACTTTTGAAGAAAAGAAAAGAGGAATAATCACTTTTTGTGGGGTCTGATCTCCAAACCATAACATAAACACGATTAAAACATAGCGGAAGCGAATCGGTAATCAGCGGAAGACAAAAATCACGGGAAATTAAAACTTTTCGTGACAAGAGCTTGAATCCATAAAAGCTTCTTTCATAAAGTGAGGTAAACTGTTTACATCTCAGGATAATTACTTCTCGAGTAATTATATACATCAGGATACAAAATCTCAAGATCACTATACAAAAGACTCCAAGACCTGAGAGTACAGAGGACACATAGGACTAACTCTAACTACACCATACGGCAGGACAATCTCCACCTGAGATTACTGCTGCCCCTGGTGCTGCTGCTGAGACTGATCACCTGTAGGCTGGTTCCTTCGTCTCGACGTCCACCTAAAAAGTTGAAGCCTACGGGGTGAGACAATTATACATAATTGTCCCAGCGAGAGTTATAACTCTTCGCCAGAAGCTTTATTATAACATCAAAGAATATCTTAAACAGTAAAGCCTTCAAAGCATTCTATAACAGTTGCAGGTATAACAAGATCTCTACAATTTAGGAGATATGGAGAATATCAACATTATTGCAATGTAACATCAATCAACTAACTTGGAGTCATCTCTAACAAGTTATACTACATGGTTGATTATGTTTTACAAACAACATTATGCCCCGTGGAGATGAGGCTTACCACTCATACTCCAACTGATCGCTGAGAGGCCGCATCAGTATCATACATAGGTCATTAAGAGAGCCGGATTCTCATGACCTTCACCTTCCTCAGTCAGTAAGAGGATCACTTGTAGGACATCTCGTGTCTCTACTACTATATCTCACCAGGGTAAACTGGTCCTTCGCTATTCTAGAGTCACAGTGGCGTTCTGTACTCTCTTCGTCATCAGGAGGTTTCATATTTACCTACCACTTATACGGATATCTGTGCTTTCTTCGTCATCAGGAGGTTTCATGTTTACCTACCACTAATACGGTATGGAACTATAGTGAAGGATGGATGGATTCCACATCTACATCACTTTCCTACACTAGGATGTAAGGTTCTACACATCCATGTACCCCACATACTCAAAAGTATGTGCTCCAGGAGTTCCCTGAGGAAAACCTGTTTCACCATCATTTAATTTCTGACAATGATGGATCTATGATCAGGGCTCTACATTATACTTGATTAGTTAGGTACATTCAGTATTCTTTAACAACATACCTTGTTCTGCAATCAATAACAATAACATAGCAGCTATAAAAGAAGAATACTAAATGTAACAGGCCTAACTCATATCAATCATCATTTCTCATTATCCTCATCACAAGTCATCTCTAAGGCATGACCTTGATGGTATTCATGGCTCTCATAGCCCATTATCAGCATAGGATTCCACTGGCAAGGCATCAGATTACTTTACTTATTCATAAGGCTAACAACATGCCTTTATTGAATATAACATCAACATCCATACCTGGATATGATTACCTTCATATCAGAACCTGCATGGTTAATACATCTGATAAAGGTAATGCAACAATAAGGAATGTACTTCCTACTCTTGTCATAAGAGTTAAATCTCTAATTCATATCAAATAGAGTTTAATACTCAAAAGCATGCCATTACCCTTGAATTAGGGTTTACTATTCACATTACATGTCATCACCCTTGAATTAGGGTTTACTATTCACATCCAGGTGAATTAAACTCATAACATCATCATGTATGAGTAACATCTTTATTGATGCTCTTGGATTAGTTAAAGGTTCATCATTTATAATAATTAGGGTTTCTATGACCTCACCCAGGTGGACCATACCCTAATTATGCTCACTTATGTGCATTGGAGATACTTTACTCGAGTTTCCACTTAAAAAGGGTACTTTCTCTCTCTAGAAGTACTTTCTCTCTCTATAAGTACTTTCTCTCTCATCATAATGTTAGGTGATGTCAACATCACTCTAAAACAGGTTAGATTGAGTCATCATAGGCTAACATAGCCAAAAGCATCACCATTATGTGATTAGAGTTACTTTCTCTCTCTAGGGTACTTTCTCTCTCTAGAGTACTCTCTCTTTCATCATACTAATGGTTGATGGTAACATTAGATTAGATCAAGTTGGATAGAGTCATTATGACTAAAAACATCATTCTCATGTAATTAGGGTTTGAATTGAGCAAGGTATAACTTAATTGACCCTTCAGGGGTATTTTAGTAATTCACCCCATTGATCATCATCATGGTCCAAACCTTAGTCAATTAACCCCTTACTATCCTAGATTATTATTAGGGTTTGATTTGGGCAACATTGAACCATTTATATCATCATTTGATTTAATGAAGTCAACCTTGAATCGCATTGATTGATTTCAATCATTAATCATCAATTGAGTTGAGATCGGTTGAAAGTGTTGACCGTTTGCCCACTTTGACCTTCCAAGACCGCGAGCCTCTTCCTAACTCCAAGACCGCGAGCCCCCTTAGGCTTCAAGACCGCGAGCCTCCTCAAGTGGTTCAAGACCGCGAGCCCTATCATTGGTTCACTTGATGTTGAGACCGCGAAGATCAAGTTGGAGTTGAGACTGCGAAGAGACGTTGACCGTTTGGCTAGTTTGACCTCAGGACCGCGAGGCCCTTCGCGGTCTTGAGACCGCGAGCCTCCTCTCGGTCTTGAGACCGCGAGCCCTCTCACGGTCTTGAGACCGCGAGGCCCACATGGTCTCAGCCGCTTGGTCCATCAACAAAATCAACAAAGTAATCGATGATGTCAACCGATGTTGAAGCCCTCCAAAGGTCAAATCTATGTTGACCAATTATGGATTGGGTCAATTAAGATTATGATTGATCACTTGGTCGTTCAATTGACCCATAATGGTTGACCAATTATGATTGAAGTCGATTCAATTAGGGTCTATCAATGTTCACCCATCAACACTCCACAATGTGACTCAACACAAGGTTGAACCCTTCAATTGAGCTCCAATTGGGCCCAAACTTGGCCCAAACGGTCTTGAGGTCATGTGGGTGGACCCCACATGGTCTTGAGACCGTTTGCCCAAGATTGCATCAAAATATAAGGTGATTTGATAAGGGTTGAACCATGATTAAGCCACAAAACAGAATTTTGATTAAATTGATAACTTATTTGCAATGGGGTCCTCAATTGGTCAAATTACTCAACCCTAGACCTTCAAACGGTCTTGGGTGATTGTCCTCTCGGTCTTGAGACCGTTTGGATGAGTTCCAAACGGTCTTGAGACCGTTTGCCCATCCAATTTTGGATTCTAGTGCAAATTCATCAAGGTCTGACCCATTGAGTTGATGATCGTGTCAATATTTAATTGCAATGTAATTTGGTGTAATTGTACCTTCAATTGGTCAACTATCCTTGACCCCAGACCTCCAAATGGTCTTGGTTGGTTGCCCTAGCGGTCTTGAGACCGTTTGGTGACCCCCAAATGGTCTTGAGACCGTTTAGGTCAATCAACCCTAAAAACCCTAATTAGGTCACCATAATTTCAGTACTGATTTTATCTAGGGTTAGCCCTAGTATTCACCCTTCAACTCTTAGCCCGTTTGGAATTAGACCATCAAACTTGGTGAGTTGTTAATTAACATAATTTTTAACAGTAATCTCATACGGTCAATGCTTAGTCAACGACCTTACACGGTCTTGAGACCGTTTGCCCAAAAAGGCAATTTCAGACCGTTTGAGAATCAGGAATAAATTCAAATAAAGTTGTTACTTAAAAAGGTCATATCTCCCGATTCCCTTAGAGTTAGCCTCCCAAATTTTGAGGATAATTATCTTATATAATTAGGAACAAATTTCTTATACGGTCCACGCTCGGTCAACGGGGAAAAACGGTCTTGGAGACCGTTTTCCCTGTCGCGGTCTCGAGACTGTTTGCTCACCGCGCGGTCTTGAGTCCGAGAGAGCAAACTGTTAGGACCGTTTAAAGAAAAGAAAAGCGGTGGGTTTTTCTTGGAAATTACGCCTTCATCTCCTAGCTCAAGAACAGTACAGATATCCCACGGGTTTGCTTGCAAAATAGCAGGGAAAAGTAGGGAAACACTAAGAGCTATCATCAAAACGCATATAAAGATGCACATAGTAAAGCATGGGTTTAGAGTTATAAAACCCGCCTAAAGCTTGCTTCTTGAGCTCCAAGCTTTCAAGCTACAAGCTCTAATGGCGTCCTTGAGTTCTTACAGGTTGGCCAAGGTGAAAACTCCAAGGAAGGATGAAAAAGAGACGGCTAGAAAGGTAGGGTTTCAAGAGTTAGCCATGAAGATGACCTTGAATTCGAATTCTAACCATGGAATTAGGCAAGAAGAAGATCCCAAACCTACCTTGCACCCTTGGTCATTCCTCTTGAGCTCCAAGATAGTCCTTAGTCGGCCAAGCAAAGAGGAAACAGTGATATGCATGAAGGAAAGATTTCTTTGCTTGAGAGGTAGAGTGTATATATACTAGGGGTATGATTCTCAATATTAGTTCATAAGTTTCCCTTAATTCCAACTAAGTCCTTCCTTTATTACTTGCTAGTCCCTTCCTCTTTATTCTAAGGACAAACCTTATCTTAAGTTATAGAAAAAAAGGCAAGGAAGAACAATCTAATAATAAAGTTCATACTTAAAGGGATATTGCACATATACCCTGATTATTCAATCACAAAGCCTATTTCTTAACTTGATAATTTGATTGAGGTGACTTCCTCATCATTTCTTCTCTTAATGATGGCAAGAGTCTAAAAAGATACATTAGATGACATATTTCCAATTTGTATCCCTTAATTTGGGTAAATTGCATTTTACCCCAAACTAGGGTTTCAAGCACCGGGATTGCTTCCACAGCTGCACCTTGATGCCTTAGCTTGGGAAATCCCTCAAACTTTGCTAAAAAGATTTCTCATGATATCTCAACATCAGAGGAACATCTCATCATGTGCTAATTGTAAGCTAACCCTTTTAACTGGGTAAATTGCACATAGGTCCCTGTATATCAAAACAATGCTACTACTTTAAATATAAAGGAGCAAATACTGAGATATATGTTTCTGAGAACTTAATTACATGCTCAGAGTTAATCACAAAGATTTAATTACATATTTAGGCAAAACACCTAGGGTTAACTCATAAACCAGGTCAGTGATGTTACAAATTATCCACCCCTTACAAGGATTTTGTCCCCGAAATTGATAAAACATACTACGAGAAAAGGGCAGGATACTTCCTTCTCATCTCATCCTCTAACTCCCAAGTGGCTTCTTCAATACCACGATGGTTCCAGAGAACTTTCACAAGACTTATATCTTTCTTCTTTAACTTTTTAATTCGTTTATCAAGGATTGACACTGGTCCCTCCTCATAAGATATGTCATCATTCAATTTTACCTCCATAGGTTGTAGAACTGACTCGGTGTCTGGGTGACATTTCTTCAACATAGAAATGTGAAACACAGGATGTAACCTCTGTAATTCTGGGGGAAGCTCTAATTTATATGCTACCTTTCCAATCCGTTCAATGATTGGATAAGGCCCCATATATCTAGGAGCTAACTTCCCCTTTCTTCCAAAACGAAGGACCCCTTTCCAAGGTGAGACCTTAAGATATACTCTGTCTCCAACCTGGAACTCTAAGGGTCTACGACGTTTGTCAGCATAAGATTTCTACCTATCCTGAGCAGTCTTAATCTTATGTTGTATAACTTTAATCTTTTCCGTGGTTTGCTGCACCAGGTCAGGACCTAACAACTGATGCTCACCAGTCTCAAACCAACACAAAGGTGATCTACATCGTCTACCATATAAGGCTTCATAAGGTGCCATATCAATACTATGCTGATAGCTATTGTTATAGGCAAACTCTATCAAGCTTAGGCGTAGATCCCAACTTCCGGTGAACTGGAGAACACATGCTCGCAACAGGTCTTCTAAGGTTTGTATGGTCCTTTCCGATTGTCCATCAGTCTGTGGATGAAAGGCTGTACTAAACCTCAGCTTAGTGCCTAAGGCTCTGTGCAACTGTTCCCAAAAACGACTGGTAAACTGAGGACCTCTGTCAGAAACTATTGTGACAGGAACTCCGTGCAAACACACTATCTCTTTAACATACAACTCTGATAACCTTTCAGCAGAATAGGTTGTTTTGACAGGTAAGAAATGTGCTGTCTTAGTCAACCTATCAACAATTACCCAAATGGAATCATGTCCTTTGCTTGTCCTGGGTAGGCCAACAACAAAGTCCATGGTCACATGGTCCCACTTCCACTGTGATATGGGTAAAGGTTGCATTGTCCCTGCAGGCTTCTGGTGTTCAGCTTTAACTTGCTGACATACAGGACACCTCAGAACAAACTCTGCAACGTCCTTCTTCATCCCAGACCACCAATACAGATCTTTCAAATTCCGATACATCTTGGTGCTCCCTGGATGCATAGCATACATGGAAGAATGGGCTTCTTCCAGGACTAACTTCCTCAAGTTGTCCACATCCGGAACTATCATTCTTCCATTATAACAAGCTACTTGATCTTTTGAGTCATGAAAACCATCTTGCTTCTCATTTCCATACTCAGATCTTATATGTTGAACTGCAGCATCACCTAGCTGTGCTTCTTTAATCTGCTCTCTTAGGGTAGGTTTAATATGCATCTCAGCGAACAAACCGGTTAACAATGACACCTTCAACTGTACATTGTTTTGCCTTAAAGAGATAAGCATATCTCTTCTAGAGCATACTAAAGAGTTTAGTTGTGCTCTATTCATGGTTGATGTTGCTGATTTCCTACTCAAGGCATCTGCAACAACATTGGCCTTACCTGGATGGTAATCAATTGTACAGTCGTAGTCCTTGATTAACTCCATCCAGCGACGTTGCCTCATGTTGAGCTCATGCTGAGAGAAGATATATTTAAGGTTTTTGTGGTCTGTGAAGATCTGGAATGTTTCTCCGTAGAGATAGTGCCTCCAGATCTTCAAAGCATGAACCACAGCAGCTAACTCCAGATCGTGTGTTGGATAATTCTCCTCGTGTTTCTTAAGCTATCGGGAAGCAAAAGAAATCACTTGTTTATCCTGCATCAACACACATCCTAGTCCATTTTTGGAAGCATCACAGAAAACTATATACCCTTTTCCTTGTTCAGGTAGCACTAGCACAGGTGCACTTGTCAACCTCTCCTTCAGCAGCTGGAAAAATTGTTGACACTTATCACTCCAAGAAAAAGAAACATCTTTCCGGGTTAACTTGGTCAAAGGTAAAGCTATAGAACTAAAGTTCTTAATGAACCTTCGATAATAGCCAGCTAACCCCAAGAAACTTCGGATCTCCGTCGGTGTTTTCGGTTGTTCCCATTGTAGAACAGATTCTACCTTTGTAGGGTCAACACGAATTCCCGAGGCGGATATTACATGTCCAAGAAAAGATACCTTCGGCAGCCAAAACTCACATTTGCTAAACTTAGCATACAACTTATGTTCTCTTAGCAAAGTCAAAGCTTGGCGAAGATGCTGCTCATGCTGCTGAGCATCCTTACTATAAATCAGAATGTCATCTATGAAGACGACAACACACTGATCAAGGAAAGGTCAAAAAACTCTATTCATGAGTTCCATAAATGCAGCTGGTGCATTGGTTAGTCCAAACGACATAACCGTGAACTCATAGTGACCATATCTTGTCCTAAAGGCAGACTTGGATATGCCACTTTCCTTAATGCGGAGTTGGTGATATCCAGACCTCAAGTCTATTTTTGAAAAGACTGTTGCACCACGCAACTGGTCAAAGAGATCATCAATCCTCGGCAGAGGATACTTATTCTTTATTGTTACTTTATTGAGCTGTCTATAGTCGATGCACAACCGCATTGACCCATCTTTCTTTTTAACAAACATGACCGGAGCACCCCAAGGTGAAGTACTCGGTCGGATAAAACCTCTCTCAAGTAGCTCTTGAAGCTGTTTCTTGAGTTCTGCCATCTCGGCAGGCGCCATTCTATACGGAGTTTGAGCTATGGGTTTCGTATCTGGAATCAGATTAATTTCAAAATCAATCTCCCGAGGTGGTGGTATACCAGGAAGTTCTTCAGGAAACACATCCTCGATTCCCTGACTATGGGAACTTCAGCAGGATTGGTCCTTTCCTTGGTAACATCTACCACATGGGCTAAGAATGCATAACATCCTTGCCTCAACAGCTTATCAGCAACCATAGATGACACAAGACAGGTGGGCAGAATCTTTCTTTCACCTTGAAAGATCCATGTGTTGCTTTCATCAGCAAACACAACCAACTTGGACTCACAATCCAAGACAACTCTATACCTTTCTAAGGTATCCATCCCGAGGATTATATCAAATCCCTGCATATCAAGTGGTATAAGATCCACTTGAATGCGATGGTCAGAAAAGAAAAGGATGCAGGGAGAACATACCTCCTGTAAAATGGCAGACCCACTCAACGGAGTCTCTAACAACAAACTATCTGCTCTATGGCTAACAGTCATATTGCAATTACGAATCATTTCATGAGTGATGAAAGAGTGCGTAGCACCCAGATCAATCAGAACGGATACAACACAGGATAAAGACATATCAGAATATAAAAGTTTCATCTGACCTGCCACTACCCGTGGATTGACCACTGCCTCAGGTGGGTTCATAGCATAGAACCTCACAGTCGCCTGGTGTTGAGGTGGTGCTGATGATCCAGCTTGAGACGCTTGTCCACGTCCTCGAGCTGCTCCTTGATGTTGTCTATTCTGAGATCCCTGTTGATTCTGTCTCGAGGGTTGTTGTGTCACACCGACAGCCCTAGAACGGCAATCCTTCATCAAGTGTCCCACCTTACCACAGTTGTAGCAACTCTTCTCCTGTTGCTGTGGTCTGGGTGGTCCAGTAACTGACACTAATGTAGAATTGTGCGTTCCTTGAAGCGGTTGACTCCGCCCTCTACCTCTGCTTGGTGTCCATTGAGTTTGAAAACTCGATCTGGGTGGTGGAGGGTTAGGTGTAGAGAATCTAGGTTTCTTGGAATCCCTAGATGAAGAACCCTGGAACTGTGGATATCTTTTATGGGTTTGTCTTTTCTCAACCACAGATCTCTCTATCCTTCGGACTGACTCAACGAAGGTAGAGAATCTCTCTCTGTTTTCTAAGGCAGACACAGGGGTTGACATATCAGAATTCAAACCCTTCTCGAATCTTCTGATTCTTTCCTCATCCGTAGCAGCCATGTGCGGACAGAACCGCAATAACTCCATGAACTTAGCTTCATACTCACTAATGTTCATCATACACTGCCTTAGTTTTTGAAACTGAGAGATATTCTCATCTAGGAAGGTCTTTGGAAAATATCTATTGATAAATTCCCGACGAAACTCTTCCCATGAGAACTCTACTCCAGGTCTCTTCTGCTCTTCCATGTTCCACCAGTGACCAGCACTGCCTTTGAGAAGATAGACAGCATGTCTAACCTTCTCAGCTTCCGGAATCATAAGAATCCTGAAAGCCTTCTCCAACTCTGTCAACTATAAGTCAGCATCTGTAGGGTCGGCAATTCCGAAGTACTCGGTAGCTCCGACACGACGAAGTCATTCGAATGTCTTACCAATACCTTGTACTTCAGGCTGGACAGGTGCCCTAGGTGCAGGAATGGGCATCCTATCGGTTATATGTGTCATGGCAGTCATGAACTGCCCGAACATCGTCTGTACAGCTGGATCACTCATGTCAGTTGGGTCGAACTGGGGTGGCTCTCTTGGCGACTCAGGTGCAGGTTGTTCTATTCTTGGAACTCTTGCACCACCTCGAGGTGCACTAGCACTACTCTCTGCCACGTGCTCATCACGATGTTCTGACATTCTTATGTATCTTCTTCTCCTGAGGAGCAGAAGATTCTATTAGATGAGGAAGGAGTACTAAAGGTAGACTCGACATCCTAAGTCCTATGCCTCTGTAGACTCAACTAAACCTGGAGCTCTGATACCACTACTTGTGGGGTCTGATCTCCAAACCATAACATAAACACGATTAAAACTTAGCGGAAGCGAATCGGTAATCAGCGGAAGACAAAAATCACGGGAAATTAAAACTTTTCGTGACAAGAGCTTGAATCCATAAAAGCTTCTTTCATAAAGTGAGGTAAACTGTTTACATCTCAGGATAATTACTTCTCGAGTAATTATATACATCAGGATACAAAATCTCAAGATCACTATACAAAAGACTCCAAGACCTGAGAGTACAGAGGACACATAGGACTAACTCTAACTACACCATACGGCAGGACAATCTCCACCTGAGATTACTGCTGCCCCTGGTGCTGCTGCTGAGACTGATCACCTGTAGGCTGGTTCCTTCGTCTCCGACGTCCACCTAAAAAGTTGAAGCCTACGGGGTGAGACAATTATACATAATTGTCCCAGCGAGAGTTATAACTCTTCGCCAGAAGCTTTATTATAACATCAAAGAATATCTTAAACAGTAAAGCCTTCAAAGCATTCTATAACAGTTGCAGGTATAACAAGATCTCTACAATTTAGGAGATATGGAGAATATCAACATTATTGCAATGTAACATCAATTAACTAACTTGGAGTCATCTCTAACAAGTTATACTACATGGTTGATTATGTTTTACAAACAACATTATGCCCCGTGGAGATGAGGCTTACCAATCATACTCCAACTGATCGCTGAGAGGCCGCATCAGTATCATACATAGGTCATTAAGAGAGCCGGATTCTCATGACCTTCACCTTCCTCAGTCAGTAAGAGGATCACTTGTAGGACATCTCGTGTCTCTACTACTATAGCTCACCAGGGTAAACTGGTCCTTCGCTATTCTAGAGTCACAGTGGTGTTCTGTACTCTCTTCGTCATCAGGAGGTTTCATATTTACCTACCACTGATACGGATATCTGTGCTTTCTTCGTCATCAGGAGGTTTCATGTTTACCTACCACTGATACGGTATGGAACTATAGTGAAGGATGGATGGATTCCACATCTACATCACTTTCCTACACTAGGATGTAAGGTTCTACACATCCATGTACCCCACATACTCAAAAGTATGTGCTCCAGGAGTTCCCTGAGGAAAACCTGTTTCACCATCATTTAATTTCTGACAATGATGGATCTATGATCAGGGCTCTACATTATACTTGATTAGTTAGGTACATTCAGTATTCTTTAACAGCATACCTTGTTCTGCAAACAATAACAATAGCATAGCAGCTATAAAAGAAGAATACTAAATGTAACAGGCCTAACTCATATCAATCATCATTTCTCATTATCCTCATCACAAGTCATCTCTAAGGCATGACCTTGATGGTATTCATGGCTCTCATAGCCCATTATCAGCATAGGATGCCACTGGCAAGGCATCAGATTACTTTACTTATTCATAAGGCTAGCAACATGCCTTTAATGAATATAACATCAACATCCATACCTGGATATGATTACCTTCATATCAGAACCTGCATGGTTAATACATCTAATAAAGGTAATGCAACAATAAGGAATGTACTTCCTACTCTTGTCATAAGAGTTAAATCTCTAATTCATATCAAATAGAGTTTAATACTCAAAAGCATGCCATTACCCTT
This sequence comes from Alisma plantago-aquatica, assembly GCA_963693085.1. NCBI lineage: Eukaryota > Viridiplantae > Streptophyta > Magnoliopsida > Alismatales > Alismataceae > Alisma > Alisma plantago-aquatica. The sequence continues at coordinate 915,048,054 of OY856411.1, read as the reverse complement.
GAATTAGGGTTTACTATTCACATTACATGTCATCACCCTTGAATTAGGGTTTACTATTCACATCCAGGTGAATTAAACTCATAACATCATCATGTATGAGTAACATCTTTATTGATGCTCTTGGATTAGTTAAAGGTTCATCATTTATCATAATTAGGGTTTCTATGACCTCACCCAGGTGGACCATACCCTAATTATGCTCACTTATGTGCATTGGAGATACTTTACTCGAGTTTCCACTTAAAAAGGGTACTTTCTCTCTCTAGAAGTACTTTCTCTCTCTAGAAGTACTTTCTCTCTCATCATAATGTTAGGTGATGTCAACATCACTCTAAAACAGGTTAGATTGAGTCATCATAGGCTAACATAGCCAAAAGCATCACCATTATGTGATTAGAGTTACTTTCTCTCTCTAGGGTACTTTCTTTCTCTAGAGTACTCTCTCTTTCATCATACTAATGGTTGATGGTAACATTAGATTAGATCAAGTTGGATAGAGTCATTATGACTAAAAACATCATTCTCATGTAATTAGGGTTTGAATTGAGCAAGGTATAACTTAATTGACCCTTCAGGGGTATTTTGGTAATTCACCCCATTGATCATCATCATGGTCCAAACCTTAGTCAATTAACCCCTTACTATCCTAGATTATTATTAGGGTTTGATTTGGGCAACATTGAACCATTTATATCATCATTTGATTTAATGAAGTCAACCTTGAATCACATTGATTGATTTCAATCATTAATCATCAATTGAGTTGAGATCGGTTGAAAGTGTTGACCGTTTGCCCACTTTGACCTTCCAAGACCGCGAGCCTATTCCTAACTCCAAGACCGCGAGCCCCCTTAGGCTTCAAGACCGCGAGCCTCCTCAAGTGGTTCAAGACCACGAGCCCTATCATTGGTTCACTTGATGTTGAGACCGCGAAGATCAAGTTGGAGTTGAGACTGCGAAGAGACGTTGACCGTTTGGCTAGTTTGACCTCAGGACCGCGAGCCTCCTCTCGGTCTTGAGACCATGAGCCTCCTCTCGATCTTGAGACCGCGAGCCCTCTCACGGTCTTGAGACCGCGAGGCCCACATGGTCTCAGCCGCTTGGTCCATCAACAAAATCAACAAAGTAATCGATGATGTCAACCGATGTTGAAGCCCTCAAAAGGTCAAATCTATGTTGACCACTTATGGATTGGGTCAATTAAGATTATGCTTGATCACTTGGTCATTCAATTGACCCATAATGGTTGACCAATTATGATTGAAGTCGATTCAATTAGGGTCTATCAATGTTCACCCATCAACACTCCACAATGTGACTCAACACAAGGTTGAACCCTTCAATTGAGCTCCAATTGGGCCCAAACTTGGCCCAAACGGTCTTGAGGTCATGTGGGTGGACCCCACATGGTCGTGAGACCGTTTGCCCAAGATTTCATCAAAATCTAAGGTGATTTGATAAGGGTTGAACCATGATTAAGCCACAAAACAGAATTTTGATTAAATTGATAACTTATTTGCAATGGGGTCCTCAATTGGTCAAATTACTCAACCCTAGACCTTCAAACGGTCTTGGGTGATTTTCCTCTCGGTCATGAGACCGTTTGGATGAGTTCCAAACGGTCTTGAGACCGTTTGCCCATCCAATTTTGGATTCTAGTGCAAATTCATCAAGGTCTGACCCATTGAGTTGATGATCGTGTCAATATTTAATTGCAATGTAATTTGGTGTAATTGTACCTTCAATTGGTCAACTATCCTTTACCCCAGACCTCCAAATGGTCTTGGTTGGTTGCCCTCGCGGTCTTGAGACCGTTTTGTGACCCCCAAACGGTCTTGAGACCGTTTAGGTCAATCAACCCTAAAAACCCTAATTAGGTCACCATAATTTCAGTACTGATTTTATCTAGGGTTAGCCCTAGTATTCACCCTTCAACTCTTAGCCCGTTTGGAATTAGACCATCAAACTTGGTGAGTTGTTAATTAACATAATTTTGAACAGTAATATCATACGGTCAACCTTAGTCAACGACCTTACATGGTCTTGAGACCGTTTTCCCAAAAAGGCAATTTCAGACCGTTTGAGAATCAGGAATAAATTCAAATAAAGTTGTTACTTAAAAAGGTCATATCTCCCGATTCCCTTGGAGTTAGCCTCCCACATTTTGAGGATAATTATCTTATATAATTAGGAACAAATTTCTTATATGGTCCACGCTCGGTCAACGGGGCCAAACGGTCTTGGAGACCGTTTGCCCTGTCGCGGTCTCGAGACCGTTTGCTCACCTCGCGGTCTTGAGTCCGAGAGAGCAAACTGTTAGGACCGTTTAAAGAAAAGAAAAGCGGTGGGTTTTTCTTGGAAATCACGCCTTCATCTCCTAGCTCAAGAACAGTACAGATATCCCACGGGTTTGCTTGCAAAATAGCAGGGAAAAGTAGGGAAACACTAAGAGCTATCATCAAAACGCATATAAAGATGCACATAGTAAAGCATGGGTTTAGAGTTATAAAACCCGCCTAAAGCTTGCTTCTTGAGCTCCAAGCTTTCAAGCTCCAAGCTCTAATGGCGTCCTTGAGTTCTTACAGGTTGTCCAAGGTGAAAACTCCAAGGAAGGATGAAAAAGAGACGGCTAGAAAGGTAGGGTTTCAAGAGTTAGCCATGAAGATGACCTTGAATTCGAATTCTAACCATGGAATTAGGCAAGAAGAAGATCCCAAACCTACCTTGCACCCTTGGTCGTTCCTCTTGAGCTCCAAGATAGTCCTTAGTCGGCCAAGAAAATAGGAAACAGTGATATGCACGAAGGAAAGATTTCTTTGCTTGAGAGGTAGAGTGTATATATACTAGGGGTATGATTCTCAATATTAGTTCATAAGTTTCCCTTAATTCCAACTAAGTCCTTCCTTTATTACTTGCTCGTCCCTTCCTCTTTATTCTAAGGACAAACCTTATCTTAAGTTATAGAAAAGAAGGCAAGGAAGAACAATCTAATAATAAAGTTCATACTTAAAGGGATATTGCACATATACCCTGATTATTCAATCACAAAGCCTATTTCTTAACTTGATAATTTGATTGAGGTGACTTCCTCATCATTTCTTCTCTTAATGATGGCAAGAGTCTAAAAAGATACATTAGATGACATATTTCACAATTTGTATCCCTTAATTTGGGTAAATTGCATTTTACCCCAAACTAGGGTTTCAAGCACCGGGATTGCTTCCACAGCTGCACCTTGGTGCCTTAGCTTGGGAAATCCCTCAAACTTTGCTAAAAATATTTCTCATGATGTCTCAACATCAGAGGAAAATCTCATCATGTGCTAATTGCAAGATAACCCTTTTAACTGGGTAAATTGCACATAGGTCCCTGTATATCAAAACAATGCTACTACTTTAAATATAAAGGAGCAAATACTGAGATATATGTTTCTGAGAACTTAATTACATGCTCAGAGTTAATCACAAAGATTTAATTACATATTTAGGCAAAACACCTAGGGTTAACTCATAACCCAGGTCAGGGATGTTACACTTTTGGAGACAATGGTAAAGGATAAATTGTTGGAATATGTAATATTGGTACAAACCTTGAAATAAAGAAGGAAAAAGAGTTGGAAATCTATATATCCTTAGACCTAACTCTATGCAATCTATAGTTGGAAAATGCATACTTGCAAAAGAAAATTCTTTACAACTATGGCATAGAAAATTAGGTCATGCTAGTTCATATGTTATCAAAAAGCTAGTTAAATATGATCTTGTTTGTGGTTTGCCTAAGTTATCTTTTGATCAATCTGAAAATTGTGAACCATGTACTTTGGGTAAACAAACTAAATCTTCTTTTAAACCCAAAAACATGCTTAGCACCAGTAGATCACTATAACTTATTCATATGGATTTTTTCGGACCTATGATGACACAATCTATTGGTGGGAAAAGATATTGCTTTGTTATTGTTGATGACTATAGTAGATATACATGGGTACATTTTCTTGCAAATAAAGATGATACTATTCAAGTTGTCATACAATTTTGTTCAAATATTGAAAATCAAATACAAAACAAAATATGCACAATTAGAAGTGATCATGGTGGAGAATTTGAGAATCATCTATTTGAAGAATTCTACACATCTCAAGGCTACACTCACAATTTTTCTGCTCCATGCACTCCACAACAAAATGACATAGTTGAAAGGAAAAATCGGTCATTACAAGAAATGTCTAGGACTATGATGCTAGAACATAATACACCTAAACATTTTTGGGATGAAGTGGTAAACACGACGTGTTATGTGCTAAATAGAGTAACCATACACTCTTATTTGAAGAAAACACCATATGAAATCATGTATACTAAGAAACCAAGGGTTGACTATTTTCATACTTTTGGCTCAACTTGCTATATCTTAAACACAAAATATGATAGAGAAAAGTTTGACTCTAAATCACAAAAAGTATTTTTCTTGGGATATTCAACTTCTAGTAAAGCATTTAGAGTTTACAACACTGTCTCTAGAAATGTTGAAGAATCCATTCACATTACTTTTCATGAAGAACTAAGTACTAAAAATTATGATGTAGTTGATATCTAACCATATCAAGCAGAAAATCTAACCATATCAACTAAAGATGGTCAAAATGCTAAAAATGATCAACAAGTTGAGACACAACAACCCGTTCCTAGACTCATTAAGGATCATCCTCAAGAACTAATCATTGGAAATCCTAATGATAAAATAAAAACCCGTTCATCTTTTAGAGATGTTGAAAATATGGCATTTGTATCTATAATTGAGCCTAAGAAGGTGACTGAAGCTCTAAAAGATGATTATTGGATAATGGCAATGCAAGAAGATTTAAACCAATTCACTAAGAATGATGTATGGGACTTAGTTCCTAAACCTCATGATAAAACCATTATTGGAACTAAGTGGGTTTTTAGAAATAAGTTAAATGAAGTATATGTTTCCCAACCACCTAGTTTTGAAGTTCCTGGTAAAGTTGATAATGTATACAAACTTAAGAAAGCACTTTATGGTTTAAAACAAGCACCTAGAAATTGGTATGAAAAGGCTAAAAAATTATCTCTTTGATAACAATTTTTCAATTGGAAATTCAGATTCTACTTTATTTTTCAAAACATATGAATCTGACTTTCTGTTTGTTCAAATTTATGTTTATGATATTATCTTTGGTGCATCAAATGAATCTTTATGTAAACAATTTAGTGATATTATGCAAAAAGAATTTGAAATGAGTCTCATGTGAGAATTGACTTTCTTTCTTGGTTTTCAAATAAAGCAAATGCCTTCTGGGATTTTTATAAGCCAAGATAAGTATACAAATGAACTCTTAAAACATTTTGGTATGGAACATTGCAAACATGCTACCACTCCAATGGCTACCTCTTCTAAAATTGATAAGGATGAAAATGGGGAACCCATTTATGATTCCTTATAGAGGGCCATGATCGGTAGATTGCTTTACTTGACCGCTTCTAGACCGGATATCATGGTTTCAGTTGGACTTTGTGCTAGATTTCAATCAAAACCCATGCAAACTCATTTTCAAGTTGTCAAACGAAATCTAAGATACTTAGCTGGCACCACAAACTATGGTTTATGGTATCCTAAAAGACAAACTTTAGATTTGAAAGCTTATACCGATGTCGATTACGTTGGTTGTTGACTTGAATGAAAAAGCACAAGTGGAAGTTGTTCTTTATTAGGAAGAGCCTTAGTATCATGGTTTAACAAGAAACAAAAAACAGTTGCCCTATCTACCACTGAAGCTGAATATATGGCTGTCGGGTCTTGCTGTGCTCAAGTGCTTTACATGTAACAAGTATTAAATGATTATGGTTTTACATTTTTATCTACGCCTATCTTTTGTGACAATACAAGCGCTATAAACTTGGCACATATACCTATTTTACACATCCATGCTAAACATATTGAAATCCATCATCATTTTGTAAGGGATCATATCTCTAAAAATCATGTATCCCTTCATCATGTTGATACGGAAGATCAATTGGCTGATATTTTCACAAAACCACTTCCATTAGATCAATTCAATAAAATAAGGAAGCAACTACTCATTAATCCCTTAGAATATGTTTTCTTTGACATTTGTGCTTCTTAAATCGGTTGGTTTTTCTGATTCTTACATTTTGGCTTCAAATGGACATCCTTTCAAATGATTTGTTGGTTATTTTTTTTGAAAGGGGAGAAAAAATTAAGGTGGGAGTTTTAACACATGATTTTAATGGCTATCTTTTTGAAATGACAAAGGGGGAGAAATAATATAAATCGTAAATACTCAATCAATGAGTTTCATAAAATAATATCAATCTTAAATACTCAATCAATGAGTTTCATAATCTCTTGGCTTTACATTAAAAGTTGTTATATTCCCTAAGAGTTGGACTTTATGTTCCACACTTCTTCAGGAATAATAAGCACACATTCCATAAACAAGAGAAAAAATACATAAGGTAAATCTCAGGTATGAAACTCAACTCATTTTAAAAAGATTATTGGATTTATATTTAGAAATGTTTGTCATATTCAAAAAGGGGGAGATTGTTGGATAAATGGAAATAATCAAAATTCCTTTGTTTTGAAAATGACAAACATTTCATTCTTGTGGATCTACCGTGCTATTTGAGTGTTGAAGGAACTAGGTGGATGACACAACTTTGGAAGATCTAAATGCTCACAATGTGTTAATTTCATGATTGTATTCAAATGTAAAAAATTGTACAAGTATATAATGTACAAGTACTTGGATATCATGTAAATAAAATGTTTAGATCTTCTTTAGCCATTCACAATACTTAGATAGGTCATCCCCTATAATAGTGTCGCAACTGCACACTCATACACACACTTAGTATATAGTTCAAAACATTGAAACAGAGTCATTCTCGGTCGAAAAACTTCTCGACTGAGACACTCTCGGTCGATAAACTCCTCGGCTAAAAACTAACCCAAATAGTCATTAGACCCAACAATCAAGGTGGTTGGGAGTTGGAATTGAACATTATATACACTTGCTCCAGATCATCCTTCGATCAACAAAGAGTTTGATCGAGAGACTCTTAGTCGACAAAGTCCTCGACTGAGAAGGTGTCGGTCTGCACTTTTTAGAATTAATAAACTAGCCATTGCTAAAGAAATTAGTGGATACCTAACAGCTAGTTAAGCACTTAGAACCCCCTAGAAAGTGTCTGGAACATCCTTAAGCATTCATAGGACATTCCTATAAATAGGACATGCCTTAGGACACCCAAAACACACATGTGCAACACTTGAGCATACATACTTGCAATTGGCAATATATTCTTGTGAGCAATTGAGAAACTCTAGAATTTGCTAATCCTTTCCATTGCTACAAATTCGTGTCCTATAGGCTAGCATCTCCTACCCACTGCACTTCTACTTCCAAACACATTGGTTAGGAGATCAAAATGCTTGATATAGGAAATCAAGCCTTGTGCTACAACGATAATTGTAATTTCCATTTTCCCTTCTTATTCCTTCTTATTGCTTGTACTCTCCTCGCTACTCCTAGGGTTGGAGGTTGCGGATTGGAGAGGGTGCTATCTTCTCAGGTGGAGAAGGAGGACTTTGGACTACTTGTAGAAGGTCTCAACGGGAAGCTACTTCAAGGAGGAAGGCTACTTCAAGGGAGAGCTTGAAGTTACTTCAAGTGAAGGATGTTTCATAGTTGGTGACACAACTTCGGGGTGAAGGCTGTCCAAAGGGTGAGGAAAGTATTTGTAATTTTGTCTAACATCCTAAAAAGGTAATAAAATTCAAGTACTTTCAAATTCCAATTGGAAACAATTGGGTAGTGGACTGACTCCCTTAGTTTTTGCTAAGGGTGGAACCACTCTAAACACCTTGCCTCTTTCTCCTTATCTCAATTGTGGTTGTTTAAGTTGAATTATTGTTAAAATAATTATAAAACCCTATTCACCCCGCCTTTAGTGGTTTTTCAGAGGGATATCTTTGTGAAGTCTCTGAGGTACAACTTCTAAAGGCATCACCCAGTTGCTAAATAATCGGACGATCATAGATGACCTCCATGGCATACACACCCCACAGTCCATGTAGGTCCTCATTATCTAGATCTTCTAGGGGGATGCCCTTGTTGATGACTTCCATCATTCTCAACACTATGAAGGTGCAATCCCCTGAGCCAGCCTCTTCTTGAGGGACCTTCTTGTTTATGGAGAAGAACTTTTACAAGCCCTAGAATTTGTCATCTCCTTCCTTGATTGCTCTTTGCAGACGCAATGGTATCTTTAGAGCATATCTGGCATCTTTACTTTTGCAGATGAGTGAGGTGTTGTCCAGTTCGACTGTACAACAGTGGAGCAATGTTGTCTTCCACTCCTACAGATCCACAATGACCAGTGCCTAATGCCTTACAATTCTTATGGGCAACACTTGATATCTTGTTTCTCTTATGTGAACTGCTTCCTTTAGTTCAATGACATCTACTGCCTTGTAGTCTTCTTTGTATAGGAGGCTAGCCAGATGTGTCGTTCCATTGAAGACTGGCTGCAACTTTTCTGGGTGTAGATATTCTTCCAGGAGGGTAGCACAGAGCACCTTAAAAAACCTTCTATGTACTCGTGCCTTTTTCAGGAAGATCTCCCAGAAGTGATCCCTAGTTAGACATCTACCCTTGTTATTTTATAGTATGTCTTACCTAGGTAGATCGTAATTGAGGATGTATGCCAAGATGTGGATGCCTATGTACGTGATCCATGATACTACATGCATGTCCATCTCCTTCATTTTTCATGGAAGGGGAGGAGCCACTCCAACTGTTTCTTGATTAACCGGCATACTGCGCTCCCTGATGGGCTTGTTTGCAAAGAAAGTTGATAGCCCACTGTCCTCATCGTTAGATTTTCCTTTGTGTGTAGAAGGTGCTAAGGTTTTGTCGATAATTGGCATAGTTGTTTCCACCTGTTTTGCTTCTTTGACTGTTGGTTGGGTTGTGTCCACTTGTTCTGCTACTTTTGAGGAAGCTTCTGCAGCTACATTGTCTTGAATATTGCTTTCCTCATAATTTTGGCCTAGTTTGGCGGCCGCCAGCATTGCTAGAGTTGCCTCCATCTTTCCATCATAGAGGTAGTCATTATGCTCATTGTGTCTTTGGAATAGAAGGAACTCGTTTCTCTCTTCGAGATCATCTCCCAACTCAGCTAGCATATTCTCAAGCTCTTCGGCCCCTATCGCGTTGAAGTGTGTCATTGATGCGACGACTTCTTCTCAATGTGTTATAGCTTGTTTCTCATCTAGAGTCAACTTACTCATAGGCATGGTTGTATGTTGTTCAATGTGTGTACCACTGCCTTTTTCTGTTTCTTCTTTTCCTTCTTCAGGGATGCTACTGAGATCGAGCTCCCTTGACAATGTTGTGGTTTTTGTTGCATCTTTTTTGTTGGGGGAGCTCGGTTGTTGTAGAGTTTTCTTCTTCTTCTCAGCCGCTGGTACCATCTTTACATTGGAACTTTCTTCTTTTGTCACCTCTACCCCTATGCCAGTCCCTCCTGTGTTGTCATCATCATTGTCATCATGGCTAGAGGGACTCAATGAAGAATGTGTTGTTTGCCGAATGCTTTGTTTTTTTTCTTTCGCCAGTTCTCCATTTCTTTGGATTCCTTTTTGAATTTCTGGCAGTCCTTTTTGAGGTGATGGCATTCTTATTTGAGGTTGGACATCACCTCATCATAGCCGTGACACATATGTTCATTTTTGGCTCGAATGGCATTCCTCTCCTTCTTAAACTCCACCATTTCTTCTATCATTGCCTTCAACACTCCCATCATCATTCGTTGGTTGCTTAATGCTTCTTGTATGAGGTCAGGGAGTGCTTTAGTTCTATCATTGATGACATGTACCAATGTTGTTAGCACAGAAAAAGAAGAAGTAACATTTGTATTTATTTCAGTGGTTTTATGTTGTGTTCCCACATGGCATCAAACCTAGTACCAAGTACACCCCGAAATAGGGTGTACGTTGTTACTGTTGGTGCAGCTGTTGTTCCATGTGCGTCGTTGATGTGCTTGATATTGTTGGTTGCGGAGGTGGTGATGGTGGACCTTGTTCATTCTTCTTTTACTTTTCTTGTGGGTCCACGTTAGCTCCACAAACTTTAAGTTCCGGTGTAGCCTTGGGGTCTCATTCTTCCGGCTCCGCCTCTGGTTCATCATTTGTCTACGGGTTAGCTACAGTGGTTTTCTTCTTTTTCTGCTTCTGTCTCCACTGTAGATACCTTTTCTTATGGCTTCATAGGTGGGGGCGCTTTATTCGTCACTGTCTCTTCTAGAGGGGGGTGTGGGGGTTGGTGGTTCTGCATCTTCTGGTGTTGCGGTTGGCGTGGCCGGTGTATCTGATGTCTGCCTTTTTTTTTGCACCGCCAGCTTCTTCCGCTGCTCTGTTCTCTTCTTCTTCTTTATTTTAACTTGAGAACTGCTCTCCCCGACTGTAGATGCTTGTTCTTTGTCAGCCCACAGTGTCCCATAGTACATATTTTCTATGTCATCATGGATCGAACGCAGTTTGTGGGCATCATAAAACACCATATTCGGAAGGGGGAGGAGCTTCTTTGAGTCGCTCTGCTTATAGTATAGTTTCTCCCCCTTCTGCACCAGAATTCCAGTGTTGACGAGGGAATTTATATCTATTTTCAGTTGTCCCTCCATCTCTTTATACTTCAAGATATACCCTACATCCATAAAGTATTCAGCGATCTTTGTTATCTGACTGCCTATGCAATATTCAGAGTTTTGTCTTACTTCTCCCACTACTACCGTAGATAAACATTCAATTAATATCTATTTGATATTTAATGGATTTCTTCTTATCATCGACCATATTAGGAACAAGTCCCCTTTACTTACTGTTCCCATCTCAGACCTCATGAAAATGGTGTAATTCGTTATCTTCTGGATCGTGCGAATGAAGCACGAGGTGATCAGGGAGGCCTTCAAGTTCTTCGAGTTGTGTTCTTCTCCGGTCATCTCTTCCCACATTTGGTGGCTATTATAGGTGATCACTTCCTTCTCCCCTGGGGCGGCAGAGCAGGCCTAGGCTTCTTCCTCTATCTTCATGAATGTCTTATTCGACACTTCCTTTGTGACTGTGTAAGGCTCACCTCCTAGCCTTACCTCCAGTTTATAATCTTCGCCGCCCACTTTCTTTATTTCCCTACTCGTGGGGATTTTATTTAAGGAAGACAGAAACTCTGTAGTTAACTTCTTGTAGGACTTAGCCTCAGATGTGCATAGGGTGCATAAATTTGCACTTTCTAGGAATTTGACTACCCTGTCGTAGATTCCTATTTTCTTGAAATCCTCTATGTCCAGGTACCTAGTCGGGCTGAAGTCCTTGCTCTGATACATCCAGTCATAGGTAGACTGGTGTACTGAGTCTCTTGGCACGAACAGAGGTTCTCCAGACTCTACTGATGTCTCTCCTGTGACTTCTCTCTCTTAGTTGTCTTTCTCTGTTTCCTGCTCCCTTGGTTTCTCAACAACCACTAGTTTTGCCTTCTTCTTGTCTTTGGTCTCCTTGGGTGTAGCTTTCCTTTTCCTTCCCTGAATTTGGGTCTCTAATTCTTTTGGTTGATACTCGGAGGACTTTGTTTGTTTTGTGCCTTGTGGAGAGTCCTCTGGTGTTTGGTGACCCAGTATCCTCTGGTATTATTCAAGTCACAGCTGCATCTCAAGCCTTTTTGCTTCTGGCAGAGATGTGCTTTTATTCATTTATGCTATCAGACTTGACACTATCTCTTCTACCTCCTTCAAAGATGTTATCTTCCTATATATGGGGTCACTGGTCATGGGAGAAGACATTATGCAAAATTTTCACAATGAATTAGTTTATATTTGATTTAATAGTGATTAATTTTCTCACAATTATCTAGGAAAATTTGTTAAGTTCAAATATGTTTGTAGGGACCGTGACCTGTGGTCTTGTTGGTGATTCAGGAGACACTACGAACGCGGTCTTGTGCTATGAATTGAGTAGGTCGCGGTCTAGGGGACTGTGACTTCAGGAAAAGGTCTTCAACACTGCGACCCGCGGTATGAGCCTTATACTCATGTGTTGAGGGGACATCGCAAACAAGTCATCTCGATGTATAGATCCTGGTCGTGGGTGCTGTTGATGGACACCGTGACTCGCAGTCTAACAGGTGCAATGGTTCCACTTCCCTTCATCCCTATTCGATTGGGGTAGGTGGGCATGGTGGAGGTCAAATGACCTTGATCGTAGACACGCTCGACGGCGGGTGGTTGTGCTGATTTTTATATTTTTAGGTTTTTAATCTCTGTTCAAAAGCATCGCCTTAGGGCAGATGGGGATTTGATCGACGAGAATGGCTATTGGTGGAGCGATAGGTGGCAGATGACTAAATGAATGACAGAGGCGGCGGCAAAGAAACATGGAAATAGTGGGCAAAAATGCCAAAATAGGGTTGGACAATTACCTTGTTTGATGGATGAGATGATGAAATGGAGAAGGTCGATGCAATGTCGAGTCAGTTGCGGCGGCAGAGGTCGGTCGCGGTTGGGCGATTTGTCGGAGTCGTAGGGTTTAACTCGGGCTCAGTGACCGCGACCGCGGTGTGTTCAAAACATGACCGTGACTCGCGGTCTCTTCTCTTCAACGAAATCATTTGGTCGCGGTCTATCAGACTAAACGTCAACACCGCAAGTCGTGGTCTTTATTGAAGCAAGGTTAACACTGTGACCGCGGTCTAGCCCACGGTCAGAGCACTCGACCAAATACAAAACTTGTTTCTTCATTCAATTCATCTTTTCAAAAGCGAGGATCGGATATGTACAAAACTTACTAGAGAAGTAAACTACTCAAACTAAAAGGTAAGGAAAATAAAAGATCAGATAAATAGCAAAAACTTGGGTTGCCTCCCAAGAAGCACTTATTTTGAAGTCTCTAGCTCGACTTCATAATCATTCATTCCTTGGTTTTCTCAGTTGGATGTTGCAATTCCTCATTACTTTCCACTGGTGACTGATTGGGTTCCTCCAAGCTGATTTCAGACCTTCAGACAAAAGCTTCATCTTCTTAAAACCTTTTTACTCTGTGACCATTAACCTTGAAAAATCCTATTTTCTCCCCTAAAATCTCCATCATCCCTGATGGGCATATCTTTACTATAGAAAAGGGGAGCGACCATCTTGTTCTGAGTTTTCCTAGGTAAAGTCAGATGCTCAAATTAAACAGAAGCACTTTATCACCCTCACAGACATCTTTGTTCTTTAGGCGGGCATCATGCCATACCTTAGTCCTTTGTTTATAAATTTTTGAATTTTTGTAAGCGTGCAGTCTCAGCACTTTGAGTTCCTGCACTTGTAGGAATCTCTTCTGGCCTACTTTCTCCAGATCCATATTCAGGAATTTGATCGCTCAAAGGGCTTTATGCTCAAGCTCTAGGGGTAGATGGTAGGATTTACCATAAATCAGTCTGTACGATGTTGTTCCTATAGGTGTCTTATAAGCAGTCATGTAGACCCAGAGAGCGTCGTCGAGCTTCATAGACCAATCTTTCCTAGTATGACTGACCGTCTTTTCCAATATTTGTTTTATCTTCCTATTGGACACTTCCACTTGCTCAGAGGTCTGGGATGATAGGGTATAGCAACCTTGTGCTTTATCCAATATTTCTTTAATAGCGCTTCAAATTGTTTTTCTCCAAAGTGTGATCCTCCATCACTTATAATAGCGTGAGGCACTCCAAATCATGGGAAAATGGTCTTCTCAAATAGCTTGATCACTGATTTAGAATCACAAGTCTGAGTTGCTACTGCCTCGACCCACTTCGTTACACCCCGATCTCACAATTACCATCAATCATGAGATTAGGGCATAAATTGAGGATTTAACGTAAAACAAAGATCACCCTTAACTTTTTCTTTTCTTAATCACTTAGAATTAACCTAAAGGAAAATCTTATAACTTGGAATAAACTGAAATCCTACTAAACTATGGAAGCAACTACTATTTACATTACTAGGAAGATAAAACATAATTTTAGGACATATTACATTTTTCATGCGGAATATAAAACACAACAGATAACTTAATACTAAACTACATATTACATTACATTCTCTCTCAACCACACCACATGCCCAAGGACTGAGGGGAATGGACTAAGAGACCTCTATCTAGCTATGAACTACCTTCGAAGAGCTTGGATGATAGGATCCTTCAGCTTCCTCGTGTTGATGCAGACCTGAAAAATGTTTCAATAGGTTGGTGAGCTACTGGATCAGTGAATAGAATTTCACCCAACCATCACAGATAACTCATTTTATGTTTATTAAACTGAAATAAAATATAGTAATTACTACAATGAGCAGATCTAAAACAATACAGTTAAATACCATAGGGAATGTAAATATTACATTAAAAGAACAACTACTGTGAAATTATACCCAAATCTTTCTTAACCTTTCTTACTTATAAGAAACTCCTTAAACCTATATGAACATATTTTAGCTTATTCCCTAATCATATGAAGTGTACTCTACATATGAAGACTCGTAGGGAACTACGATCTCACCATACAAGACTTAGCTTAAAACCCGAGAAGCTAAGCCTAGAACTGAATCTGGGTCTGCTTGACTCGAACTGTCACGTTTGACTAAGGTGGCTAAATAGCTAGCCTTTAACTAGACCTCTTCTTCTGGGCGGAGTACATAGGCAGAGGGTCTGAGACGCTCTGTGGGCCTCATCTTGGTACGCTTTGTGGGTACCTATGGGTTACCACCGGGATCTCCAGTTCATGTTGGGTAACCTATCTTCTCTTAGGAGACTTCCTCAAGGGCTTCGTCTCCCCACACACTCTGTGGGTGCGATCCGATCCCCATATATTGGTTGCTGCCAGGGTGGATCGTTTCCTCCCTACAATGCAGACATCCATAGGGAATCTATGATGTTCAGGGCACCTATGTCTATTATTTTATTATTCTTGAAAAGCTCTTTCTACATTGTACTTTTCTCTTACTTATACTTGACTCATATCTCTATGGTACCACATGTTGAAGTTTATAATACAACATGTATATCATCCTTTTCTTGGCAAAATAGTATATTTAAAACACTATAATATATTGAAAATTCAACTAGATATGCAGGCAGGAAGACTGAAATTCTCAAATAAACTGAATACATGTCAACTTGGCACATATACATTGAAATCATGCAATTGAGCTTCTTAATACACTGATAAAAGTTAATTGCTTGACACATGAGTCATCATCATTAACACATGTAAATTAATTGTACTTTCTTGGAAAACATGCACATCAACCCAAATCCTGAGTTGTACATCACATAACTCAATTAAGAGTTAATTACTTATCATGGCATGAATTATTGTTAATAACTAATAATTTCTAATAATATTCTTAAGAAACGTTCCAATTTTCGTAAATACTAAATCACACACATTAACTATAACATGTTGGATCAAAGGGCTCTAGAAGGGGGGGTTGAATAGAGCTTCACAAATTCTCACAAGATAAATTAGACCACCAAATTATATATTTGAAAAGCTTAAACAAACAACAATTTGATGTCCTAATCTAACATACATAGCAAGGATGAGAGATAGTGAAAAACAAGCACTTGGGTAGGTGGTTTAGAGTGGTTCCATGTCCTAAACTTAAGACCAATGTCAGTCCACTACCTAGAGTGGGTTAGTCTCTAGCATTTGCAATCTTGGTACTCTTGTATTCCACAATAAGATTACAAGACACAACAACCACACATCCAAGGGCTTAGTACCTCAAGCAAAGATCTTCAACCTATAGAAGGAGCTTACCCACTTGAACCATGGAGTCTTCAGCCATCAACATGGACTTACCCACTCCTTTATTCAAGTCTTCTGCCTTCAAGGGATTACCTATCTTCCTTGAGCATTGCCTTGCTTCTCTCCTTCACTCGGAGATCTGGAGCACCTATCTCCTTCACTTGGAGACCTGGAGCAGCTTGCCTTTTTCAATCTTGAAGAACAACACCTCCTTCTCCTTCACTTGGAGAGGGATCTTCAACTTGACTTCAATAGGAATTGAGGTTGGAAGATGGAGGAGGAGAGCTTTACAACAATACAGGGAGTATCTCTCTTACACAGGAACCTATCTCACTCATACTCACGAATTTGACTTGAAGGTAGAGAGAGAAAGGGGCTCAAAGGCTTAGAACACTCTCAGCTATGCTAGGATTAAGTTTGCAATGAATGAGCAGCCTTGTAATGAACTCCAAGTGTTCTATATATAGCTGAGGGTGTTGCTTTGAGTTAGGTGAACTCTTGGGGAGAAATATAGTCGTTTTCCTTCAAGAAATTGTCTCCATTTTCGATCAAATAACCCACCAATGGTCACATCACTTTTTTTTGCAAATTTCGTACAGTGCAATCGGTCGAGTTTCAAAAAAGTTAACTCGACCGATAGAGTAAATGAAAAACCAATTTTCAAAGTATCAGTCGAGTTTGTTTTGAAGAAACTCGAGGGATAAATGAATGATCATTTTGGTCAGGTACTCCATCGGTCGAATTCTGTGTAGACACAACTCGACCGATGCAATCTTCAAAGACTGTATCAAGGTGGATCGGCCGAGTTTGTCCTGGGGAGAAACTCGACCGATTGACAACCTGATGTCAATCTTTGAATATGCATCTAAAGTGATCTAACATTGGTGTTTTATGTCCCAATCAATTTTCTCACCTTAGTTATAAGTCAATTCATCATTACAAGTGATTACAAATATGTTCTAAGGTCATTTACATATATTTCCACAAAAGCACACTTGTATCTCTTTGACTTGAACTTGAGTCAATCTAGGGTTTTGGATTTGGGATCCTTTTCATGTACCTAATACCTGAAATCAATCTTTAATACACATATTAGATACATATGAATGGAATGGTTAAGTCATTATCAAAATTTAGGCAATGTATAACCTCTAGGTCAACATTCTCCCCCTTTTTGACAATGACAAACCATTCCTCAAACATATTGAAAAGGATGTAGAAATTATACCTTTGCTTTGTGAAATAGGGAGATTCATGAAATGAACAATGTGAATTTCTCCCCCTCTATCTGTTCTTATATTAACCTACATGGTTAATTTATCTACACAATGAAGTAGCAATATACATGTAGTATGTAGTCCTTTGCAAGTTCACATAATAAGTAGTGAATTGAACAAGAAAGGATCTCACTAGAAAAAAAGCAATATTATAGCAAAGAAAAACCAATATGATTGAGTTTCAAGACATGAGCTATCTCTTGAAATATCTCTCCCCCTTTTGACATTATCAAAAAGGTAGGGGGTAGAAGAGCATAAGCCATGTCTTCTCCAAAACACACACAACCATATATGTAAAGGAATAAGCAACAATTTAAAAGCAGATATCACACAAGGATAAAAGATAACACACATGCCAATTCAGAATCAAAAATATAACTCAAGATGGCACCAATGCATAGGATAAAAATAGAGGAAATAGCCATAGTGCACATCAAAGATATTACAACTCAGATATATGTCCACATGAGAGCAACTACAAGAACAAAAGTGATAAAACAAAGGCAAGAAATAGTATAGCTTAGAAGAATGTGCCAAGATGTTGCTTATAAAAAAATAGTCTAGAAAGATGTATATAATTAGCATGCTAGACTAAAAATGAAGAAACCACCTAAACATCTAAGCTATCTATATCAACAACGTCCTCATCGCCAGGTGTGTAGTCCTCATCCCCGTCAGGAGGTGGAGCAGTAGTGTCAATATCATCATCAGCACCATCACCATCACCATCATCATAAGCATCCTCGTCATCACTATCATCATCATTAGGATCCTCAGCCTGGTATGGATTCTCCTCATCAGCAGGAGGTCCAAAGGAACGACTGGGCCAGCGAGCATTCTGCTCCTCCCAAGACATACCAAGAGCGTGAAGCTCATTGGCCTATGGGAAATACAGAGCAGAGTCACCCAGTGAGGCTATCAGGGTGTCCAGGGGGCCAACAAGTAAAGGGAGGACGGCAGGAGCAGAGCTACCGACAGCAAAAGGTAGTGGAGCAGCAGCGAAAGGATCGGGAGCAGGATAGTAATGATCATATGCATATTAAGCATAAGCACTATCTGGATAGGTCCGGTAGGTGGGATAGGGGTGAGCACATGAAAGGTTCATGGTTGAAATGATGGAACACAGATCCTGGTGCAAGTGGTCCTGAACCTGTTGGTTGTACGCCTATTGATGCATGATATAACCCAAAAGGGTTTCATTTGATACACAAAAAGATGCGTGACTGGATCTAGGAGGAGGTTGCGGAGGTGGAGCTTGGGTAGAGGAGGATGGGGCAGTTGAAGCGGAGACAGAGGTAGAAGCACCAGAGGTGGAGGAAAACATGGGATCATACATTTGAAGAGTGGTTTCACTAATACAAATACCTTTTCTAGCAACCGGGTAATGGAAGTCAGAAAAAAGGGATTTGTCAGTAGCAAACTTGAAAAGACCACAAATCAAATCTCGGTTGGGTGGGTGGGTGCCTTTGGTGTTCTTACCAGTGTCAAAGCAGGTAATATGATGTAAGATGTATCTGGCCCACTTGACACCGATATTTTTCAACAAACAATACATAATGACTGCAATGTCCGTTTGATTTTTCTTTTGATGGACATTACAGTTGATCACTAAAGCCAATATGTGCCTCTTTAGGTCAAGAGATGATGAGGGTAGGGTGGACCTCTTCTTGTAAGCCACATCAAGTTTCTTCAAAAATTGATGAATATCAGGTGACGTTAATTCATAGTGATTGTAAAAACCTTCCGGGTCAAGAAGATCAAAGTACTCACCATAATCCTTATGCCAAGTGTCATTTTCCTTGTCTTCGGCAAGAAAGATATTTAAAGTATCCTCAGAGATTTGGAAACGATGACCGGTGATCATAGATGTAAGAATTACTTGAGTATTCGGTGGCGGGATAAGCAAATCATAGTTCCAACGCAAGTTGGCATAGAACTCATGAACAACCTTAGTGCTTGACATGGTGTTGTGAAAGAAGTCACGTTCGATTGCTAGGGCATACAAATGGTGGACGGTGAGCAACCTAGCCACCTGACCAAGAATCGTTTGATACCTAGGAGAAAGATCGATTAAAGCATGAAAAGGAAAAAGGGCTTCAAGGAAGAAGGTCCTTGTACCTATTTATAGCCTCAATCGACACAAAGGAGGTATTATCAAAGGGAACCAAGCAATTTTGCAAAGAAGAGGTAGGTGCATTGCTTGGAGCAACTCGTTTTCTTCTTTGGGAAGCCATGGAGGCCAAAATGAGATAGAAAATGTGCAAACAAGGAAAAACAAACCTCAAATGATGTTCAAAAACCACCAGAGACGCCTGGGAAGGTCTAGGTTGAGCTTTCTAGGTCGAACTAGGGCTAGGAGCAGGAGGTTTAGGGCTGGGGGTGAGAGCTTAGGGCTAAGAGATGAGGAATCGGTTGGCTATTTTCAAGTTGAGAGGGAAAATAATTGGCCGATCCTGACTTAATATTAGCTCAGCCTGTAGATCGGTCGAGTTCTCAGAGTGTAAAACTCGACTAAACGGTTCTCTGAAGAACAACTCTCAACTCCTGATTGGTCGAGTTTTTCCTGGTGAAACTCAACCGAAGGTCAACCTGACCTAAAAGTCACATTCTTGGTTTCTAGCCATATACATGCCAATTAAATTAATTTTTCAATACTATTATGTATCATTAACATACTTAGGCACATTTAGCTCATCATTGGGTACTATTTAGAGATAAAATAAGTAATTCGATAAAAAACCAAAACAAGCAAAAACTAAGCATGTTAACAAGCAATTTAGGCAGATTGAAGCATATATAGGCATATAAGATGAGAAATGACATGAGCAAGCATATAGGTTGAAAACAACTAGCTAGATCACATAGAGACATCATCCAAAGAAACAATAAGCAGTTTAGATCGAATAAAATTAAATTGATCTCTAGCTAGAGGTTTAGTAAAGATATCCGCCAATTGATTTTCCGTGTCTACATGCGTGATATAGATATCCTTCTTGGCAATGTGATCGTGGAGAAAGTGATGGTGAACCTCTATATGCTTGGCTCTACTATGCAATATAGGATTGTAAGAAAGATTAATTGCACTAGTATTGTCACAAAAGATAGGAGAAGCATAAAAAAATATGTTATAGTCTTGGAACATTTTCTTCATCCATAGGACCTGGGCACAAAAACTCCCAGCTGCAATGTACTCAACCTCAGTAGTTGATAATGCCACAGTGCTCTATTTCTTGGAGAACCAAGACACCAAGCATGGTCCTAGGAGAAAGCAAGTGCCACTTGTGCATTTTCTATCAACCAAACACCTTGTGTAATCCGCATCAGTATATGCTCTAAGAGTAAAATCCCTTGATTTAGGATACCATAGTCCAAAATTTTGGGTTTTGGCTAGGTACCTCAAAATCCTCTTAACAACTATAAGATGTGATTTTCTAGGGCTAGATTGAAAGCGAGCACACAAGCCAACACTAAACATAATACCAGGTCTAGAGGAAGTTAAATAAAGCAAAATTCCAATCATACCTCTATAGAGATTTTCATCTACTTTCTAACCTTCTTCATCTTCATCAAGTTTGGCGGTGTTGGACATGGGTGTATCCATTGGCTTCATATTCTCCATCCCAAAGCATTTGAGTAGTTCATTTGTGTACTTGCCTAGGTTGATGAAGTTTCCTTCTTTGGTTTGTTTGATTTGAAAGCAAAGGAAGAAGGTCAACTCACCCATCATGCTCATCTCAAACTCACTCTGCATAAGAGAACTAAAATCCTTGCAAAGATCAAGATAAGTTCCGCCAAAAATGATATTATCAACATAAATTTGAATAATAAGAAAATTGTTAGTAGTGTGTTTTAGAAACAAGGTAAAATCAACTTTTCCTATGACATACCAATTATCTAACAAAAAGTTCTTTATTATCTCATACCAAGCTCTAGGTACTTGTTTGAATCCATGGAGATCTTTGTGCAACAAATAAACATGATTAAGTAGCTTGTCATTTTCAAAGCCCGGAGGTTGAGCAACAAATACTTCCTCCTTGATTGTACCATTCAAAAATGCATTTTTAACATCCATTTGATATAGCAAGAAATTTGTATGACTAGCAAAAGCAAGTAGCATTCTAATGGATTCAAGTCTAGCAACATGAGCATAAGTTTCATCAAAGTCAATAACTTCCTGTTGGTTGTAACCTTGTGCTACTAACGTTGCTTTATTTCTTACCACTTTGCCTTTCTCATCAAGCTTGTTGTGGTAGACCAACTTGGTGCCAATGATCTTTCTATCACTTGGTCTTGGCACTAGAGTCCACACATGATTCTTCTCGAATTGCTCCAGCTCTTCTTGAATGGCAAGGATCCACTCATCATCACCAAGGGCTTCTAGTACTTAAGATGTAATTCATCAAAGAAATCCTTCCAAGTCAATACAGTGTTCCTCCCTTTATTTTCGACTCCACACCACCAGTGCTCTGCATCACCTTTAAGCAAATAAACTGCATGATTGATTTGTCTTTCCTCAGACAACTCCATCAGACAGAACACTTTCTCTAACTGTCTCAGCCATTCATCTTCCACTACAGGGTCTGTAGTTCCAATGAACTCGTTACCTCCAAGCTTCTTAACCAGCTCATAGGATCTCATCAGATCCTTGCTACTTGAGGTAGAAGCTCGCCTCTCCATCTTATACTTTTACCTAGTCTCAAGAAACATTTTGTACATCCTTGTTTCCTCATGCACATCATCTCTACCACATGGACCCATCACCTAAGGGTCAGGTCCAATGTGTCTCTCATCTTGGTCCTCATGACCACATCCTCTTCCTGCAATCTATAATAGTATAACATAACATTTCCTATTAGAAAATTGCAATTAGAAGGAAAACACCCTAATCCTAATCCTATTGGTCTCTTATTGTCCCCTGGCATTGACTTAGAGTATCTACGTACTCAACCTATGCTCTGATACCAAACTCTATTACACCCTGATCTCACAATTACCCCCAATCATGAGATTAGGGCATAAATTGAGGATTTAATGTAAAACAAAGATCACCCTTAACTTTTTCTTTTCTTAATCACTTAGAATTAACCTAAAGGAAAATCTTATAACTTGGAATAAACTAAAATCCTACTAAACTATGGAAGCAACTACTATTAACATTACTAGGAAGATAAAACAAAATTTCACGACATATTACATTTTTCATGCAGAATATAAAACACAACAGATAACTTAATACTAAACTACAAATTACATTACATTCTTTGTAAGGACCCTGACCTCCGTTTTGGGTTTATCCTGTTTTCTTTGCTTAACCCTGATGCTTAGTTGCTTGCTAATCACCATTAGTGGTGATTAGGGTTTGTTGGTGTTTTGTTGGGAGCTGGAGGTGCTACTTGCAATATACCCAAGTTTAGGGTTTGTGGGAAAGTTTGTCACCTTGTGAGGTGTTCCTCCCTCTCCTTGCTTCCTCTAGTGTTGAGAGGAAGGGTTGGGCTCATTGCTTGAGTTCCTTTGGGTTTGGTTGAGCTTGTTGGGCCTTGTGGTGCGTTGCCTTTGCCTCTTTGGACCTTGCGTCGGGCAAGTGTGCTTGTGTCGACCTAGGTGTGTCGGCCTGTGGTGTTTCGGCCTAGGGTGTGTGTCGGCCATGGTGGAGTAGAGGTGTGTCGCCCATTGACCCTTTGATCCTCTTTGACCTCGTTTGTGTCACCACTAGTAGACACTTGGCGCTTGATGCTTGCATGTGGCAATGACCTTGGGCATGTGTTTAGGGCATGTTAGAATGGTGGCTTTGCCCATGGACAAGTGTCCCTAGGTGGGCGACACCTTGCCTTGTCTTACCTTGGTTTATCCTCCATCCTTTCCTATATATGTGTTCCCTTTCTCTTGCTAAGGATCCCTTGAGCTCCTTTGTTTCCCCTCTCCCTTGGTGCACGACACCCTCTTCCTTTGCAAGCTTGGTGGCCGATCCTAGCCTTGGAGTCTCCTTCTTCATCTAGTGGTGGTCGAACCCTAGAGTGCCTTGATCTTCTTCCTTGGTGGTGCTTGGAGCTAGGATCTTGGAGCTTGCTTAAGGTGGGTTACATAACTCCTAACCCTAACTACATTACCATCTTCTATGTTCTTGTTTGTATGTTGCTTATGATCGGCTATGTATGTTGCTAGTTTGGTTTCTTACTTAGATGCTTCTTGTTAGCCAAACTATGTTCTAGGGTTTCTTGTTGAGCAACACCCTTCTCCCTCCTTGGTCTTGAGAAGTGAGCTTAAACTCTAGTAATATGGGCAATACTCCTCTCTCATTTAAGTTGAGAGGTGAGCTTGTGTTCTAGTTGCTTGAGCAACACCCTTCTCTCACCATGGATCCGAGAGGTGATCTTGGTGGTGGCAGTAGACCTTTATTAGGGTTGATCCTTGTATTTCCCGATTGGTGATAAGAAGCTAGGCAAGGCCCCTCTCTCTTGGTTGTTGAGAGGTGAGCCTTCTTCTCGATCCATTAGGGTTTTGGTGCCCTTGTGCTTGAGGTTGGTGACGACCTTGTGAAGTTGCATCTTGGACAATATGGCTTGGGGTTGGCGTTGCTCGATACCCCTCTACACCTACAGCCTTGGACGACATGTTGTTGCGGCAGTGTTGGGCGATGCACCCTGGTCCTTGACCTTTTGTGGGTCGGGCGTCACACTATGCTAACTACCCTGCCTGATATGCTTATCCTTATTTGGTGGTATGCGTTACACTAGGTTGAGTATCCTTCCCGACACGCCTAGCTCAGGTGGTGGCTTGGTGCTGTTACACCTTGAACGATAGGGGGCATTGTGGGTTGACCTTATGACGGGCGTCACACCTCTGTCCTTGCCTTGTGTCGGACGATAGGTCATGGATAGGCTGGTTGAATGACAGGTTCCTTGCTGCCCGTTTGAGTTACACCTTTGGGCGTTGCTTCTTGCTGAGTGGTGCTGCCCGATACACCTAACCTGAGATGGTAGCCTAGAGCCCATTATATCCTGGATGTTATGATGTTCAGTGGTTAGCCTTGTGCTGGACGTCTTGGTGTTGCACAGTACTCCTGTTGCACGACACGCCCATAGGCTCAGTTGCCCGATAGGCCTTGTGGTCGTTGTCCCTGCGTTGCACGACACAGCGTTGCACGCTACACATGAGTGCACGAGATGGCTTGGTTCCTTGTTGCCCGATACCTGTGGTAGCCCGACACCCTTGCTGGTTTGCTTGGCCGATAGGTGGCTGGTTTGCTGGATCATTGCATGGTTGATATGGTTGGACGATATGGGTGAGTACATTTCCCTACCCGTCACACCTTACGTGAGGGTAGTGGGTGCTTCTAGTGAGGGTCTTGTTCCTTCTAGAAAACCGTTATGATAGTTTTTGTACATGCTTTCATGTTTGGTTGATAACAATGATCCCTGACATGTTTGATAATTGATATAATGGATCACATCTATATAGCTTGACATGATAGTACCTGTGTTTATGATCATCTTGATTATATGTATAATGCTAAGGAAATGGTAAGCTTATAAGATGCCTTGCATGATGATATGACCTACGTCTATGGTCACAAGTTGAGACATAAATGATAACATATATAATCATCAATGTTGCCCTATGTTGATAATATGAATCTTCTGTTAATCCAGGATGATTGTGTATACTAACCATGCAAGTGACTCATATATTTTCATAGCCAGGAATAAGGGATATGAGATATATATGTATCTGAGTAACACTACTTGATGGTTACTCTCGATGATGAGATGATATATGTGTTTTGGTCTGAGGACCTGAGTTTGGCTAAAGTGCCCAGTTGAGGTGTTATCCTCTGATGATGACCTGGGATTGCTATCCCATGGTGATGATGTAAGCCTTGAGAGGTAGTGACACTATGTGATGAGGGACTGAGATCCCATGGAAATGTGATGATCCTTGTGATGGATCTAGAGGATTGATAAGAGGCCAAGTGGTAACATGTAATGTTGGATCCTTGTGATGGATCAAGATGATGTTGATGACAGTAAAAGCATGATTTTGAGTTTCATGTTGTTTATTCTTGTTTTAGTTGCATGTTATACAACTTGAATGAATCTTGCAATCCACTTAAAATATATTAAATAATCACAGTGGAACATATCATGTAGTTTGCCCTGGCCATAGATCCATCATCGTCAGGAGTTGGTGATGGTGAAACAGGTTCTCCTAGAGTTAACCCGGAGCTCATATTATTGAATATGTGAGGTTTCTCCTAGCCTAAAATAGAGAGGATTCGAGTGCAGCTGCGGTTGCAGACTCGGGATATGTGTAGAGCATGGTGAACAGGCCCATGGCTCAGGATATGTGATATGGGAGTATGAATGTGTTCATGGCTCAGAGCACGGTGAATAGGCATGTGCCTTAGTTTCACTAGTGTCGAGACCTGTACCGAGGCGGACTAGGCAGAGGGTAGCCTGTGGGAGCTGACCCTGTGGCTGAGGCCACTTAAGCATGAGACTGCGGTCCTGCTTGTGTTGTACTCGTGCACTGACCACGAGGTGGGAGGTCGTGGAGTATGTCTCTTCCATTGACCTTGTATGGCACCGGCTTCGGGTTTTGCAGCCGTCAGTTGGATTTGAGCGGTACGGCTCACTTCCTCAGGGCATAATAATATGTAATCCAGCCGAATAGTATTTATTGCTTAAGGTAAAACATGGAACATTGATTGAGGCCTTGCTTGTGTAGTTAATCTCGTTATACTTGCAGTTACTTATACGTTCCTTATGTTATGTGGTAAGATCTTATAAATCTTATCTTGTTAATCATGCTCCATAAAGAAATACTTGGTTATCTATCTTCCATACAACCTGGTAAGCTTGATGGTATGAATATATTTGCTATATAGACTACTCTTGTTATATCTTCTATCAGTTATCTACTGTTGTTGTTTCATCTTTTGAGGTTCTATGGTTTCGGCGGGGAGTTATGTTTCTCACTGGGACTGTGTGTCTCACCCCACTGGTTTGTAACCTTTTTAGGTGTTCGTGCCAGGCATGGTGGTGGTCGCAGAGTTGCGGCCGAGTAGCAAGAAGAGCAGTAGAAGGCAAGAGATGGACATGCTACTATTTTGGTCATTTTGTAGTAGTGTCTTGAGTCATCCATGTACTCTCAGGTCCTTGGAGGTGTTTTGACATTGTTTCACGAGGTATAGCCGATGATGTTTTGTATATCCTGCTGATGGCCGGATGTGGGCCATTCTGTATGTAGAAGCAGGTGATGAACTCATGTGATGGCTAGACAGCTGATCTCCTAAGTTGTGGACACATATCCAGGTTGTAAATGTTTATATATCAAGTTTTCTTGCAGGATGAGGACTTGAATGTAATAATTTCTTAGTTTATCCTCTTTCTCAAATTGGTTTTATTTAACTCGTGTTTTGGTAATCTATGGTTTATGGTATTTTCCACACGTTTTCACGTAACACCTTGTTGTCTGTGTGATAGTGGGATGTGTTGCCACAAGTTTGGTATCATAACTCTAGGTTCACTGAGTCTACAGGGATTTAGGACTAGGTTGTGTCTGTTCTTGTGAGTTTTCCAGATTTTCTTACAATCATCTTCTGCCCTCAGTGGAAGAAAAGCCAAGATCTCTGGAAACCATGAAGAACATGCTGCCGAGAACAGCGATGCTACATCAGTTGATGGAGCTATAGGGCAGGCACATGAAGATCGGGTGTTTGAGGTCCCCCAACCTGACCCAGCCATTCTCAAAAACCCTGCCTATCAACAACTTATGGGGTAGATGATGGCTACAATGAATCTCATGGTAGAAAGATTGCTAGTGCCTCTGCCGAGAGTACAGGCTCCCCATAGTGAGACATCGGGTATTGAGAAGATCTTTGAGCAGCTTTGCCGAGTCAGAGCTTCGGATTATGCTGGAACGGATGATCCATCAGATGCAGATCTGTGACTGACAAGTCTTGAGAAGGCTTTCCAGATCCTTGACATCCCTGAAGCAGACAAAGTCAAGCACGCTGTCTACCTTTTGAAAGGTAGTGCTGGTCACTGGTGGACCATCGAGGAGGAGAAGCGGCCTGGTGAGGTGATCGGTTGGGAGGTTTTCTTGCGTGAGTTCGTCCACAGATACTTTCTAAAGATGTATCTAGATGAGAAGATCAGTCAGTTTGAGCGCCTACGCCAAGGGACGATGAACATCATTGAGTATAAAGCCAAGTTCATGGACTTGTTAAGGTTTTGTCCTCACATGGAAACCACAGATGACGAGCGGATCAGACGTTTTGAGAAGGGTCTGAGTGCTGAGCTGACAACACCTACTTCTGCATTGGAGAATCGTGAGCGGTTTTCCACGTTTGTAGAATCTATCCAGAGGATCGAACGGTTAGTAAGGGAGAAAAGAGAATCTATGTCTAAGAAGAGGCCTGCTCAGTTCCAGGGACAAAGGTTTGGTGGCTTCAAGAAGTCAAGATTTTCAGCACCTTCCGTGACGAGAGGTTCTAGTGTACCATCATAGTGGTCTCCGAGTAAGGGAAGAGGTTATATTGCTTCACCGTCAAAGGCACATAGTACAACTTATGTGGTAGTGACAGGGCCATCTAGGCCACAGTTTGAAGATAGGTCATGCCATCTTTGTGGTCAGATCGGACATTTCAGGTTCAACCACCCGAATAGAGATGTTGAAGTGACGCGGTAGCCGAGATAGAATCAACAAGGGTCAGATAGATAGAATCCCAGTAGTAGCAGAGGGCGAGGACGCAGTCAAGTGTCGCAAGCGGGATCGTTTACTCAAGGAAGCAGAGGACGTGGACAGCAAGCAACGACTCGATTCTATGTTATGAATCAGTCGGACGCGATAGTCAACCCGCGAGTGGTGACAGGTCAGATGGAGTTATTTCATTCTGATATGTTCTTCTTGCTTTATATCTGTTCTGGTTGACCCGGGTGCTACACACTCTTTTATTGCCTATAGTATGCTTGAGAACTGTCGTATACCTGTTAGTTGTAAGAAGGATAGCTTGTTGTTAGAAACCCCTCTTGATGGTTCCTTGATGCTTCGAGAGGAGTGTCCATCTTGTGTCTTATCTTTTTCAGGACACTGTATACAAGTGGATCTTATACCACTTGATATGCATGGTTTCGATGTGATCCTTGGGATGGATACCTTGGGGTATAAGGTTGTTTTGGACTGTGGTTCCAAGCAAGCTGTGTTTGATAATGACGGAGAGAAGTGGATCTTCTAAGGAGATAGGAAGATTCTTCCGACATGTCTAATATCAACTATGGTGGTAGAAAAGTTGCTACGACAAGGATGTAAGGCGTTCTTAGCTCACGTGGTGGATACCAAGGTGAAGGGTCCTAGCCTTGAGGATGTGTCAGTTGTCTGAGAGTTTGTGGATGTGTTTCTTGATGAGTTCCCTGGTGTTCCTCCACCCGAGAGATTGATTTCGAGATCAATCTGGTTCCAGGAACACAACCAGTTGCACAAACACCATATAGGATGGCTCCAGTAGAGATGGCAGAGCTTAAAAAGTAGTTGCAAGAGTTGTTGGAGAAAGGTTTCATCCGACCGAGTACGTCGCCTTGGGGTGCTCCAGTGTTGTTCGCTAAGACAAAGGATGGATTGATGCGGTTATGTATAGATTACCGACAGTTGAACAAGGTCACAATCAAGAACAAGTACCCATTGCCGAGGATAGATGATATGTTCGATTAGTTGCATGGTGCTATAGTGTTTTCAAAGATCGATCTACGGTTTGGATATCATCAGTTGAGGATTAAGGCGGATGACATACCAAAGTCATCTTTTAGGATGAGGTATGGTCACTTTGAGTTTGTGGTTATGCCGTTTGGGCTAACCAATGCACATGTTGCTTTTATGGACTTGATGAATCGAGTGTTCCGTCCGTTCCTAGATCAGTTTGTTGTAGTCTTTATAGATGACATCTTGATCTATAGTCGGGACACGCAAGAGCATGAGTGACATCTTCGACTAGCGTTGACTCTTCTTCGCCAACATCATTTGTATGCCAAGTTCAGTAAGTGTGAGTTCTGGTTGGAAGAAGTAACTTTCTTGGGTCATGTGATATCTACTGAAGGAGTTAAAGTGGACCCGAAGAAGGTAGAGTCCATTGTAGAATGGGAACAACCGAAGACGCCGACAGAAGTTTGTAGTTTCCTGGGTTTAGCAGGATACTACCGAAGGTTTATCAAGGACTTCAGTGCGATTGCGTGGCCGATGACAAAGTTGACTAGAAAGGATGTACCTTTTCTCTGGAATGGTCGTTGTCAGCAAACTTTCCAGAGTCTAAAAAAGAAGCTAACTAGTGCTCCAGTGCTAGTGCTTCCAGAACCCGGGAAGGGCTATGTTGTCTTCTGCGATGCTTCCAAAAAAGGTTTAGGTTGTGTGCTGATGCAGGAAGATCATGTAGTTTCTTTTGATTCGTGGTAGCTTAAGAAATACAAGGAGAACTATCCGACTCATGATTTGGAGTTGGCAACGGTGGTTCATGCATTAAAGATTTGGAGACACTATCTCAACGGGGAAGTATGTCAGATCTTCACAAATCATAAGAATCTGAAGTAAATCTTTTCACAGAATGAGCTAAACATGCGACAGCGTTGATGGATGGAGCTAATCAATGATTACGACTATACCATCGAGTATCATCCTGGTAAGGTGAATGTGGTAGCCGATGCGCTTAGTCAAAAGTCTTCTTCTCTTTCTTCAAAGAAGGCACAGTTGAGTTCTTTGGTATGCCATAGACGGGTTTCCCTGCGACAGATGAATGTGCAGATGGAAGTTTCCTTGTTAGCTGGACTATTAGCACATATGCAAGTCATGCCTACACTAAGACAACAGATCAAAGATGCACATCAAATAGATGATACAGTATAGTTTATCAGGTCAGAGTTCGTTAGCGAAAAGCATGATGGGTTCCATGAGTCCGAGGATGGACTAGTTTGATATTGTGATAGGATGGTGGTCCCCGATGCTGATGATCTGAGGAAGTTAGTGCTCGAGGAAGCACACATGTCGATGTATGCCATGCATCCAGGAGTCACCAAGATGTATCATAGTCTGAAGGACTTGTATTGGTGGCCCGGCTTGAAGAAAGATGTAGCCGAGTTCATGGCTAGGTGTGCGGTTGTCAACAAGTCAAGGATGAGCATAAAAAGTCAGAAGGTACGTCGCAACCCTTGCCGATACTGCAGTGGAAATGGGATCATATAACCATGGATTTTGTAGTTGGTCTACCCAGGATAACTAGGAATCATGATTTCATTTGGATAATAGTGGACAGATTGACAAAGTCTGCCCATTTCATACCTATAAAGACAACGTATACAACCGAGAAGCTCACTCGAGTATATGTGGATGAGATAGTGTGTTTGCATGAGGTGCCAGCGATGATAGTTTCTGACAGAGGTCCTCAATTCATGAGTCATTTTTGGGAACAGTTGCACAAAGTGTTGGGAACGCAGTTGAGGTTCAATGCCACTTTCCATCAACATACAGATGGATAGTCTGAGAGGACTATTCAGACTTTGGAAGATCTCCTTTGAGCTTGTGTTTTGCAGTTCCTAGGCAGTTGGGACATACATCTCAGTTTGATAGAGTTTGCCTACAACAATAGTTATCAGTGGAGCATTGACATGGCTCCTTATGAGGCCTCATATGGTAGGAAGTGTAGATCTCTGTTGTGCTGGTATGAGTCTGGTGAATATCAGTTTTTGGGTCCTGAGTTAGTACAGCAGACAATAGAAAAGATCAAAGTGATACAACATCAGTTGAAAGCGGTAGAGGACAGGCAGAAGTCTTACACAAACAATCGACGACGACCTTTGGAGTTCTAGGTAGGAGACAAAGTGTATCTTAAAGTCTCGCCATGGAAAGGTGTGCTAAGGTTTGGCCAGAAGGGTAAGCTAGCACCCAGATATATGGGGCCAGACCCAGTCATAGAACGTACTGGTAAGGTAGCTTATGAGTTAGAGCTGCTGCCAGAGTTGCACAGGTTACATCTAGTGTCAGTATGCTGAAGAAAAGTCATTCGGATACAAGAACAGTGATACAGCCAGTCGAAGTTGAGCTTGATGAAGATGTGACCTACGAGGAAGGTCATGTGATGATCCTTGAAAGAAGAATTAAGAAGATGAAGAGGAAGGACTTGGTTCTGGTGAAGATTCTTTGGCATCATCGTGGCGTTGAGGAAGCCATGCGGGAGCTTGAGGAAGAGATGAGGAGGAAGTATCCCTCACTTTTCTCTTCAGATTTCGAGGAAGAAATCCCTTTGTAGAGGGATAGTTTGTAAGGACCCTGACCTCCATTTTGGGTTTATCCTGTTTGCTTTGCTTAACCTTGATGCTTAGTTGCTTGCTAATCACCTTTAATGGTGATTAGGGTTTGTTGGTGTTTTGTTGGGAGTTGGAGGTGCTACTTGCAATATACCCAAGTTTAGGGTTTGTGGGAAAGTTTGTCACCTTGTGAGGTATTCCTCCCTCTCCTTGCTTCCTCTAGTGTTGAGAGGAAGGGTTGGGCTCGTTGCTTGAGTTCCTTTGGGCTTGGTTGAGCTTGTTGGGCCTTGTGGTGCATTGCCTTTGCCTCTTTGGACCTTGTGTCGGGCAAGTGTGCTTGTGTCGACCTGTGGTGTGTCGGCTTGTGGTGTGTCGGACAGTGGTGTGTCGGCCTGTGGTGTGTCAGCCTAGGGTGTGTGTCGACCATGGTGGAGTGGAGGTGTGTCGCCCATTGACCCTTTGACCCTCTTTGACCTTGTTTGTGTCACCACTAGTGGACACTTGGCGCTTGATGCTTGCATGTGGCAATGACCTTAGACATGTGTTTAGGGCATGTTAGAATGGTGGCTTTTCCCATGGACAAGTGTCCCTAGGTGGGCGACACCTTGCCTTGTCTTAGCTTGGTTTCTCCTCCATCCTTTCCTATATATGTGTTCCCTTTCTCTTGCTAAGGATCCCTTTAGTTCCTTTGTTTCCCCTCTCCCTTGGTGCACGACACCCTCTTCCTTTGCAAGCTTGGTGGTCGATCCTTGCTTTGGAGTCTCCTTCTTCCTCTAGCGGTGGTCGAACCCTAGAGTGCCTTGCTCTTCTTCCTTGGTGGTGCTTGGAGCTAGGAGCTTGGAGCTTGCTTAAGGCGGGTTACATAACTCCTAACCCTAAATACATTACCATCTTCTATGTTCTTATTTGTATGTTGCTTATGATCGACTATGTATGTTGCTAGTTTGGTTTCTTTCTTCGATGCTTCTTGTTGGTTGAACTATGTTCTAGGGTTTCTTGTTGAGCAACACCCTTCTCCCTCCTTGGTCTTGAAAAGTGAGCTTAAACTCTAGTAATATGGGCAATACTACTCTCTCGTTTAAGTTGAGAGGTGAGCTTGTGTTCTTGTTACTTGAGCAACACCCTTCTCTCACCATGGATCTGAGAGGTGAGATTGGTGGTGGCAGTAGACCTCTGTTAGGGTTGATCCTTGTATTGCCCGATTGGTGATAAGAAGCTAGGCAAGACCCCTCTCTCTTGCTTGTTGAGAGGTGAGCCTTCTTCTCAATCCATTAGGGTTTTGGTGCCCTTGTGCTTGAGGTTGGTGACGACCTTGTGAAGTTGCATCTTGGCCAATATGGCTTGGGGTTCGCGTTGCCTGATATCCCTCTAGACCTAGAGCCTTGGACGACATGTTGTTGTGGCTGTGTTGGGCGATGCACCCTGGTCCTTGACCTTTTGTGGGTCAGGCATCACACTATGCTGACTACCCTACCCGATATGCTTTGCCTTGTTTGGTGGTAGGCGTTACACCCAGTTGAGTATCCTGCCTGGCACGCCTAGCTTAGGTTGTGGCTTGGTGCTGTTACACCTTGAACGATAGGGGGCGTTGTGGCCTGACCTTGTGACAGGTGTCACACCTTTGTCCTTGCCTTGTGTCGGCCGATAGGTCATGGATAGGCTGGTTGAACAACAGGTTCCTTGCTGCCCGTTTGAGTTGCACCTTTGGGCGTTTCTTCTTGATGAGTGGTGATGTCTGATACACCTAACCTGAGATGGTAGCCTAGAGCTCGTTATATCATGGACGTTATGATGTTCAGTGGTTAGCCTTGTGCTGGACGTCATGGTGTTGCATGTTACTCTTGTTGCACGACACGCCCATAGGCTCAGTTGCCCGATAGGCCTTGTGGCTGTTGTCCCCGCGTTGCACGACACAGCGTTGCACGCTACACATGAGTGCACAAGATGGCTTGGTTCCTTGTTGCCCGATACCTGTGGTAGCCCGACACCCTTGCTGGTTTGCTTGGCCGATAGGTGGCTGGTTTGCTGGATCGTAGCATGGTTGATATGGTTGGACGATATGGGAGAGTGCCTTGCCCTACCCGTCATATGTTGATAATATGAATCTTCTGTTAATCCATGATGATTGTGTATACTAACCATGCAGGTGACTCATATATTTTCATAGCCAGGAATAAGGGATATGAGATATATATGTATCTGAGTAACACTGATTGATGGTTACTCTCGATGATGAGATGATATATGTGTTTTGGTTTGAGGATCTGAGTTTGGCTAAAGTGCCCAATTGAGGTGTTATCCTCTGATGATGACCTGGGATTGCTATCCCATGGTGATGATGTAAGCCTTGAGAGGAAGTGACACTATGTGATGAGGGATTGAGATCCCATGGCAATGTGATGATCCTTGTGATGGATCTAGAGGATTGGCAAGAGGACAAGTGGTAACATGTAATGTTGGATCCGTGTGATGGATCAGGATGATGTTGATGATAGTAAAAGTGTGATTTTGAGTTTCATGTTGTTTATTCTTGTTTTAGTTGCATGTTATATAACTTGACTGAATCTTTCAATCCACTTAAAATACATTAAATAATCACAGTGGAACATATCATGTAGTTTGCCCTGGCCATAGATCCATCATCGTCAGGAGCTGGTGATGGTAAAACGGGTTCTCCTACGAGTTAACCTAGAGTGCATATTGTTGAATATGCGAGGTTTCTCCTAGCCTAAAATAGAGAGGATTCGAGTGCAGCTGCGGTTGTAGACTCATGATATGTGTAGAGCATGGTGAACAGACCCATGGCTCAAGATATGTAATATGGGAGCATGAATGCATTCATGGCTTAGAAAATGGTGAACAAGCTCGTGGCTCAGTTTCACTAGCGTCGAGACATGTAGCGAGGCGGGCTAGGTAGAGGGTAGCTTGCGGGAGCTGACCCTATGGCTGAGGCCACTTAATCATGAGACTGCGGTCTTGCTTGTGTTGTACTCGTGCACTGACCATTATGTGGGAGGTCATGGAGTCTGGCTCTTCCATTGACCTTGTATGGCACCGGCTCCAGGTTTCACAGCCGTCGGTTGGATTTGAGCGGTACGACTCACTTCCTCAGGGCATAACAATACGTAATCCAGTCAAATAGTATTTATCGCTTAAGGCAAAACACGGAACATTGATTGAGGCCTTGCTTGTGTAGTTAATCTCATTATACTTACAGTTACTTATACGTTCCTTATGTTATGTGGTAAGATCTTATAAATCTTATCTTGTTAATCATGTTCCATAAAGAAATACTTGGTTATCTGCCTTCCGTACAGTCTGGTAAGCTTGATGGTATGAATAGCTTTGCTATATAGACTGCTCTTGTTATATCTTCTATCAGTTATCTGTTGTTGTTGTTTCATCTTCTGAGGTTCTATGGTTTCGGTGGGGAGTTATGTTTCTCACTGGGACTGTGTGTCTCACCCCGCTGGTTTGTAACCTTTTTAGGTGTTCGTGCTAGGCATGGTGGTGGTTGCGGAGTTGCGGCCGAGCAGCAAGAAGAGCAGTAGAAGGCAAGAGATGGACATGCTGTTGTTTTGGTCATTTTTAGTAGAGTCTAGAGTCATCCCTGTACTCTCAGGTCCTTGGAGGTGTTTTGACATTGTTTCACGAGGTATAGCCGATGATGTTTTGTATATCCTGCTGCTGGCCGGATGTGGTAGAGAGAGAATGTAACACCTCATTGTCTGTGTGATAGTGGGATGTGTTTCCACATTCTCTCTCTACCACACCACATTCCCAAGGACCGAGGGGAAAGTACTAAGAGACATCTATCTAGCTATGAACTACCTTCTAAGAGCTTGGATGATAAGATCCTTCAGCTTCCTCATGCTGACGCTGACCTGAAAAATGTTTCAGTAGGTTGGTGAGCTACTGGCTCAGTGAATATAATTTCACCCAACCATCGCAGATAACTCATTTTATGTTTATTAAACTGAAATAAAATACAATAATTACTACACTGAGTAGATCTAAAACAATATAGTTAAATACTACATGGAATGTAAATATTACTTTAAAAGAGAAACTACTGTGAAACTATACCCGAATCTTTCTTAACCTTTCTTACTTCTAAGAAACTCTTTAAACCTATATGAACATATTTTAGCTTATGCCCTGATCATATGCAGTTTACTCAACATATGAAGACTCATGACAAACTACGATCTCGCCGTACAAGACTTAGCTTAAAACTCGCAAAGCTAAGCCTAGAACTGAATCCGAGTCTGCTTGACTCGAACTGTCATGTCTGACTAAGGTGGCTAACCAACTGGCCTTTAAGTGGACCTCTCCTTCTAGGCTGAGTACACAGGCGGAGGGTCTGAGACGCTCCGTGGGCCTCATCTTGGTACGCTCTATGGGTACCTCTTGGTTACCACCAGGATCTCCAGTTCATGTTGGGTAACCTATCTTCTCTTAGGAGACTTCATCAAGGACTTTGTATCCCCGCACGCTCTATGGGTGTGATCTGATCCCCATATACTGGTCACTGCCAGGGTGGATCATTTCCTCCCTACAGTGCAGACATCCGTAGGGAATCTACGGTGTTCAGGGCACCTATGTCTATTATTTTATTATTCTTGGAAAGCTCTTTCTACATTATACCTTTCTCTTACTTATACTTGACTCTGATATCTCTATGGTACCGCGTCTATTTAATTGAAGTTTATAATACAACATGTATATCATCCTTTGCTTGGCAGAGAAGTATATTTAAAACACTGTAATATACTGAAAATTCAACTAGATATGCAGGCAGACAGACTGAAATTCTTAATTAAACTGAATACATGTCAACTTGGCACATATACACTAAAATCATGCAATTGAGCTTCTTAATACAATGATAAAACTTAATTGCTTGACACATGAGTAATCATCATTAACACATGTAAATTAATTGTACTTTCTTGGAAAATGTGCACATCAACCCAAATCATGAGTTGTGCATCACATAACTAAATTAAGAGTTAATTACTTATCATGGAATGAATTATTGTTAATAACTAAGAATTTCTAATAATATTCTTAAGAAACGTGCCAATTTGTGTAAATACTAAATCACACACATTAACTATAACAGAGAGTGTGCAACAGATTTATATTGAGACATTGCATGTCATTGTATATTTCTTTAAATTGTACAACTAATTAATTACTAAAATCATACAACCTAGGTTTATACCCAAATTGTACAGCTACTGTAAATACAGGGTCGTTTCCTACTGTCTTTAACTTTTAAATTGAGCAATCTAGAATTTAATCAGCCATCTAATTCCAGTAATCCAAATCACACAAAATAGTTAAAAAATTAGGATTGTGCAAACGTGAAGGTGAAAAGCATGTAACAAAAAGTCGGGTGATGCCAAGACTACCTGGCACTTGGGTAATCGTGGTTACCTATGAAAAACACAGGTCTAACAAAAAATTATCCATTTCATGGAGTAAATCTTGCTAGGTGAGTGAAATTCTACTCACAGAGGTTCGAGATGGATGAAATCAATTGGAACTTCATCCAGAGCCTGTTTCCGAGAGTCTGCGGGGTTGTCTTCAACCTCAGTTTGCTATGGTTTGAACCTACTGAAAGCAAGCAGCTAAAATCTCACAAATAGGTAGGAGAGGGGAGGCTTGGCTAGGTGTTAATCGTTGATGGGGTTGCAGATTCTGGTCTGGGCCTCAAGGCTGAGCTCGATAGCATCTTTTCCTTTATGTTATACTGTGCCCAAGGTGGCTCCCTGGTCGCTGCTCCGTGTAGCTACTGCTATAGGCCGACCAATGTTCTTGCTAGTCGAGGCACCGCTAGGGCAAGGAAGGGGAAGTAAAAGGATGGAGGAAGAAGAAGGAAGTAAGGCGCATGCTGAATTGGCCCTCTCAAGCCATAATCGTCCACGCCCCTACTACTACTTGGTCAGGGCAACACTTTTTGGTCGGGGGCACCGCTTCTACGTTGATGCACAGGGTAGAGGCGAGGATGAGGAGGGGAAATATGGAAGAAGAAGAAGAAGAAGGGGAAACGACACATTGCTTCTCGGAGCTGAGGTGCTTGAAGAAAATCACCTGCCCTTTCCCCTTTGTTGCAGCCGATCGGGCGCAGCTGCTTGAGCACCTGCTTCAAGCGGTGTTCGATAGGGGAAGATGATAAGGAATAAAAGGGGTGAGGGGTTATTAATCCAATTAATGGAAAAATTGTAGCCAAGTCAAAGAAAACTAGAAAACGTCATATATTTTGCCTCAGAGGTCCAAATCAAGCGATTCTTTTTGCAAACTTTCAAGCAAGAGATCCTCTACCTTCTCAAGGCATAAAACACAATAACTAAACCATCTTATCTAGGTTAATCATCTTAGGTAATTAACTTATTGATTAACACTACAATTAACATTAATTACATCAAATGAATCAATCTCGACTAATGATTCACATCTTAGCTTATCTTGATTAAACATGATGTTTAACAAGGTACTTAGCACTAATCAAGGTACTTCACACTAATCGTGGTACTTACTGACTAACCTCAATGTGGGTTGTAACACACTTGGACATGTAGTTGACGGGTACAAGGATGTACTGGTATCCTTTTGATGACGGGAAAGGACCCATATAGTCGATTCCCCATATATCAAAGATCTCCACTTCCACTCATTCTGCCATAGGCATTTCACTTCTTTTGTTGATATTAGTAGTGAGTTGGCATTCCTTACCTGCCTTTACAAAGACGTCGCGTCTTTAAATAGGGTGGGCCAGTAAAACCCAGATTGGAGTACCTTCACAGTAGTTCTCTCTCCACTGTGGTGCCCTCCACAAGGCGATGAGTGACATTCTTTCAGGATCGACAAAACTTCTTCCTCAGGTATACATCTCTGATAAAAATTATCAGAACACCTTTTAAATATCAAAGGATCATCCCAATAATAGTTCTTGATGTCAGAGAAAAGCTTTTTCTTCTAGTTGTTCGTGATCTCAGGTGGCAGATGGCCACAGGCCAAATAATTACAAATATCAGCGAACCATGATAATCTTTGTTCCTCCGATTGAGCCATCAGTAAGGCTTCATCAGCATAGTTATCATTAATAGGTAATTGATTTTCCTCATTGCAAATGATTCTGGATAAGCAGTCAGCTACCACATTCTCCTTTCCTTTCTTGTCTATAATTTCATGATCAAATTCTTGCAATAATAGAGCCCATCGTAGTAGCCTTGGCTTGGTATCTTTCTTCTGCATATGGTATCGTATAGCGTTGTGGTCAGTATACACTTTCACTTTGGACCCGATAAGGTATGACCGAAATTTATCAAATGCAAAAACAATCGCTAACATTTCCTTTTCCATGGTGGTCTAATTCACTTGAGATCTGTCTAATGTGTGAATGGTGTAACATATGACATGATACTTTTTGTCTTTGTTTTGTCCTAGGAATGTGCCTATGAAATAATCACTAGCGTCACACATTATCTCAAATGGCAGCTCCCAATCTGGGGCTTGTAGGATAGGTGCATAAGTCAGAGCTTTCTTCAAGGTCTCGAAAGCTTCTAAGCATTCGTCATTGAATTCAAAAATTGCATCCTTGATCAGCAAATTCGAAATGGTTTTGAGGTTTTTGAGAAATCCTTGATGAACCTTCTATAGTATCCAACATGGCCTAGAAAACTTCTTACCCTAGTCACAGACTTTAGTGGTGGGAGTTTAGAGATAGCTTCAATTTTGCTTAGATCCACTTCAATGCCTTTCTTGGAAATTTTATGTCCTAAGACAATACCGCTCTGGACCATAAAGTGGCAATTTTCCCAATTTAGTACCAAGTGTTTCTCCTTGCATATTTGTAGTACTAAGGATACATTTCTTAGCAAGCATCAAAGTCCTTCCCGTATACTAAAAAGTCATCCATAAACACCTCAACTATATCTTCTAAGAACTCAGAGAATATAGAAATCATGCAACATTGGAAAGTTGTGGGAGCATTGCATAAGCCAAAAGGCATTCTTCTAAAGACGTACGTGCCATAGATGCATGTAAATGTCATTTTCTCTTGATCATCAGGGTGGATCAGAACCTGATAAAATCCAGAATATTCATCTAAGAAACATAAATAGTCATTGTGGGCAAGTCTTTCCAAGACTTGGTCAACGAATGGTAGGGGAAAATGGTCTTTCTTCATGGCTGAATTCAATTTTCTATAATCTATGCACATCCTCCAGCCCATAACTGTTCTTGTGGCTACTTCATCACCATTATCTCCTTTCACTACTATCATCCCCCTTTCTTAGGAACTACATGAATGGGGCTTACCCAGTTGCTGTCGCTTATCAGGTATATAATCCATGCATCCTGTAGTTTCAATATTTCTTTCTTGA
The DNA here is from genome assembly GCA_963693085.1 of Alisma plantago-aquatica. Taxonomy (NCBI): domain Eukaryota; kingdom Viridiplantae; phylum Streptophyta; class Magnoliopsida; order Alismatales; family Alismataceae; genus Alisma; species Alisma plantago-aquatica. The sequence goes on along the minus strand of OY856411.1, from coordinate 915,008,228 downwards.
CTACTTTGTTTAGCATCAGGTTCAATTTTCTTTGAGGCTGAACCAGTGGATTTGTAGATTCTTCTAAATTTATCATGTGCATGCAAAGGGCTGGGTTAAGTCCTTTGAAGTCTTCGACAGAGTATCTGATTGCCTTTTTGTGTTTCCTCAACTTTTTTAGGAGTCTTTCCCTCTATTCTTCCATTAGGTTTGCGTTAATGATGACGGGAATCCATGAATTCATATTTTAGTTCTTCAGGGAGTGGTTTCAATTCTAACTTCAGCTTGGGAGCCTCTTGCTCTTTGCTTGACTGTTCCAGAGAAGCATATTTTACAGTCTCAATTACTTCTTCATTATCACTGAGATCTTCTTCGCCTAGGTAAAGATAATCTAGTATTTCAACCACTTCTGGGTCTTCCACCAGAGGATTTTGGTTGTTCAGGGCCCTCATCAGGGGGTCTACTATGGCCTTTTCCTCTTGAACTTCCTCACAGTATTGGTTGTAGTTGTCCATGAAGTAAACTGATTCGAAAAGAGACGGTCCCTTCATGGCACCCTTCACTTTGAAGTATATGTGATCGTTCCCAGCCTGGAGAGTTATGATGCCTTCAACGACATCTATCAAGGCCATACCAGTTTCCAAGAATTGTTGTCTGAATATCATAGGACATTTTGGGTCCTCGACAGTGTCTATCGCAATGATGTCGCAAGGGATGAAGAATCTTCCCACATGGATTGGGACATCTTCTACTATACCAACGGGTCTCTTGAATGTGAGATCTGCCATTTCAATCCTCATGTTTGTTTTGACCATGTCGGTCAATCCCAGTCTTTGAGCTAAACTTAAGGACATGAGGCTAATGTTCACTCCCAATTCTACTAGACCTTTCCTTTCAATGTTGTCCCCAACACAAAAAGGGATGTTAAAAGCTCTGGGATCTTTCTTCTTAGTCGGCAATTCATCTTGAACAAAGGAACTAGACATGTTCGCTAGGTGCACTGTTTCAACATGGTTTCCTCTCCTTCTCTTTGTTATGAGATCTTTGAAAAACTTCACATACTTGGGCATTTCCTCCAAGGCATCAAGAAATGGAACATCTATGTGCAACTTCTTCACTACTTCCATAAATTTTTCATATATTTTCTTTAGGTGTGCCTTGATGAGCTTGTATGGGAATGGCACCCTTGGTGCATAGGGATTTTTCTTTGCGAAGATTTCCTCAACATGATCTGGATCCCTAACTTCTCCACTTTTCATTTTGCTTTCCTCGGCAGACTTTCCCTTATCAATAGACTTCTCATAAGTAATTTCTTTCTCAGGTTGTGGTTCCTCATCTTTTCCTTCCTCGGTGTCATCCCTAGTTCCAAAATTTCTTAGTGTCCTCCCAGATTGGAGGGTATCCATTTTTGCAGTCTCCGTATTTGATGGAATTTTTCTTGAGGGATTCTTTACTAATTCTGCCAACTACGCAAGCTGTTGGTCAATTTGGCATTGGTGTGTCTGCATATCTACCATCTGAACTTGCATGGTTGTCAGGATGCCAGAATTAACTAGAGCACTTTGGGCTAGTTGATCATTCACTGTGGCTTGTCTCTTAGCAAAATCAAATAGTTTGGCGACTAAGTGTTGTTGGCTATTATCCTTTCCTTGTCCTGATCCTTGGCCTTGGCTCAGCCCTTGGCTTGGTCCTACTCCTTGACGATTCTGATTCTTACCTTGTCCTGAGTAGTTGTTCTTGTTGGTTTGATAGTTGGTTGTTCGAGTATACTAAGTTTGTCTGCTTCTCTTTTTGAAACCTGGTGGAAATTTTTGTGAGTTGCTTAGTTGGTGTGAATTGTCGGCTGTGTCTTTGTTTTCGTAGTTGAAACTAGGATGGTATGGCCTCTTGAAGTTGGTGTAGGAAATGTTCTGTGTATCTTCTTCACTTTCGCTTTTGTCACTTTCCTGTGGCTTAGTGTAGATACAATTATCAACCCCATGTCCTCCTTCTCCACAGGTGACACACTTCATGACCTTCTCGGTATGCTTCTTGCCTTTAACTCCAATATCTTTCAGCTATTTTATATCAGTTGCTATTTCTGAATATGTGTTGTTATCGTTTCTAAAGCCTTGGCCTCCATATATGGTCATTCAGCTCCTACCTTCCTCATTGTCATTCTGTCATTCCTATCATAGTCTATGCTTGCTTGCAGTGTAGCCATGTTTTCTATTATCTTCATGGTTCTGCTTGGCTTCTTCCCGAGGAAATCACTGTCAGTGACTACGTTCAATGAAGTCCCATCTGTATGAGTTAGCCCATTATAGAAAGTGGTGATTAGGAACCCCTTACGATAATTGTGGTGTGGGAAATCCCTAAGGTACTCCTAGAAATGTTCCCATGTTTCATGCAAGTCCCCACCCAGTTTTTGTGCAAAAGAGGTAATCCTCTGCATGTTGTGAATTGTTCTCTCTGTAGGATAAAACTTAGTAACAAAAGCATCTTCTAGGGGTCTCCACCCATCTATAGATTGATGAGGGAGATTAAGGTACCAAGACAAAGCCTTGTCTTCTAAGGAAAAGTTGAAACCCTTGCAGTATATCACCTCTTGCAAGACTCCCCTCATCTTGATAGTATCATAAATATTTTTAAAAGCATCGAGTTGATGGTATGGGTTTTCTCTTGAAATAACATGAAAAGGTTTATTATGGATCATTGAGATGACCGTTGGTTTTAACTCAAAATTTGTTGCATTGAAGTTTGGTATGATGATCGAACATCTAGACTCATTGGCCCTTGTTGCTGCCAACTCTCTAAGAGTCTTCCCCTCTTTGTCATCCTCGCTATCGCTATCCCTGTGATTGTGATCTCTCTCGCCATCCCGCTCACAGTCGTCATGGTTCCTTCTATGTCTGAGGTGATGGAAATGATCTTTGTGGAGACGTTCGTCCTTGCGACGATCATCTTTGTGTTGCTCTTCATGTTCTTTTGGTTCAGGCTCCTCTCTTTCTTCTCCAGAGGGAGGTGGATTGTATGAGATCCTAGCACGTTCTTCACCGGAGCAGTGTTCGTCCCTTCGAGAAGGCATCTTGTCTCACGGGAGGAACAAAAGCTCGGATGAAGATTAGACTTGCCTTCTTCGGTTACCCTAACAAAGCGTACGGTTAAATTAGAAAAAATGGACACGTAAAACAAACGGTAGTAACGGTAAGTTGGCAGGGTTAAAGATTTAAGTTTAGTTAAGCTTATCACTAAGCTTGAGGCATGACAGTATAGAGGAGTGGATTCAAGTCCTTAATAGTGACATTTTTCCTTATCCCTGACAACGATACCAAAAAGTTGATCGGCCTAAATCACACGTCCAAAAGGAGTGGATTTAGAGTAGTCGGGATTTTAAAGAGATATCCTGACTCTCAGGCCCTCGCAACGATAAATGGGGTCCGATGTAGCAATCGGGGTTGAACACAGGGACAAGGTTGGCAGTGTTAAACGTATAAAATCTAACACTATTATACTCCAGGTGATGAGGGTAATTAAAGGGGTGCTCCCTAAGGAACAATGATACTCAAACCAAAGTAAGGCAAGAAAAATGAAGATAAGAAGAATGAACAATAACAAAAACAAGATGTAACGAGTATATGGAAGGAAACTTGGATCGGGTTTCACCTGTTAAGGTATCTCTCCAACTTGCAACATCGTCTCTCTCTCTCTTGTATACTCCTATCAAGATTACAAGCAACCAATTATAGTGTCTATTCCACTCTCGCTTGAGATGAGTATAGATCTAAATCTAAGGGTAGCCTCTCTCTCAAGATGAGCACACGTAAACCACATACCATAACATACGATTTAAAGCTTTAGCATTCCAACACTCTCATGTATTTGTACCACTCCATAACACATGATAAAAGTGATATTACTCTCTCGAGATATCAACTATCAAACATCACAAGATGGTAGCTAAGCATACAAGTGAAGCATTAAAATAGGTGTATGGAGATAATCTTGATAAGAGTCATGCTTGCAGATAGCATAACGGCGTTATAGAAAGATGGATACATGAAGTCCCACAAAATGAGGAGGGAAGTATAGTGGAACATAATGATAGATCTAGACAGAGAGGGAAGGAATGTGACATGACACGATACTTCTTCAGATTTGGATCTAGCATGTCAATGACACAGACAATCTTCTTCTCTTGAAGAAGGAGTCTTCAGTCTTCTCTCTCCTTAGATTTCACCTTTGGAGATCCTAAACTGGTGGATGGGATGGAATGGAATGAGTCTGGGATGCAGCAACACTTCGTGGTCTTCAAGATCCGATCTATCATCTGCCCCTCTGACAAGATGGGTGTGTTGCCTATTTATAGGCGCACTCCACTGACTTAATCCTAGACTGTGGTTATGGTCTGGGTTGGGGGGTGTAACACCATGGTCGCGGTCTACTCTTTATTCCTTCTTTTGTCGTGGTCAAACTTGTTCGTGACCTGGACGTAGCTCGCGGTCTATATGTGGCTCACGGTCAAGGTTGGGGTCGAGGTCTCCCCATTTGGTCGCAATCTGTAGTGATCATGACCCCATTTAGATCGTGGCCTTCTGAGTTGATTGTGACCTATAGGCTTATCAATGATCGTGACCTCTAAGTTGGTCGCAGTCTGGCTTGAGTGCAAAGCGACCGCAAGATTAAGGTATTTGAAGACCTCGACCTTGGTGATATGGTTCTTATAGCATGAATGGGTCGTGGTCGAGGTGATGACCACGACTTGGGATATATTTGTACCTAAAACCAATGATAGATGTGTAAGTGAAGTCTTTGACAAAAAGATGCTAAATTTGTGGGGAAAGTTAGCAAAATATATGCAAAAAGAGGTATAAAATATATACAAAAAGTATGTAAAATGAAGTGTTATCAGGGACACCCAATGAAATTGGTGATTTGCGTGTAAGTATAGTTTTTAGTGCCCAAATTATTTGTTAATGTTTGCATCATATGACCGTTTAATAATGCAACATATCTATGAATTTAACTTATAGGGGTGTGCAAGCATTCCATAGAGGTAGAGGGAAAGTAGATAAGAAAAAGAAAGCAATAACTTGGTAGAGTGTTGATGTAGTCTTCTCATTCTAATTGCATAATATATTACAAACTCTGCTTAACTGCATTTATTAACGTAATTGTAAATCTATAGGGCGCTATATAAGATAATGATTGGGCATGTACATATTATGTGATGAATTACATGTAGACAACTATTATGCACGTGCAACATATCAAAACTATTGAGAATGTTATGCTATTAGTCTTGGATCATATTAATGAAGTAGTCTCATTTGATAAAATCTAATCTAGTTAGAATTATGTCTTCTTCACTTTGTAGTTTTTTTTACACTAATGAACCCTATACATTGGAATAGCTGAGTGACCTACGTGAATAGTGGGAAGACTGCTTAATCAAAGATGTGGACTTGAACTAGGAATGGGAGGGTTGATTTTATAGTTCAAACTTTGATTTTAGATTTTTGTTTGTTATATTATAATAAATTGTGATCCTAAAATATGAGATGGAAGTTGATGTTGATATGTATTTGTGTGTTTGAATTGAATGTGAAGTGCAAATGTGTATGAATTGAATGTGAAGTGCACGAGGAAGAAAATGATGTGTATTTGTGCATATGTATGAAATAGAATGTGTGGTTGAGAAATGAATCAATTGAGTTGTGAGTTCCTGAATATTTTTGCACATTTGAAGTGAAAAATGATAAAAGGTTGAGGTTTTTTGGCATGTTCGTGCCTATTGTATCAAAATGCATTGCAATATTTTGTATGTATATCTTTTTGTTGCACATTTTATGGCCTGTTGTTAAGCTATGATGTTAGTAGAGGGCTATGATTCTTCAGAATTTTTAGTTTTGAAGAATTACAAGTAGTAGGTAGGCTAGCAGATGGATAATAGGTTTGCAGACCAACTATATAAAAAATAGACATTTCTCATCGATTATTTCATAATAATTGACTATGTACGCATTCTATGTCATCTATATAGAACAAACTGACGGGGTATACCTAAAATTTTCACTATTCAATCTCTAATAAAAACAATGTCATGATATTCAAAGTCAGTTATTTATCATTACACAAACGACGAGGAACTGTCAAAGGTGTCGATTGTTGTTCTTACAAAAAAAAGAGGAAAGGTCAAAGGAGACCACAAATGCATCACCCACTACGTGTTACGTCATTAGTTTTGTTGTAATGCAGACCTATGGACAAAAATTATTGTCGTCGATTTTCTGAACCAACAAAGAATATCTTGAGTTTTAGTGTCGCCCCCATGGTCATCAGTTTTTAATTGATGATGTATGCCTAACATAACTGACACTATATCCCCATTTTGTAGTGGTGCAAATAATTCAAATATGTGCACTCCAACTAGTCAACCTATATTGACCCCCACCATCGTCGTGTGTAGATGATCCAACAATGGAAATTATTGATCATCCCTAGACCTCTGCATTTCTGTGGGATCAAGAACTAATTAGATAAGTGGTGCTAGTAAGAGAGAGTGTCGATGCACTCACATCTTCCTTAGTACCTAATTTCTAAGACCAAGGAGATTCAATTCAAAGGCTAATTGAAATAGGCTACTTGAAATACTAGATTGCCAACTCCAAGTAGCCACCAAGGTTGCAAACTGCAGAAGAAATGTGCTTCAAGTTGTTGAACAAGGAGGCATTAAAGTGAAACAGTTTGATATATAGGAAATGATGCATGGTGGAATTGGTGAATTTTGAAATCATTTCTTTCAAAGATCAACAACTTCATGAAGTAGATGTTAAACAAGGTAGGATAGTTCAATAACTCATTAATTCGGTTACAACACGACTACGAGATCCAGAGCACAACCATGAAGACCTCAATCAGATAAGCTACTCCATTGTACCTAATGAGGAACACATTTCACATTCATATTCGAGATACCATCTTAAATCAACAAGATTTTTCTATGAACACCCATTTATCTAGAGGAGTCCTTCATTTCATCCATATGATTCAACTGAGCAATCAATGGAGGAATTACAAGGTCCACAGTAATGGACCAACGATGGTGATTACTTTCACTCTCCTCATGGAAGCCAAACAACCTCGCAATTCGAGGGGCAATTTGAGCGACCTGATTAAACTTTTATCCTAAACCAAAGTTACTCCTCTCACATTGAGACTTGTCACATTTCTCCAATCATCATCCTACTATGGTTTGGAATAGTTTGTTTGATGAGGGTGATGACAATTGTTCAGTCCGGGGAAGTGATTAATGACGATGAACTTGAGTAGCATGAGATGACATTTGATACCATTCCACAACAAGGATTGGTAGGCATTGAAGGAGCGAGATGGATGATGAGTATATTTTTACCCATTTAACATGTTATTTTATTCGCTTTGTAGGGGGTTTTGTGTCTTTATTTCCTAGTTTTAGCTTTATATTTACTTAAATGCAACTATTTTCCCTTTCTGTATTTTAATGCATTTTCATATGTATTTCGTGCAGATCAACCAAAGTTGCACCGCGACACCTAGATGGACAATTGGGACCTCATGATGTTACACCTCTAGGGAAGGAAGGCCCAAAAGTTTTCTCTACGACCACCTTCCAACCACCTAGTCAAGCAAGCGGCTCTGCCAATTTCCCGACTCAAGCTACTCTCCAACTAGAGTCTTCTAGATTCCTATATCTTGAGATGCATGTTCAACATCCAACCCATTCTGGTTCATCCATGGTGGCTCTCCAGAGGATCGGGCACAAGGTTCAAATTGAGCAACCCATGTGAGTCACCTTTTGGACCGAGTACGGGACATGCAAGCAGATGCCTTGGACCATAAGCATTCATCTTTAGGGTTTCGAAGGTGAGGAATGCATATATAAAAGGGAACCCTTATCATCCATTCAAGGGTCTTTGATTGGTGATTAGAAACCACATTCTACAACACAAACCCTAGCAAGGAGCAAGGAGGCAGCATCCACAACAAAGAGATTGGTCTTCCTGCACCAGGAGTCATGGACTTCTCCATCATTCCTACTATCTCTTTGTTGTTGTCCCTCGGCATGAGTGAGTAGATGCCTTGTGATGGGGCATGGGGACTAGCCAAGATCTCCTATATTTTATCTCAGCTTGTATCTAAACATGATAATATAGTTGCTAAATAAAATACCATTCTGCTTGATGCCTTACTTTGCAAATTGACAACTTGTTCTGAATATTAGTTATAATCATGGATACACAGGTTGTTGTGAGCATGATTAGAACATCAGAATGATCTTATTGTCCCCCTGAGAAAACAACAAGGGATAGTGAGGTGGTTGAACTTCGATCTACTACATGTCGAGGATGTCGGTCATAAGTAAAGGATTTTAGTAACATAGGCAAGGAACTTGGGAGTCAAGGATGATCATTTCCAAGGGAGACCGTGTTAGGTGACAACTTGTATCCCGTGAGGGTGCAGCAGCTAAACCTCAATTTAGCAACGATTATTGGAGAGTTAGATCTTGTTATGGTAATTACACAGGTTCGTGTAGTGAAACGCCATGCCCTGGTGCTCCTTATTACTTGTTATTTACTTCCTTAATCTTTGTTTCTTTTAGCAACATCTTATTTTAATCAATCTTTCAACTACTAGGTGATAAATATTACTCTCACTACTTATGAATTAATTTAATTATTTAAAGAGTTTGTCCTTTGGGTTTGATCCTTAAGTATACTGCAATAAGGCATCCACTCTTTTGGAGTGGGGAATTAGTGCACTGCTTTTGGTAAACTTAGGAGACTATTCTTTTAGGTTTTATCTTGGTGCAACATTTATAGCCCGATCAAAAATTGGCATCGTTGTCGGGGACAATAGTAGTTAAATAGATTCGGAAGTATAAGCATAATTAGGGTTTTTTTATTTGTTTTTCTTGATGATATTGAAAATCCTCCATAACCAATTGCATCACTCACAATCATTCTTTCTCTTTTCATACACTCCTAGCCTATGCAAAGATTCGGGAGTCTTGGAATCCAGATTTCCTTTCGATCCCAAAATTGAGAGAACTTTCAAAAAACATCACTAGGAGATATTCATGGAGGATGAGGCGGTTGTGGAAACAACAATTCAAGTATGCATCGATGCAGCAATCACAGCCAAGTGAGTATTACTCGTCACAGAATCTAGAGAATAGGCAGAGGCTGAGTTCAACACCAACCTAAAAGCCACCCAAGTCGCAGAGCATGTGAAAGAACTATGGGATTTTTTTCATCACTAAAGGCACCGACTTGACTCATCCAGTCCAACCCCCAAGTGACTTGATTGAGAACAGAGCCCAATGGGTCAACGTATTGCAAAACTCCACCTTTACGGTAACGATTGGAGACAATTTTAGGGAGCATCTCCTCAACTTCATCGAACTTTACTGGATGATGAAGCCAGCAAGCGTCATTAATGATGCCATGCGACTCCAGCTATTCAAGTATTCCCTGATAGATAAATCCAAGGAATAGTACAACACTCTTTGAGGAGATCTGATCAATAATTGGGTGGCCCTAGAGAACAAGTTCCTAGAACAATTGTACCCCCCTTCTATGACATTCTCGATCGGGTGACAAATTATAAGAATCAATCAAGTACCCAAGGAATCTTTGTATGAAGAATGTGAGTGATTCAATAAACTCTATGCAAGTTTCCACATCACGACATCCCAGAGAATCAAATTATTGAATTCTTCTATTGGGGAGTGGATGATGACACAAAGAAATTCCTCGATTCCTCCTCTAAGGGAAATTTCATGCAACAGAGTTTCGACAACACACTTAAGATCATCAACTTTATGGTAGAAAATCAGATCCACGGACCAGGCCTTTAGGCAAGGTCATACAAAGTATCATGGTATAAGATCGATTGGAAATCAAATCTATCTCTAAAGCATTGAAAGCCCTCTCCCTCTAGCAGGATAATATTGAGAAATCCTTATGTGCGTATGAATGAATGAGAAAGATTCCCCAAGTACAAACCATTGTCTCTTCGTGCAAATTTTGTCATGTGGTTGACCACAACACTGTTTACTACTAATATCTATACGCTGCATTCAACAAGCATCAGACATGACAAAAATACATAGTTACTCAAGTCTAAGACGTGAAATCAATTCACAACATTCCAAAGAAAGAGTACTATAACCCAAACCAAGACCATACTCATACAAGTTTCTAATACATGTACCCTGTGGGAGCCGAGGGACCAAATTAGTCCTTAACACAAAAGGATCAGGTGAGAGCACCAATGAGATATAATGGCCCGCTCAAGAAGGGAAATTTTGGGTTCAACTTTCCCATCCGGAACTACTAGCAGTGACATCAATTCCAAAATCTGAATCAAGAACCATTGCAGATCAAAGTTGTGCCAGTGTAAGACCCAATGAAAACACTTTAGGATATGATGAAATCAAGACTCAACTCGCCAACGCCACTACAAATCAAAACATGTTGGAATCCCAAATCACTCGATTGGTGGCTAGTCAACAACCCCAGGCATCTAGAGTAGCCGGAATAGTTAAACGTTGTAATGACCAGGTTAAGGAATGTGCATACCACATCCCATGTCACCATCCCAGCTGACAAAAATGAGAGAACCTCAATCCAAACTTCACAATACTCAGTCAGCAATCTAGATAATCAGGCGGTGGGATCTCTCGTGATTACAACAAATTCTAACTCTAGCTAGAATATAATGGAAGAAACTCCGCCAGGAAACTCTGAAGCTCCTACAATACCAATGTATATGCTATGTGTACCGCATGCAAGGCTCTACATGTACACCAAGCTCAGTGACTGACTCAAGAAATTCAAGGATACCATGAAGAAAGTCCATGGTAATATACCATTCCTAAATCTATTAAGAGAAAACTAGCTTGGTGCAAGCACTTTAAGACAACTTTGTCAGGTAAATGTTTGACTCAAGAAACCAAGACAACAAATTTGTCTCCAATCCAACAAAGATGTGATCCAGGATCCCTGTGGATAGATTGTTTCTTTGGTGATGACACATGCCAAAAGGGACTAGCTGACATAGGCACTAGCATATCCATTATGTCCTATACCTTATACCAGTGCCTAGGGTTTATAGACCTTCTACCCAAGAATTTGACCATTTAGTTGATTAATGCATCCATAAATAAGCCATTGGGGATTATCGAAGATGTCCCAAAAAAGCTAGGTCATGATACCTACTTTCCATGCAATTTGGTGGTCATGCACATAAAAGAAGACAATAAGCTCCCACTCATTTTGGGAAGACCATTCCTAGCTACTGTGAGAGCTCTAGTAGACGTCGAAGCTAGAAAACTCATTCTATGACTAGGGAATATACTATTGAGTACCGAGTTCTTTAAGACCTAAAGAGGGTGCACAATCTGATTGAAGCTTTTAAGGCAGAAGGTAATGTAGAACTACACCAATAATGCTTACAAGATGCCGACCAAGACAATAGAAACTGACATGTGGGAGAGCAATGCACATCATTTATACATGATCAAGGGCTCGTAGTTTTCAAGTATATAGGTTTGGATACCATGTCTTCTAGCTCAGCTTAAAAACACTACTATTGTCGAGTATGCATTGCTAAATAGGGATGCTTGCTTGGAGGCTACCCAACCCATTATCTTTTTTCTGTATTTTTCCTTTTACTTTCTATTTATTTCCATTATTTTCTCTTGATAAATCCATTCTGAAAAGAAAAGAGTGAGGATAGAAGGAGAAGGAAGAGTATCATGCCTTTGACAACCATAAATGGGTAAGCCGAAGTGGCGGGAAAATTCATGATGATATTCTCTCACCCTTCCATAAACTCCAGGTTGCACAATCACTCGACTGACAAAAAGAGATTTCACAATCTTGTGAAGTGATAAGTGATGCGGCAAAGTTAGATACATGCCTTGAGAGGATTGTTCTCTATATGTTTTCCATATTATAAAGTATTTTTCTCTCACACATAAATTCTCCTACTTCTCATGAGAATCATTATTCTTTGGAATTGGTCACTATTTTTTATCTCAATCAAATTATCAATATTCACTGACAGATTTTGATCAGGACTTACCAAGAAAATACACCACGCGCTAGGGATCATGCATCCATGCGTAACCGGCAATACCTTTTTGAGAACTCGTAACAATAGTTTAGACTGCTATATAATGTGAAAGGCATAGGTCGGCCAACACCAGAACTCTCGAACAATATAGCTCAGCCTAAGCCTTCATATCTCTCCTACATTGACACTGTCCATCGTAGAAACAAACATCAACACCAATGACGGATTCTGACAAGGAGGCGGTGGCCCTCCACCAACCGACGAGATCCCTTTTAGTCATGATTTGTTTTGTTACTAGTATCAAGATAGCTATGTCCCATGGGATCTTCAGTTCATGCACCTAGCACATTGTCAGGGGATGCCAGCTCCAGACTAAGATCCATTGATCAAATGGCTCAAATGATCAGCAAGCCATCACCCTATAAGTTAGGCATTGGATGAACATAGGCTACGGATAATGGGGTGTCAGGCCCAAGGCACCAATGCCTCCGCCCAATGAAGACCATACAAAATTTGTGGCCACCACCACACCGGTATGAGAGCATAAAGAACAGAAGAAGGACCAACTCTTAAGGTTCTATTATGTTCTCTTGGGACTGCCTCCTCCTCCATCTAAACCTTCCCTACCCTCCATATTAATTTCCCTCCATCTCTAACTTCTTTCTTCCCAAGGACGGGTCAATTTGAAGTTGGGGTGGGGTTGTGATAACACCCATTTTATGGCTGCTAGAGCCTATATTTTACTATCAAAACATCCTCCAAACCTAATTTCCTCTACGTTTTATCTTATTTTGTTGAATAGAAATAATGCCTACTATGTCCCTGATAACATTCCTATCTTTTGTAGAGTTTCTCTTATTTTTCCACAAAAAGAGTGTTCATGGGCCCTTCAGGCCCATCAGTAATGAAGCACCAATCCCGGCCCGATAGTGTGTGAGGCGACACACCACTTTACCCATCACGGTCACTACTCGATACGACAGCAACCTGACACGGTTGTGTCGCGTGGGAGCCTTGACCACTACAGCTCTTTACCCGACAGGGTGCCTTACTCGTCACGGTCTGTCCAATCGACGACATTGATTACACGATACAGGTACCCCTCGGTGCAGCAGCCCACCAAGATCCTTACCTACCACGACTAATGGCCCGACATACGTGTCGGGCGATAGACGTATCATCCCCTTCAAAGCCACGTGAACGGTGCCAGACGGAGGACACATGGCCCAATAAGAGCCGCAACTCCCACCAGCCTATCGTCTATAAATAACAGCTACAAGCCTACAATGGGATGGGCCAAACCCTACGAGAGATAACTCTTAGAGCACATGGGCTAGTGCATCGAGTTCCAGAGTTTGTCGAGTGATACAAGGTGAGCACACCCCCAACCTGAGAGGGATGGGAGGAGTTCACTTAGAACCTGACCTGGTAGCAACAAGCAGTGCAACATGACCCTCAAGGCTACTTCAACATGTCGGGTCCCTACCTGGGCTTCAACCCGAGATGGCTCACTCATCTATACCCGACATGAGGAACCTGAGAACCCTAAGATATTGCTAACCCAGTTTGTGTCTTAACCTGACACAGTACCCAACCCAAAATGGTCTATACCCATCAAGGGTGCAACTTGACAGGGTCGGCAACCCGACACGGCCATATCAGGTAGGGAGTCCTTTCTCGATACGCCCCTTACCCATCACGGTTCATGACCCGACATGGTCAAGAACCCAATATGGTCGTATCCCGATAGGGCTCCTACCCGTTACTGGGTTAATGTTATCTTAGGTGTCTGCTGCTATGTATATCGATCTCCTAAATCAAGAAGAGTGATACCGATCTTCCCTTTTACAACACTTTAATTTCATTTTACTATTGCATTGTAACTAAACCCTTTTATCTCTTTATGATTATTGGAATCTGTGGAGTTTATCTCATGTTGTTCTGTGTATGGCTTCTTTTTGTTGGATGATTTCTTTATAGCATCTGAGCTCTAGTCTCTTCTGTCTGGATCACACTTTTGACTAGCTAGCAAATTGTGTTTCTCGTTTTGACTCCTTTAAGAGAGGGATGTCGTAAACTCTAGAGCTTGGTTTGATTCAGGTGTACGAGAGTACCTAGAATTAGGGCTGACCCAGCCTATCTTTTTGCTCCACTCTATGCTTGGTACCCTTGAGAGAGGGAATTTAGTGCATGGCTAGTGGCACCTTCTTTGGGAAAAGTGGGTGCAGGATGTACGTCTTTGCCACTTGTTATGATTAAGTTTTCTTCCTTCGTGTTGTATTCCGAGAAAAGTTTTATCTCCTTGTCTTTCCTTTATTTAAAAACTTCCATACAAACTGCTAAACCCCCAAATCATAATCCTTCTAATAACTCCCCTTGGAGATAGGTTTTTGGTTTGATTCTTTATGATTCTTTCTCGTTGCATCAAAACCTTATCCTTTGACTTTTTGACGTGCTTATACAAGTAAAGCTTGAGTTTCAAAGTGCCATTCTTCCAATCTCTATGTTCGACCCCAAACTACTTTGACCCTATGCGAGTTGTAGGAGTCTTAAACATTCAGGTATTATAAATCTTCTAAAGTTCGATGACCTAGACATGTCTCCATTTTTTGACCCACATTTAAGGCTTGTCAACTTTTTGGTGCCATTGTTGGGGATCAATAATGAATATCATTCTACAAACTTGAGATTTACTTGCACTTTTCCAAAAACCTTGTATATATGCATATAATATTGCAAATATTTACTACACATGATTTATACAACACACTCACACTGTCACACTTCTTGTTTCCAGGTACTTCTTCACCTTTGCAAGCCATCCCTGTGTCTAACAGGCCATGGCTGAGCAAGCTCTCGAAGTTCGGTCCCTGCACTCATTTGTCCAAGTCAGGGCAAACGAAGAGAGGAATCTAGTAGTTGAGTAACTGCTCAATGTTGCCAACTTCGAGTTGAAGCCTGCTTTCTTCCAATTGTTGCAGCACAATCGGTTTGGGGGGAATACCATTGAAGAGAACCCATAGAACCAGCTTACAACGTTCAAGAGAACTTGTAAGACTTTTAAGATCAATAGGGTACCAATATATCACATCCATACCCAGTGCTTCCCCTTTTCTCTAAGAGACAAATCCTTGGAATGGTATACAAGTCTACAGGATGGAAGCCTCCCTGATTGGGAACATCTATAGAGAGAATGATCAAATGCCCAATGCATTTATCACCAAGTTCTTCCCTATAGAGAGAATGATCAAATGCCAGAACAAGATAACAAGGTACGCGCAGAAAGTCTCAGAGAACCTGCATGAGACCTGGGAGAGGTTCCAAGGCTATCAGAGGGAGTGCCCCCACCATGGTTTTTCTGAGCCTAAGTTGATCACTACTTTCTATAATGGGTTGTGCGTCGGAGAAAGGAAATCCCTAAATGTTGCATCTGGCAGTGATTTCTTGGGACTAAGTGCTCAAAGGGCCAGAGAGATTATAGACAATATGGACATGAACCAGCAAGATAGTGAGTACGACAAAGAGTCAATGAGCCACACCACTCTTAGAGAATTAATGGTGATGAAGGCATTGGTGGCTAAGTTGGACAAGATAGTAACTGATGTCCAAACCTTGAAAAAACAGGGATATAAGGGAAAAGTTTGGCAAAAGGTTGTGAGAAGTTGTGTTACTTGTGGGGAGCCAGACCACATGTCTGACTTCTGTCCACACACGGCCGCTCAAGGTGAACATGATGAAGACAGTATAGAGAATGTAAGCTACGTCCAGTATAGACACCCCGATCACCCTGGATTTTCATACAAGAACACCAGTGCATCTGAAAATTCTCATCAGCTGGTGGGCGGAACTTCCTTGGGAGTTCTGCCAAATCAGCAACACCAAGCAGGGTTCCCATAGCAGAGAAGTTTCCAATAGAACCAGCCACAAAAAATATCAATGATGATAGAGTTGATGTCTTTTGCTAAGAAGCAGAATGATCTGAATGAAAAGCTGCATAAAAGCTTTGAAGATAGTACGGCCTTGCTCAAGTTGATGCAATAACAAATGGGGGGTTTTTCTGCTCAGATAGGAGAGCTCCAGTAGGATAACAAGTAGATTGACCAGTACCTGGAAAGCCTAGCCCAGAGTATCAACCACCAAGTAGGGTGTTTCCCCTCCAGTACTAAGGAAAATCTATGTGGGAACGAAACCACAAAGATGGCCATTTTAAGGTTAGGAATAGTGGTGCAGCCAGCTATTGAAAAGAGAGCGACAGCGGCGATAGCACCAGCTGAGGATGTTAACCCTGAGGAATCAGGATAAATACCCACAAAGTCGAAGAAAGTGACGAAAGAAAGAGTCTACGATGTCCCTTTCGAGGAGCTTCTGGACAAATATGCACCTCGCATACCTTTCCCGCACAAGTTGGTAAAGGAACGGTTGAAGAAGAGGTATGAGAATTTCATGGTTGCAGTAAAGAAGTTGCACCTCGACATCCTATTCTTGGATGCTATCAAGGAGATGCCCACATACACAAAGTTCCTAAAAGACCTGATCTCGAGAAAGAAAAGAGGCAAAGATGTTGAAACTGTGAAACTAGTTCAAATGTCTAGTTCTTTTGTCAAGGCAAGTATGCTTTCTAAGAAGAAAGATCATGGGGCTTTTTTCATCCCCTTTCAGGTTGGGGATAACATAACCCGCAAAGTTATGGAAGACCTGGGAGCAAGTATCAGCTTAATACCCTTATCCTTTGCAAAGAGGTTAGGACTCACCGATATGGTGAGCACCAATATAAGAATTCATCTTGCTGATCACACCTTCACCAGACCAGTTGGAGTGGTTGAAGACGTGCCCATTAGAGTTGGGCGGTTCTTCATACCCTATAATATCATTTTGATCAACACCATGGAAGATCCTAGCTGCCTCATTATCTTCGAGCGACCCTTCCTTGCAACTGGTAGATCACTCATTGATGTGGAAGCGGGTATGATAACAATCAGAGTTGGAAGAGACCACATCGACTTCAACATCTATGATTGTATGAAAGCCTCCTTGTTCTTTGAGTCATCTTATTTTGTCAAAATCTATCAGCAACTATGCAATGAAGTAAAGGAAGAAAAGGCTATGGTAGACCCGCTGATGTGTGCTTTAGATGGCGAAGCACAGGTAGTCGAGGACCTAGAAGTGAAGGAACTCCTGGCATTTCAGGAAGCCAAAGATCCATCCAAAGCAGAAGACCCAGTGGAGACAGTGATGTATGCTGCCCTACAGAGTGATCATGTCAAAGAACAAGAAGAGAAAACCCCACCTGAATTGAAGGTTCTTCCAAGAGGTTTGGAGTACCGCTTTTTGGATGAAGAAAGTATGAATACAATCATCATCAACTCAGAGATAACTGACAGTCAGAAAGAACAACTTCTTGAGGAACTGAAGTTATAGAGAAAAGCCTTGGGTTAATTGATTAGAGACCTAAGGGGGGTCATCCCTTCTGTGTGTTTGCACAGGATCTACTTGGAAGAAAATTCCAAGCCTTACACTCATCCACAATGAAAGTTGAACGAGAAGCTGAGAGAGGTGGTCAGCAAGGAGGTTGTGAAGCTTTGTGACGCAGGAATCATTTACGCCATTAGCGACAGAACATGGGTGAGTCCCATTTAGGTAGTCCCAAAGAACGTAGGCATAACATTAATTAAGGGAGATAATGGATTTGAGGTGGCCACTAAGACCATCACCAGTTGGCAGATGTGTATAGATTATCGAAAGCTTAACACCGCCACTCACAAGGACCATTTCCCTCTCCCATTTATCGACCAGATGCTTGAGCGCCTGGCCCACCACTCTTACTTTTTCCAGTTGGATGGTTATTTGGGGTTCTGTTAGATCCCAGTCATCTGGATGACCAGGAAAAGACTACCTTCACATGCATCTATGGAACGTTTGCTTTTAGAAGAATGCCCTTTGTGCTCTGCAATGCACCTGTAACTTTTCAGCGGTGCATGAATGCCATTTTTGTAGACTTCTTGGAAGACAAGATGGAAGTCTTTATGTATGACTTTAGTGTTTATAGCATCTCTTTTGACGATTTCCTAAATAACCTATTTTTGGTAATGAGGAGATTGAAGAATAGAGTGTCACCCTTAATTGGGAGAAGTGTTATTGTATGGTACAGGAAAGGATAGTCATGGGACATAAGGTGTCCAATAAAGGCATTGAAGTTGACCAATATAAGGTGGAGGAGCTATCAAAGTTCCCTCCACCCTTGTTTGTAACAGGAGTAAGAAGTTTCTTGAGACATATTAGTTACTACTGGAGGTTTATCAAGGACTTCTCGAAGATTGCAAAGCCTCTGTCAAATTTGTTGATGAAGGACGTGAAATTTGATTTCACAGATGAGTTCTTGACAACATTCTCCACTTTGAAGGATGCTTTGGTCTCCGCACCCATTCTCCAGTCCCCCAACCAGAATCTTCCCTTCGCGCTAATGTGTGATGCTAGTAATTTTGCCATAGGCACAGTCCTTGGGGAAAAGAAAGATAAGAAGCATCATGTGATCTTCTATGCCAGTAAGATGCTAGATGAAGCACAAATGAATTACACCACCAATGAGAAAGAAATGCTAGCAATTTTTTATGCATTTGATAAGTTTCGATCTTATCTCGTGGGTTCTAAGGTGATTGTTCACACCGACCATGAAACAATCAAGTATTTGATACAAAAGAAAGATGATAAGCCTAGGCTATTATGATGGGCACTACTGTTATAGGAGTTTGATCATGAGATTATAGATAAGAAAGGTTCTGAGAACATGGTCACCAACCACATTTCGAGGATTAGGGTGGAGGATAACCACCCGCTACTGATCAATGAAAGTTATGCTGATGAAGCAATCTATGTGGCCCAGATGGCCAATCCTGAAGGGCCATGGTATGCCGATTTCTGTAACTATCTGGCCTTCAAACAACTACCCCCAGAAATGTCTTACAATTAGAAGAAGAAGTTTTTCTCCAATCTGAAGAACTATTACTGGGATGACCCCTGTTGTTCATATGTTGCACCAATAGCCTATACAGGAGGTGCATACCCAAGGACGAAGCCCCAAAGATCTTATTTGAGTTTCATTCCTCTCCCTATGGAGGGCACTTGG
Organism: Alisma plantago-aquatica; assembly: GCA_963693085.1. Classification (NCBI taxonomy): domain Eukaryota; kingdom Viridiplantae; phylum Streptophyta; class Magnoliopsida; order Alismatales; family Alismataceae; genus Alisma; species Alisma plantago-aquatica. The sequence continues at coordinate 914,989,027 of OY856411.1, read as the reverse complement.
ATGCTATAAGAACCGCGACCAAGGTTCTCTAGTCCGGCTTCTATTGGCACACTCTTTTCAGAGATGCTCACGCCTTTGTCAAAACCTACAATGAGTGTCAAAGAATCGGGAATATCTCTCATAGGAATGAGATGCCCATGTCGGAATGGATTCAAGTGGAAATCTTCGACGTATGGGGGATAGACTACATGGGACCTTTCCCTTCATCGTATGGTTTTAAGTACATTCTTGTTGCAGTGGATTACGTCTCCAAGTGGGTAGAATCCATACCCACCCCCACCTGTAATGCTAAGTCAGTGATAAAGCTCTTTACTAAGATCATCTTCCTGAGGTTTGGAGTTCTAAGAATAGTCATCAGTGATGGTGGATCTCACTTTGCTGAGAGGGAATTTGAGTCACTTCTACGAAGATATGGCGTTTGACACAAAGTTGCCACACCATACCATCCACAGATGTCTAGTCAAGTTGAATTTTCTAACCAGCAAATCAAGCAGATCCTGGAGAAAATAGTCAAATAGTCATGGAAAGACTAGTCAGCCAAGCTAGACAATGCTCTCTGGGCATACAAAATAGCATACAAGATGCCGCTCAGTACCACACCTTATCGTTTGATATGCGGGAAAGCATGTCATCTATCTTTTGAGTTGGATCACAAGGCATTTTGGGCCATTAAACATCTCAACATGGATCTGTCACTAGTCGGAAAGAAGAGGTTCCTCCAACTCTAAGAACTTGAAGAAATTAGGCTTCATGCCTATGAGAATGAAAGAATCTACAAGCTGAGGACAAAAGACTAGCATGATTCCCACCTGCGGAAGAAAGACGTCAAGGAAGGTGACAAGGTTTTGTTGTTTAAATCTTCTATTCGACTTTTTTCGGGTAAACTACAGACTAGGTGGTCTGAACCATTCATAGTAGCAAAGATATACCCCTCAGGAATGATGGAGCTATATGAAAAAAATGATCCAACGAAGGTCTTCCCAGTCAATGAACACCGAGTAAAGAGGTTCTATGAAGATGAAGCTTTCGTAAGGAGATCTGAGTTTCCCCTGGATGATGTCGAAGTTGCACCTACCGAAGAAGCATAGAAAGATTTGAAGATGCCGAGCTAACGACAGAAACCATAACGCTCCTTGGGACGCAGCCCAAGTTTTACTTTCCTAGAATAGGATGTTATTTCCTTTTCCTACAAAGAACACTATGAACACTCTCATTCTAATAAGGCCCAAGTTTGATCTTGCACCATGCGTACGGACTCTAGTTGGTCTCCTCGGCCAACTCGAGGTGATGAACAACACAATGCAGGTGGTGCTCCAACGCCTAGACGCCATTGAGCAGAGGCTCAATGAGAGGGACGCCCGTCGCCAATCAAGGCATTTCTGGAGATCACCTTCACCACTGGCACCCTCCTCTCTACATTGTCATCATCACCATCTTCCACCAGCTCATTGTCCTCATCTGACGCCAGCTGGTGCTCAACAATGCCTGAGGAGGAGACAACGAATAGAACTACCGACGAGGCCCCCATAGGATAAGGGAGTACTCGCATCATCAACGTATCCATCACCCCTCACCCGCTAGAGCCAACCGATGCCGCAGAAAAATGTTTGAAGGTCTAGTGGAGGATTCATCTGAGAGAGAAGGGGTGATCGGTATAGCTCTCTTGCTGATCAACCCCCAAGAGTGAAGACTTCGGTGGCTAACACATTCTCTGCACCGTTTGAGATCCCAGTCTTCGAGATGGCCGACTTCGACATATGCGCCATCGTCCACCTGACGATCTATGACCAACAATTACTGAATATGGTCCTGAGGCCACAGGAAGAAGAAGAAGCTATCATTTAGAGCAACAGGTACTTCTCCATTTGACAATGAGCACTCAAAGTAATGTTCCGCTCAGAAGCCGTTGTGGGGAAGGTTCCAGAGTCCTTGAAGGTGCCATGATCGAGAATATCATACTCAGGACAGGTTGACAGTCGATCTACAATGCCACCCCGGCCTTAGCCAGATGACTACTAGCAGGGGAAGATAACACATGGCTAGTGGTTGATATGTTGAAGAATATAGAAGAGCATGACCCAGACCTGGTGTTGGCCCCCCAAAAGCATAGGGGGTACTGGTTCCTCTACGTGGCCGACCTCCGCTCCCACGACGTTACCTTGCTAAGCTGCTGCAGTACGGAGGTCCCGCATCTGGAACACATCTTCCTCTGCCCCAAAGACATCAACCTCAAGCTCCTACCTCTGCATCTCCACCAAGTCATCAAACAAAGTATCTGACGCCACAGCGGTGTCTGGAACTTCTATGAGATCAAGGACTTCTCAGTTCAACAAGACCCGTGGAGCGGAAATAGTGCCTTCATCATCTTATGTTCCATAGAGGTGTTATACATCTTAAGATTTATATGGCAGCTCCAGGACACAGATTTCTATCATCTAAGGAGAATATATGCATTGTTGCTGATAAAAGACAAGCATTATTTCTGAGACACAGAGTTCCCAGAGGATCTGTTGGAGATAGACACTGATTTTGATTTTGATTCCCATTCTTCTCCACCTAACAGTCCTCTAAGAAATGAAGTCGAGGGCTCCTCTAACGTCTTTAGGACAGGCAAGTAGATAGATCATTTGTGATCCGTACTCATAGCTAAAGGCACTCTTGCTTCACATGTGATCTCCAACTCCGTCATCAGCAACTTTGACCGTTCTGCCTGCAGTTCTCTATCTCAAGAACAGGTTAATCAAATACTTCTACAACTAGCTGATTCTAACACTGCAGACGTCATCTATGAGAAAGATAATGTAGTAATCCCCCTCTATGATCTATGGGACCTAGTCAAGTCTAGAGTGTGTTTATCTATGACGGTGGCATCAGCTTACATCCCTATCTTACAAAAGAAGATTGGACAGCCCTACATCACCCATCTGATGTTGTTCAATGATTTATGTCTGGCTATTGAAATAGGAGCATGCCAACTATTCCAACTTGAAGTAAAAAAGTGTCTTCTACACATTATATTTCTTCCTATGCTGCATGACAATCACTGGACACTCCTCATGATATACACATGTGCTCGCGTTGGTTTCTTGTACAACATTTCAAACGCCAACAATGACTGGCCAACGAAGTGTGCATATACACTTGCAACATCTCTCAAATGACTCGCAAGAAAATACTATACCAAGGTGGTCTCCTAGATACAGCCTTATCTTGAAGATCTAGTAGCAACCTAGCACGATCTCCAATTCTACCACTATAGTCCACAACATGCCCCCCTTTCAAATGACTACAGAGTTTACGTGCTACACTAGATACATAGTGTAGCAGCCCTGACGAAAGCACCACAGAAGCTCCATAGCCTTGACTACCATAGCCAATTAGGAAAATATGTGATGGATCTCTTATCTTCTGATGGCGCACGCACCCACTGAACCCTCACTGATCTATGCCTACCCTTTCCTATTTATCTCACTACTCTGGGACATAGTGTGGGGTAAGTTTGGGGGGGGGGTGCTCCATAGAATCAATGCGGGAGGTACTCTAAAATTTTCTCATTCTTTCCATTTTCTCTCCCCACCATACTCTGTGTATACATGTATATAAATGTTTGATAGAAAACAACACATACACAATATATGCACAACTGCCTATTTCTCAAAAATTGTAAAAATTACTTTATCATAATAATTTGGTACAACTTCCTCCATCTTGTTCTCTCCATTCCTAAGGCGGTGTAAATTTCTATTTTTCTCTCTATAAAATGTAGTCTTAAATGACAAAGGCTATAAATTTTCTACGCCAACTTTGAAAAATAATCTCGTTCCAGCTAAGAGATGTGCATGAGAAGGAAAAAGTTGCCCAAACTGCAAACTCCCTTTTCCCTACCCATCAAATTCCCAAAAAGAGAGGAAAGCCTTATGAGAGAGAATAAAAGCATGAGAGTTGTGTCCAAAAAAAACACTTGTCTTCCCAGAAGTACCCATCTTTAGGCATGGTAGATCTGGGGCAGTGGTATGTAGAATGTGAAATCACTGCTCTAAAGCCAACTGGCTTGGACTGTAGGGACCACTTTCCCACTAACAGACCCATACCTGGATGGACCAATGGGAAGTAAGAAAAACCCAAAAAGGCTTAAACCTTCCTAAAAACCCCACCTTCCACTTCCAAGACTCAAGCAGTTTTGTGTGAAAACTAACTTCCAAATCATGCACCCAAAAGTCTTGCAAAGGCTGGGGAGAAAATTTTTGTTTAAACAAGGCAAGAAAATAAAGCCCATTGTTCGTGGTCAGATGTAATTTTTTTCAGGACATTCCAAAATCCACTTAACCTTCATTCGAAGACTACGCCTGGTCTTGAAACATACCGCAAACAAAAGTTTTAAAATAAGTACAGATTGATTGAGGACAATCAAAATGTTAAGTTTGGGGGAGTTGATAACACCCATTTTATGGATGCTAGAGCGTATATTTTACTATCAAAACAACCTCCAAACCTAACTTCCTCTATGTTTTATCTTATTTTGTTGAAAAGAAATAATGCCCACTATGCCCCTGATAACATTTCTTATCTTTTGTAGAGTTTCTTTTATTTTTCCACAAAAAGAGTGTTAATGGGCCCTTCAGGGCCATCAGTAATGAAGCACCCATCCTGGCCTGGTAGCACGTGAGGCGACACACCCCTTTACCTGTCACGGTCGATGCCTGATATGACAGCAACCCGACATGGGTGTGCCACGTGGGAGCCTTGACCGTTGTAGCTCTTTACCCGACAGGTGCCTTACTCATCAGGGTTTGCCCAGCTGACGACGTCGATTACATGATACGGCTACAGCAGCTTGCCAAGATCCTTACCCGCAATAACTAATGGCCCGACATGCAAGTCGGGCAAAAAATGTATCGGCCCCTTCAAAGCCACGTGAACGGTGTCAGACGGAGGACATGTGGCCGAATAAGAGCTGCAAATCCCACCAGCCTACCACCTATAAATAGCAACTACAAGCCTACGATGGGATGGGTTGAACCCTATGAGAGCTAACTCTTAGAGCACATGAGCTAGTGTGTCGAGTTCTAGAGTCTATCAGGCGATACTTGGTGAGCACACCCCAAACCCGAGAGGGGTGGGAGGAGTTTACCTCGAACCTAACCCGGTAGCAGCAAGAAGTACGACATGACCCTCAAGGCTACTTCAACATGTCAGGTCCCTACCTGGGCTTCAACCCGAGATGGCTTGCCCATCTATACCCGACACGAGGAACTCGAGAACCCTAAGATAATGCTTACCCGATATGTGCCTTAACCCGACACAATACACAACCCGATATGGTCTATACCCGTCACAGCTGCATCCCAACAGGGTCGGCAGCCGACATTACCATATCAGGTAGGGAGTCCTTTCCCGATATGCCCCTTACCCATCACGGTTCATGACCCGACATGGTCGTATCCCGATGGGGCTCCTACCCAGTACCAGGTTAACATTATCTTAGGTGTCTGCTACTATGTTTATCGATCTCCTAAATCAAGGAAACAGATACCTATCTTCCCTTTTACATCACTTTACTTTCATTTTACTATTGCATTGTAACTAAAACCTTTTATCTCTTTATGATTATTGGAATCTATGTAGTTTATCTTGTTAGTAAGTATGCCCTGAGAAACAATCATGGGATGATTGGTGGGATACATTGAGATTGATTTGATAAACCAAAGGCAAACTTCCAATTCTTTCTGGTTCAATCATATGAGATAATGATAGAACAAATTGAATGTCTAAAGAATGATAGTAGTCAATGATGTATGCTTTCAGGTGAAGGACCTGAACGATAAGATCATACAGATTCTAAGAGATTGTACATTCTTATTATGACCCTAGTCAGATGTCATTGTGGAAGGTAGATAGACAGCAATGACACACAAGACTAGATTGTGGTGTTGGTTGATGACAGAATCTCATTGTCATGATATGGAGATATCAAACCAAACACATAGGTACTTGTTAGAGAACAAGTGTACCAGACAGACCCACCATGAGTTTGACACATGGAAGCATGACATGATAGTCACAGTCAGTTCTCACAGTGATGGTGGTGAGTGTGATTCTTTGACTTGAAATCACTACACTCAACACATGTCGTTGGGTACACTTTGACATCATCAAACGCAGTCCTGAAACATGGGTTGTTATAAAGGTGATGATTGGGTGGCTTTGACACATGGGGCTTTTGAGGGGTAAGTGATAGATATGGGATTTGTCCCTCCTGAGGGAGTTTGATATCCATGGCCACTTGATGAGTAGGATTGAGATAGGCATGTGCACGCATGTGTGAATCAGTATGTGATATTGATGTCATACATATCTCCTCCAATCTATTCTGAGATCAAGAAAGTGAATGAATGTTAACAGGATGATTGTTCCATGCCTTGAGTTCATTCGAGATATCAGAGACAAAGGAATTATACATTCACTGTAACACCATTCACAGATTGTAGGATTCAACGTAGTTCTCCAAATTTCTATTTCACTTGGGTAGCACTGATGTGAGACTAGGCACCGCTCTTTGCTTGTGAAGTCATAAGTGTTATGGACTTTCACAGCCAACGTGAAATGGGCCTGCAGGATCACACACATAGGATTTAACCTGGAAGAGGAGTTTATCCACAAACTATGTTTAGATTGATTACTAAAGGAGTTTAGTAGTTCAATTAAACACTCAGTTGATTGATAGCTCAAAATCATAGTGTTCAATGTGTTGGATCAGATGATTAAGAGTATTGGATTGATTAGAACTGCAATTGACTTATTTGCACAGTCTACTGCTCCAACCAATCGACTCATAGGGTTGAACCGATCAGCTCAGGTTGATGAACCGATCAGCTCAAAGTGGTGAGTCGATCGGCTCATGTGTCAATGAAATGATCAGCTCAATTGTTAAACTGGTCGATTCGTGTGACCAACTGAGATCGTTTGGAAAGTCAGAAGACTCTTTTTGCAAATACATATTTGTTTCACTTGTACAAATTTTATTTGGACAAGGACTAATATTTGATTAGTTGGAAACAAACATGAAAATCAATTCAAGTTGGACCAGGACCACAAACCGATCAGCTCATGCTTGAACTGATTGGCTCAAGTGCCCCAACCGACCGGTTCAGGTGTGAACTGATCGGCTCAGGTCCCCAACTGATCGGTTCATGCTTGAAATGGTCGGTTTAGCTGGTGCAGTTGGTTGTTTTTGTGGAAAATCTCGAACCCTTCTACTCCTGCTTTAATCCCGCATTGCCCGGGGTATAGATCCCTATCCCATTACCCTACTATATATATAGGGGTATTGGGGGCTTCTCAAAGGACAACAACTCAAAATACCAGTTGCTCTGCAAAGTTGTTGTTCTCTCTGGTTTTGGTAACCAGGAGAGCCCAAGCAAGTGCTACCCGATAAGGGAGGCACAGCAAGGGAAAGACAACTATAGAAAAGTGACAGGTTGCAGGAGAGTGTGTCGGTGACTAGTACGCCAAAAGGAGGGTATGACTCCTTCCGGTGCATTATGTGACAAGGCGATCAGAGTTCCAAGTGGTTTGTGTAGACTACTACAGAGGCGGGATATTTTTGCCGCTCGGAGGATAGTTGTCAATATTGACAGTACTCGTAAGACCAGGAGCTGCACAGACACTGTCCAAGACTGGAGGTGAAGACCGCACAAGCCGCGAGGTAATTTCGCTGAGCAAGCCTTGGGACAAGGTATGTCTCTACAAACCATCCTTCCTACCGTATAGACATTGATGTGATTCCTTTATATTGGGTTAAGGGAGAAGAAAATTTTTGTTTCTGCTGCCTTCTCTATCTCCCCTAATACCCAACAGTGGTATCCGAGCCACATCAACTTCTCTATACTTTAGGATTATCGATGTGATCTATTTTGGTTTTTGCCTTTGATTATTGCATACGATGTGAATAATAATGGCTTTATGCATGTCCAATCCTAAATCTACAAATCCCAATATACATATATAATATGTAATATGAATGCACTCGATGTGCGTCACCCTTAAACGAGTTTTGTGATGGATGTATAGCGTGGTTATGGCCAATAAACCCTATGTATGTGTGCTTGGTTGAATGTGGTTTCTTGCATCTCGGTCTGTGCACTGATTCCCTACCTCATTATTCCTGATGTAACTTGAGATAACTTGAGATTTCTTTCCTACCTTTGCTCCCCCCGAATGTAATTTAGGGTTTCCCTTTTCAAATGTAAAATAGGATAGATCATTTATTTCCTATTATGACGGAGGACAATCTGATGACAACTGAGACGATCGGTTCAAGGTGTGAACCGATCGGTTAGCGATCCAGATGATCGGCTCGAGGAGTGAAATGAGTGGGTGGCGACCTGAGGAGATGCATGATGACCAGTGAACTAATCGGCTGGAGGCGCTAGTCAATCGGCTGGTGGCACCCAACCGACCGGCCTGATGGTGAGCCGATCCATCATGGAGATGAGTTGATCAAACCCAGAATGGCAAAGCACAGAGTTCATCTTGTACAGGTTGCATGTGATGTGGACCTAGATGACCATGATTCCTTTTGGCTTTAGGAATCACATTAGGATGTCCATAATCATCACTTTTATCGTTTTGCATGTTTTTTGTGGGATATAGCATGTATATGATACATACTATGTATTGTGGTGATTGGATATGTATATATACCTATAAAAAAACCAAATACCTCATTAAATATTAAAGTTTTAGATGTCTTCCAAAAGCGACACACGTGAAAAGTTTGATCGGCCAAGTGTGGGCATGCCCTAGCGTGGTGCACCATCTATCTCGTAGAACCGTGAAGGATGGATATGTGGGTTTGCCCTAGCATGGTGCATATTCATCGTGTTGGCTTTGGGTTGGACTTAATAAGGTGGCCTAGATAGGATCTGGCACCTTGAGGCATGGAGGTGATCATGGCAAGGAGTTGCATATGACATCTTTCAAGAGTTGCATATGATGCAATTGGCAAAAGTTGCCTACCTGGAAGATCTAAGTTGTGGGTGACAGCCCTAGCTGGTCCATGACTCCGAGGATTTTAGGATCTTGACCCATTAGAAGATTGTATGCTGCAATCTTCCGAATTGATGATGAGGGCTATCAATTTAAACAAAAATAGTGGGAGTGATAATTAATTAAAGTCCTAATTATATCATCGACCTTTCAAATCAATCAAATAAGTCCAAATTGAGTTTTGGAATAAATTGCATATATTTCCTTTTGTAGTACAAATGACAACAAATAACAATCACTTTTCGTTGTGATCGGTCCTTGAAAAGGATAAGCTAAATGGGACTAACTTCCACGACTGGTTTAGGACATTGAGAATTGTTATCACTCAAGAGTGAAAGCTCTATGTCATGGATATTCCAACTCCAGAGGAACCTGCTCCTACTGCACCAAAGGCAGAAAGGAATGCTTATAAGAAGCATTCTAAAGATGCCATTGATGCAAAGTGCTTGATGTTGTGCTCTATGAACCACGAGCTGCAGAGACAACATGAGAACATGGGTGTCATTGAGATGATTCAGCATCTCAAGAACATGTATGAAGATCAAGCACAACAATAGAGATATGATGTCTCCAGGGCGTTGTTCAAGTGTGTCATGACAGAAGGAGATCCAGTTGGTCCACAAACGCTCAAAATGATTGGGTATGTGGAGAACCTAACAAGACTGGGATTTCCCCTGAGCCAAGAGTTGGCTACTGATGTGATACTGCAATCATTTCTAGAATCCTACAGTCAGTTTGTGATGGACTACAACATGAACAACTTTGACAGACCATTGACAAAGTTGTTGGGCATGTTGAGGACAGTCGAGGCATAGATGAAGAAGGACAAGCCTAAATCTATGATGATGATCAGCAACAAGAAAGGCAAGTCCAAGCGCAAGGGCAAGGCTAGGAAAGGTTCTGATGCTAGCTACCAGCCCAAGTCATCTTCAACTCTCAAGGCCAAGGGAGGCATGACCAAGAGTGGAAATTGCCACCATTGTCAAAAACTAGGACACTGGAAAAGGAATTGTCCACTCTGTCTAAAAGAACTAAAGAAGAAGGAGGCGACAGACGTCTCCACCTGAAGGTGTCATGAAATAAACTTATAACACTTTTGAGGTATATGATACCAAGATATATAATGTAAAGCACCCAATAAATGGGGCAAATGTTGCCGCCATAGATAGGAGTACTTTAGTTTATTTTCAGCCTTGAAGGCATGTAATAGAGTTATGAACTGCTATTTCATATTTTCCAATGGATAGAAACACCTTAATTTTTGCATATTGTATGACAATGATGGCAATTAATAAAGTTGATGTTTCAATCTTTGTGGCAATGCATTGCTTATCTTGTGGTACTTGGTATGCATAAGATAAAATGATACCTAAAAGTTATTCATAACTCAACCAATCAAATTAGCATAAATCATGAGAAATTCATTTCTATATTCCATATGATGGATAAGTCTAGACTCTTTTTGATTAGAGAACCAGTAAGAGACATGAATCTCTTAGACATGATTAATCAATATTCACTAGTAGTAGTGGGAGAATGATTATCCTATTAGGTATAATACATGTGATGTATTTACATACCTATTGGATTTAACACTGATACTTCAAATGTTGTTTAGAGAAATACCAATATGAATATCTTGAAGTGTTCAAGAATATCATAGATGAAGTAAGAATTTGGTAAAGTGTTAATTGTTGATGAGATCAATGAATGAAATACTTTCACCAAATGTTTGAGATCCTTATGAGTGATTATGATAGTGTATCATAGTGAACTCATGATTAAGGCATGGTGATGTCTAAATCAAAAAGGAGTCATACTCTAAGGAGTTAGAAGATGATTATCAAATAACTAAGTTCTTCTGAAATAAAGAATACCTTATACTAATAAAGGAAATTAAGAATCACAAGAAGTTATGAGTTCTTATATCCTTGACAGATACACCTCAATTATCTATGTGATGATTTGGTCATGTGATGAATCAACTATCTAGATGAATATGAGGAACCAGATTTTGAGTTATGGTTTATGACCATTACATCCTAAATGACTTCCATGAGAACCATAAGGTATGACCTTGATTGTAGCACCAATTGGGATTAAATCCATAAGTGTGAATGAGTCTTAAGTGTTAAGACACATGGATGACATTTTGAGAAGGATGATGCTTGTTGATTGCAACTTAATGACTAAGAGATTTGGCATACGGATACTAAAATTGCATTCCTATAAGGAATAAAACGAGGATGTGTACGTGACACATACTATAAGGTTTATGAATCCATTAATGAAAATAAAGTCTATAAGTTACAATGGAATAATCAATATGATTGATTGAGTACAAGCAACTCAGAACTATGATATTTACTTTGATAATATAGTCAAAGGGTTTCACTGATATGTCAAAGATAAAGAAGGGATCTATGATTTAGTGGGAGAATATTCACATTCCACATGTTGATGTGAAATGGAAATGTTCTATAATGGAAATCCAAAGTGAAAATTATCTTTAGGAAAGATAGAGATGTTTACTATGTAATAGGAATAGAGATATATAGATGTAGTTCTCGAAAACCTCTTGACCTGAAAAGAGAGAGCATACATTGGCAATCTATACTAAAGGGTTCAGTGTGCACAGATTCAGTGGGAGAAAACTTATCCATGTTACATGGAGTTAGTATCCCAAGGCCAAGTGTCCAATTCTTATGAAGAATAGGAACACTAAAAATAGATATGGATCTATCATGTATGTAATCATCCCATTATCTTACGTGTATGGACATAGCAAGAATAAAATGCATTCATCATCTTGTATGTAGGACATGACAATATGATGTGCTCATCCTGATAACTTGTATGTGGGACATGACGAGTGGATGTCTGTCTAGTTCCAGTAAGGATTACTGGAATACCATAAGAACTTGATAAGTACTTGAGAAGTACTAGTTATATGGAAATAAGGAAGGGTTCACTGTAAAGAGTTACACTGATGCGAACTTCCAAAAGGGACAGAAAATTAATCACAAAATATATATATGGGATATATAAAAGTGAATGTTTGTTGATAAATGGAAACATTCCAATAAAGTCATTTAAAAGGAAAATTTGAGTATCCATGTGTTAGAGAACATTAGCAGATACTATATGGATCTGGAAGTTCATAGAGATGAACTTATAGATATTCTGGTCATTGATGACAAATAAATAGTGCTTGGTCATGCAATGTGGCTAAAGGTTAGCAAAGGAATACTAGATCACATATTACGGAAACTCCATCTCATATGTGGTATAGTGAAGAGATGAGAGACATGCAAATAATACTGACTTTGGCAAGGTGTTGCCATAACTCACTGCGTAAGCACTAGAGCATAGTAACATGTGTGACATGTTTGAAAATCACTAAGAATATGATTCAAGGGTGATTGGCTCGCAGTGTAAGTGTGAGTCTGTTAGTAAGTATGCCCTAAGAGCCAATCATGGGATGATTGGTGGGATACATTGAGATTGATTTGATAAACATCAAAGGCAAACTTCCAATTCTTTCCGGTTCAGTCATATGAGATAATGATAGAATAGATTGAATGTCTAGAGAATGATAGTACTCAATGACGTATGCTTTCACGTTAAGGACCTAAACGATGAGATCATATAAATTCTAAGAGTTTGTACATTCTTATTATGTCCCTAGTCAGATGTCATTGTGGAAGGTAGATAGACAGCAATTACACACAAGACTAGATTCTGGTGTTGGTTGATGACAGAATCTCATTAGTCATGATATGGAGATATCAAACCAAACACATAGGTACTTGTTAGAGAACAAGTGTATCAGACAGACCCACTATGAGTTTGACACATGGAACCATGACATGGTAGTCATAGTCAGTTCTCACAGTGATGGTGGTGAGTGTGATTCTTTGACCTGAAATCACTACACTCAACACATGTCGTTGGGTACACTTTGACATCATCAAACACAGTCCTGAAACATGGGTTGTTATAAAGGTGATGATTGGGTGGCTTTGACACATGGGGCTTTTGAGGGTTGAGTGATAGATATGGGATTTGTCCCTCTTGAGGGAGTTTGATATCCATGGGCACTTGATGAGTAGAATTGAGATAGGTGTGTGCACGCATGTATGAATTAGTATGTGATATTGATGTCATACATATCTCCTCCAATCTATTCTGAGATCAAGAAAGTGAATGAATGTTGACAGGATGATTGTTCCATGCCTTGAGCTCATTCGGGATATCAGAGACAAAGGAATTATACATTCACTGCAACACCATTCACGGATTGTAGGATTGAAATTTGTTCTCCAACTTTCTATTTCACTTAGGTAGCACTGATGTGCGACTAAGCATCACTCTTTGCTTGTGAAGTCATAAGTGTTATGGACTTTCACTTTCAACGTGAAATGGGCCTGTAGGGTCACACACATAGGATTTAACCTGGAAGAGGAGTTTATCCACAAACGATGTTTAGATTGATTACTAAAGGAGTTTATTAGTTCAATTAAACACTCAGTTGATTGATAGCTCAAAATCATAGTATTCAAGGTGTTAGACCAGATGATTAAGAGTATCGGATTGAGTGGAACTATAATTTACTGATTTGCATAGTCTACTGGTCCAACCGATCGGCTCATAGGGTTGAACCGATCAGCTCAGGTTGATGAACCGATCGGCTCAAAGTGGTGAGTCGGTCGGCTCATGTGTCAATGAAACAATCGGCTCAATTGTTGAACCGGTCAATTCGTGTGACCAACTGAGATTGTTTGGAAAGTCAGAATACTCTTTTTGAAAATACATATTTGTTTCACTTGTACAAATTTTATTTGGACAAGGACTAATATTTGATTAGTTGGAAACAAACATGAAAGTCAATTCGAGTTGGACCAAGAGCACGAACTGATTAGCTCATGCTTGAACTGATTGGCTCAGGTGCCCCAACCGACCAGTTCAAGTGTGAACCGATCGGCTTAGGTCCCCAACTGATTGGTTCATGCTTGAAATGATTGGTTCAGCTGGCGTAGTTGGTTGTTTTGTGGAAAATCTCGAACCCTTCTACTCCTTCTTTAATCTCGCATTTCTTGGGGTAGAGAACCCTTTCCCATGACCCTACTATATATAGGGGTATTGGAGCTTCTCAAAGGACAACAACTCAGAACACCATTTGCTCTGCAAAATTGTCGTTCTCTCTGGTTGTGGTAACCAAGAGAGTCTGAGCAATTGCTACCCGATAAGGGAGGCACAACAAGGGAAAGACAATTGCAGAAAAGTGACTGGTTGCAGGAGAGTGTGTCGGTGACTAGTACGCCGACAGGAGGGTATGACTCCTTCCGGTGCCTTATGCGACAAGGTGATCAGAGTTCCAAGTGGTCCGTCTGGACTACTACAGAGGTGGGAGATTTCTGCCCTTCGAAGGACAACTATCAATCCCGACAGTCCTGGTAAGACCAGGAGATGCAAAGACACCGTCCAAGATTGGAGGTGAAGACCGCACAAGCCATGAGGTATTGTCATCGAGCAAGCCTTGGGACAATGTATGTCTCTACAAACCATCCTTCCTACTGTATATACGTTGACCCGACTCCTTTATATTGGGTTAAGGGAGAAGAAAATTTTTGTTTCCGTTGCCTCCTCTGTCTCCCCTAATACCCAGCATATCTCATGTTGTTCTGTGCATGGCTTCTTTTTGTTGGATGATTTCTTTATAGCATCTGAGCTCTAGTCTCTTCTATTTGGATCACACTTTTGACTAGATATCGAATCGTGTTTCTCATTTTGACTCCTTTGAGAGATGGATGTCGTAAAATCTAGATCTTGGTCTGATTCAGGTGTATAAGAATACCCAGAATCAGGGCTGCCCCGTCCTATCTTTCCGCTCCAGTCTATGCATGGTACCCTTGAGAGGGGAAATTTAGTGCATGGCTAGTGGCACCTTCTTTGAGAAAAGAGGGCACAGGATGTACGCCGATGTCGCTTGTTACGATTAAGTTTTCTTCCTTTGTGTTGTACACCGAGAATAGTTTTATCTCCTCATCTTTCCTTTATTTAAAAACTTCCATAAAAACTGCTAAACCCCCAAATCTTAATCCTTCTGGTAACTCCCCTTGGAGATAGGTTTTTGGTTTGATTCTTTATGATTCTTTCTTGTTGCATCAAAACCTTATCATTCGACTTTTCGATGTGCTTAGACAAGTAAAGCTTGAGTTCTAAAGTGCTATTCTTCCAATCCCTATGTTCGACCCCGAACTACTTCGACCCTGTGCGAGTTGCATGAGTCTTAAACATTCGGGTATTATAAATCTTCTAATGTCTGATGACCTAGACATGTCTCCATTTTTGGACCCACATTTAAGGCTTGTCAAGTGGGTGGTACATCATCCTTCCCTACCACCTCAACTCTAACCTTTCTTGTTCTTTTTCATCCTCAAACACTTCTTCTTTTTCTCCATCTTTTATTTGCATTTGCCTTGTTTTTTGTTTTCTTTTTCATTTTTTGTGTGAGTTGATACCATTACCTAGTTAGTTACTTTGTTGTATGTTAAAAATGGAAAATATATGAATGAACTATCCCTTTTTCTCTTATTCCCAAGCTAACACATCTAAAAGGAAGTTTTATGGAATAGACATGTTTTGAACAGTTTTGGGCCCCGATGACAACAATTGAGCATCCCTCTTTCTTAGAAGTGATGATTAGCAGTTGGAATATGAAAGGTGAAGACACATGCGCCTCCAACATGACTTGAAACAATACTCATGAACACTTCTTTACCCTGTCTATTACTAAATTAATTGATATAATATGATGATCTAATTCCAATGCAGCAATAAAATGAAGAAGCATAAGTCAGCCTCTTGACCCCACTTTTCTTCGATCACCTCTTACCTCTTCATCATCCATACAAAAAAATGATGAAATTTTGATCATATGCCAAACCCTAAGTTCGGGGTGGCATCCCTTTCATAAATATGCCTCCTCTTAAATTTTTGTCCACAAGCATGAATGAATAATAGAGGCCAATGAGCCCAAAGAAAAACATGTGGTCAATGAAGAAACAAACAAATAAAAAGTCATGAGTCAAATAGAGAAGGGACAAAATAAAGCAACTGAATCCCAAATAAGGTCTCGAGTCAAATAGAGGAGAAACTAGGGGATCAGTTTCATGGCATGTCTTCCTCCCCCTTTCATCCATTTTCATACCTAGGGGATTATCCAAACTTTCCCCAAAATAGCCAAATAGCCCTAACTTGTACTTTCTTCTATTTACACAGACAGATCAGGAGTATTATTGATATGAAAGAAGTTCATTATAGGTTTTGGGGTCTAGCTATTAGATAATCAAGCCCTAGTTGGGAGATAACCAAATGTGACTATGTTACCCCCAAGGATTAGGGTCGCTTGTTCATGATTGGTGGAAAGGGGACCATGAGGTTTACTTGGTTGGGAGGGGAAGGCATGGAACCTAGTATCAATTGTTGATGTCCTTTTTATTTTTGTTTACTTAAGAATAGAAAAGGATTAAGTCTGGGGTAGTTTTATGATTATATTATTGCCCATTTTTACATGTTGTTTTATTCACTTTTTAGGGGTTGTTGTGTCTTTATTTCCTAGCTTTAGCTTTATATTCACTTACATGAAATTATTTTCCCTTTTACATATTTTAATTGATTTTCATATGTATTTTGTCCAGAATCAGCCAAACTTGCACTGCGATGCCTAGATGGAAAATTGGGCCCTCATTATGTTACACCTCAATGGAAGGAAGGCCTAGAAGTTTTCTCTACAACCACCTTCCAATCACCTAGTCAAGGGAGATGCTCTGCCAATCGCCCGACTCGAGTCACTCTCCTACTAAAGTCTTCCATATTCCTACATCTTGACATGTGCTCTTAGCATCCAACCCATTCGGGTTCATCCATGTTGCCTCGCTAGAGGATCAGACGTGAGGTTCAAATTGAGCAACCCACGTGAGTCACATGTTGGATCGAGTACATGCCGTGCATTCAGAAGCCTTCAACCACAAGCATTTAACTTTAGGGTTTTGAAGGTGAGGAATGCATCTATAGAATGGAACCACTATCATCCATTCAAGAGGTCTCTAATCGGTGATCAAAAGCCACATTCTTCAACACAAACCCTAGCAAGGAGCAAGGAGGTGGCGGTTGTAGTGAAGAGATTGGTCTTCCTGCACCAGGCATGATTGCCTTCTCCATTGTTCATACTATCTCTTTGTTGTTGTACCTCGCCATGAGTGAGTACACACCTTATGTTGGGGGCATTGGGACTAGCCCAGATCGCTCATATTTTATCTTAGGCTATATCTAAACTCAACAATATAGTTGTTAAATAAAGTATCATTCTACTAAATGCCTTGCTTTGAAAATTGACCACTTGTTATTTATATTAGTTATAATCATGGATGTGTAAGTTGTTGTGAGTGTGATTAGAACATCATAATGATCTTATTATCCCCCTAAGCTATCAGCAAGGAATATTGAGGTGGTTCAACTTTGATCTGCTACGTGTCAAGGATGGTTGGTTGTAAGTAAAGGAGTTTAGTAGAATAGGCAAGGAACTTGGGTGTTGAGGATGGTCGGCTGTAAGGGATCTCATGTTAGGCGGTGACATGTATCTCGTGAGGGTACAATAGCTAAACCTTGATTTAGAAATTATTATTGGACGGTTAGATCTTGTTATGATAATTGAGCGGGATCGTGTAGTGAAACCCTATGACTTGGTGCTCTTTACTACCTGTTATTTGCTTCCTTAATCTTTGTTGCATTTGGAAACATCTTAGTTTAATAAATCTTTCAACTACTATGTGATAAATATTATTTACTTATTCTGAATCTATTTAATTACTTAAAGAGGTTGTCCTTTGGGTTTGAACCTTAAGTATATTGCAAAACATCTTCCACTCGTGTGGAGTGGGGATTAGTGCACTGCTTTTGGTAAACCAAGGAGATTATTCTTTTAGGGTTTATCTTGGTGCAACATTTGTATCCCCATCAATGGATAATCCATCACAACATGAGTGGTGAGCATGAAGATACCCTAGACCCCATAGATGTGACAAGCTTGGGTTGGTAGAATGACAAAAAGATTCACCCTGGGGTACTTCTTGTTCAAAAGATTATTGGATGACTCAGACTATTCATGAAATTTAATCCTAGCATCCAACCTCAAGTTCAGAGATGGAGAGAGAAGAGAGGGGTCCTCTACAATACTTATAGTCTCTCCCCTCCATCTCATCATGTGTCAACATCCTAGGGCCTGCCTATTCAGATTCATACCTTGATGGGTACCTTGAGGATGCTTTGTCGAAGAATTTGTTTCAGTGCAATCCAAATCCATTTCAGCACAAAGATGACTTCACCAAGTCATGAGATTTTATTCCTCTTCTTCAGACTCAGAAGGGCACACATTTGTGCCTAGTCTAGTCCTGTTATATGGAGGACCCCTCCGACAAGACACAAGTGATACTAGTTCTAAAAATTAGGAATTGGAATCCCAGTGTCGGTGTCGTGGGGTAGCCACCCCCTTTCTCTTACCCTATTCTTCATTTTATTTCTAGTTAACATAAATTCTAATTTTCGTGTTCCTTCTTAGACACTTTCATTCCTCTAACTTCCTAAATATATCCTAGAATACATGCAGCATACTAGTACTTTGATAAATTTCTTTCCCATACATTCATGAATTCCTTCCCTACTATCTCAAGTTTAGGTCTTGCTCGAGGAGTAGCAAAGTTTTAATCTTGTTGTGGTAGGGCTATCTCCCTTGTATCTCTTTATTTTTTTCACACATGCATGTTTACTTCCTACATTTAGTATAAACTTTAAAAAAATTGTAGGAATTTTTAGTATAATTTGTAATCTTGGAAATTAAGGCTATTCAAATCTTCTAGATGAATTCTCATATTTATGCCTAAATGCACAATTTTCGTGTTAACTTGCTTGATCTCACACTTAAGTAGCTCACTGACTCTTTCCTTAAGTTTGACGATCAATCTAAGGTTATGTGCCTTTTCATAGTTTAAAATGTTACTCCCTTGTTCTATGTTGTGAATGTAAAACAAAAAAATGATTTAAGACTATTGGAAAGAGATATAATTTGATCAAAACTCCAAGTCATGTTATTCACGGACTACCCTCTACTCCTAGGAGTCCTCAAATCACAATTTCTATTTTCACAGAGGTGTCAAGTTGATAATGATGAGTTTTCGAGCTACTATCAAGTAGGAGTGTTTTTCTTTGACGGTCAGCATGCCCTACCACCTTATATTGAGTCAACAGTATGAAAAATATATGCAAAAGAGGATTGTTCAATTAGAAAACCCAAAAATATTCAAAATAGTTCTCACCCAGGCCTAAAAATTAGAATGTAAAGAATAAAAGCTTGAGTGTGAATAAAAATATGAGCATTTGTTTTCTCTTTCAAGAGAGTTGAGGATGTTTCCCAGTGGGTGTGTGACTACTCTCATGAACGCAGGTATGTTGTGCCTCATAGAGCCAACCCAAAAGCTCATTGGAGAGTGCTTAGGAACCCCTAAGAGACCTACGAGATCATCCATGTAAGACTCTTGACCTTGCTTTTTGGTTGAACATGTTTTCTTATCATAATTAGTTTTTTTAAACCTGAATTAAACCCTAATGTGTCTTTATATCATGTGACAAGCTTAAGTTTCATGTTTGGTCCAGTTAAGACATTGTTTGAGCTAGTTATGCATTTATGTGCATTTTTTGGGCTTTTGTGCAATTTACCCATATCTAGGGTTTTCTTACAATTTTTCAAATGCTTGTTGTGCCTCACATTTTCTCATATCATGTTTGATATAGTTGTGCTTTGGGTCACCTTGTTACTTCTTGGTTTGAGTGGTGACATCTTGTGCTGAGATAAGGGTTTGCTTTCATGGATGCCCTAAGTCAATGGTTGACCTTGAATGTTGAGCCACCTAGTGTTGGTGACGCCAAGTTTTATTGATCGTTAAGGTTTGGTGGTCGATGATGTTTTTGAACTCACCTTGGTTTCCAACGTTTCTAGTTTTCATGGTCGATGAGTTTTCTATGTGGTCGCAATGCTTTTCTGACTATCTTAGTGGCTAAGAATCTTATGTAGTCGCTATGTCTTTCTACTCACCTTTCTCGATAAGTTTTCTTTGGTGGGGTCATTTGGTTTGTAGTTGACCTAGTTGCATGTGTGGGATTCTTGTATGGATGAGATGCTTTGACCTTGGACACATCGCATGCATGGCTTGACCCCTATCACTTTCTCTCTCTCCAACCCTAAGCTTTACATACCTCCTTCCTTGCATGCAAACAATATCTTTACACACCTAGCTTTCCCTATCTTCTTCTTTTCTATTGCAGCTCGTCCCTCTTGCTTTGTGGAAAAGGAGGATCCAAGGAAGGAGAAGCTTGGCTGACATACATTGCATGTGGACCTAGGGTTTTGATCCACCTTTGCTAAGGACATTTGGTTCTTTCTTGCTTTGCTTATTGGTCTTGGTAAGTGAGATATCCCTCCATTCCTTTATTTTCCTTTTCATTCTACCTTTTCCTATCTTCCTATTGGTTGGTTTCATGGTGGAACATTAGTTAGATCTAGAAGAACACATGTTTCTTGCTTCCTTGATGTAGGGTTTTCTTCCTTTTTATAGAATGAGCTAGCTTGGCTGAGTGGAATGCTCAAGCTAGGGTTTATAACTTCTTTCCTTCAAGCTACATTGTTGTTTGGAGTTGTTGCCTCATTTCTAAGGTGAGTCATATAACTTTCTCCATGATTATTACTTATGTTTACCTGGCATGTACATAACCTTTCCCTAATATGTTGTTCCAAGTAGAAGGATGATATCTTTGTCTAGAGTTGAGCTCATATGATAGATCTTAGAGTAGATAATATCTTTTGATGAACCTTTAAACCCCGATGCACATTTCTTCCTTGATAATAGTAAACCCTAGATCTAGAGTATGTGTGTGATGCTTTGTGATTGCCAAGATTTGTTTCTCGTGTGGTCAATGAGGTTTGAACTCCATGATGGGTCGCCAAGGATTGTAAATTTTGTGTTGTTATGATGGTCGCCAAGGATTTGAATGCATGATTGGTTGCCAAGTTTTTGAGCTGTAGTAGTCGCCAAGTTTTTGTACCACATAAGGTCACCAAGTTTTGAACTTAGGTGGTTGATGAGTTTTGATCTAGTGGTCACCAAGTTTTTGTATCACATATGGTCACCAAGCTTTGTATATCTTGTTGGTCACCAAGTTTTGGACCCTTAGTGGTCGATGAAAATTGGTACTCCCAGTGGTCGTCAACTTTCTTAACCCTAGAAGTCACCAAAAGTTTCCCAACCCTAGTAGTCACTGAGAACCCTAACCCTAGTGGTCGTTGAGAACCCTAACCCTAGAGATCGATGATATTCTCTAGCCTAGGTGGTCTCCAAGGATCTCCAACCCTAGCAGTAGCCAAGGATCTCTAACTATAGCGATCACTAAGGATTCCTAACCGTAATGGTTGATAATTTTTTTTGTCTAACGGATCCCTATGTCTTTGTGTTTATGATCGATGGGCTTTCTAATCCTATGAGTATGGGTTAATAGTGTGGTTATATGAAATCAGATGTGATGTTTAACCTTTTGCATCCATTATCAATTGGAAATATTAAGACTTAGGGTTTATACTTGAATGTTGATTTGTAACATTAACTCCACCCAGTTTGTTGAACCCAACCCTAATTCAAGTAACTGGTGATGTCTAATCATGCTTATTTTCCTTTTATGACTGGTATGAGGATGCAATGATTTCTCTCTCTTACTATTGTTGTAACCCTTAGTCGTTGCCATGTGAACATGATAAGCTCTTAGATGAACTGTTATGTTAGACTTACATGTCACATGTATGGTGATGGTTTGATGAGCCTTTGATAAGGTGTGGAAAGATAATGATGTTCTTACAGGGAATGATGTGGTGCTCTTAATGGCCTTTGGGTATGGTTGAGCGCTCTTGGAGTGTGATCCTTTTCATGGTGTAACAAGAATTGGTATCCAGTGATGATTTGATAAGATTTATACTTCATGTGTTTCATATCTTCTAAAATTGCAATACAAACCATATTTTTGTAGAACTGTTTTAGGGTTTGTATGTAACTTGATTGATGCAGTCTTAACTCACCCAATTGGAATTAACTAATCAAGTAAAACCCTAATCATGTAGTTCCATGTGCCATATATCCAATCTAGTGTCAGGACTTGCTCGATGGTGAAATGAGTATTCTTCTATGGGAAGCTCAGAGTCAGACATTGTTGAGTATAGGCATGTTTATGAGGATGGTTGTGGTCATACCTCGGTAGGAAAGAGGTTGAGTCTATATCTCATATGAGTGTGATTTAGTATATGGCATGTGATTGAGTACAAGTACAGTTGTACCTCGGATGATAGGGTTTGTATACCCTGGTTACTAGTGTAGTGACCTATATACCAAGGGCGGACTAGGTTGATTTGCAGCTACATTGTATATGTCACTGCAGATGACTCATACTGGCCAGGGAAGATGAGATCTTAGGAGTCCAGATCTCCTTGATCTTGTATGGCACTAATTTTGAATTATCAATGGACAGTTGGAGTTTGAGTGGCATTCCTCAAACTCCTTAGGGATTAATAAAAGATGTATTACAGTCATGTAATATATATTTAGGGTTAAACATGATAGTAGGAGTAGTTAACTGTTTAGTAAATGATATATATTTAGGGTTAAACATGTAGTATATATACAGTTGTTTCTTATACTTCTAGTTGTTCTATCATGTAGTAGGAGTAGTTAACTGTTTAGTAAATGATATTTGTATATGTTTCATGTATGCTTGTTAATCATACCTAGTGCTATGCATCTCTCATTGGGATGTTGGTCTCACCTCATGGGTCACCACATCTTTTTATGTGATCGTCAGCGACGTCGTTAGGATTGTGTTGGTGAGGAAAAGCACCTTGGAGAACAGTAGGAGTTGAAGGTTGGGTAGTAGTTAGTTGTGTTGTAGAGTCATCCATGTACTCTCAGGTCTGGGCATGGGATGTTTTATAGATGATATGTGCATCAACTCAAGTTTTGTTTGAGTGCCTATGTTCTGTATATGGCATGTATATGTGGAAGATATCTTTTGTATATAGGTTGTGGACGAGACCACTGGACATATATGTAAATACCTAATATGGTATGTGATAATATGCAAGTTGTTTGATCTTTATGTAATATTCTTGAACATGATGGTAATGTTTAAATTGGTTTTAATATACCCTCTTTTTTGGTTATGTGATTAATAAGTAGTTGATTGTGTGTTTTGTTTTGAGTAATCTCATTTACTGTGATGGGGCATCATAGTTTGGTTGGTATCATAGATTTAGATCCTCTGAGTCTACAGGGACATAGGATTTAGGTTTGTGTCTATTCTTACATAATCCAACATATCTAATCATAGCATATGCTTATGTAGATATGTATAGAGAACGTGAAGAGCATGCAGAGAGTAGGTGTGTCGCACTAGGAGGTGGTAGTAGGAGGTAGGTGCATGATGGTAGAGTGTCTTAGATAGGGCCAAAGCAGCCCACGGTGCCTGAGTTTGACCCTGCATCCATGGATAATCATGCCTTCCGATCCATGTTTAGACATCTCATGGAAACGATCACACACATAGTGGACAGAGTGCTCGTACCTCAATCTAGGGCAGACATCCCTAATGTGAAATCTCAGGGTTCTAGGAAGACATTTGAGAGGTTGTGACATGTTGGGGCTATAGAGTATGTGAGTATAGCAGACCCAGCCAAGTCAACTTATGGCTAATGGAGCTTGAGAAGGGGTTTAAGATTCGGAACATCCCAGAAGAGGATAAGGGGAAGCATGTTGTTTTCCTATTGAAGGGTAGTGTTGGCCACTAGTTGGCCATGGAAGAGGAGAAGAGACCAGGAGTTGTTGTAGGTTGGGAAGATTTTTAGTGAGAGTTTGTGAGTCGTTACTTCCCAGAGACAAGTCTAGAGGAGAAGATGGCATAGTTTGATGTCAATCAATGAGTATGAGGCTAAGTTTATGGAGATTTTGAGGTTCTGCCCTCATATGGCAACAATAGAGAAGGAGAGGATTCAAAGGTTTGAGAAGGGTCTGAACACAAAGTTGACTACCATAGTGTCTACTTTGGAGAATAGAGAGAGGTTCTCTACCTTTGTGGAGTCTGTGAGGAGGATTGAGAGGTCTTCTATCGAGAAGCGTGAATCCAATGCTAAGAAGAGGCCATCTCAGTTTCGGGGGCAGTCTTCTAGGGGTTTTAAGAAGCCAAGGTTCTTATCACCAAAGTCATAGAAGAGGTCTACTTTCTCTGAGCTCAGATTAGGAGTGTCATCATAGTGGTCACTAAGGGCAGAGGTCACAGCTTCTCTCCTACTAGAGCACACAATGCACCATCTATGTTAGTGATAGGGTCATCTAGACCACAATATGATTTGAGGGCTTATTAGAAGTGTGTACAAGTAGGGCATATAAGGTGGTCATGCCCTATCAAGAATGAAGAAATGACACAGCAGACGAGGCAGAGTCAGCGAGGTTCATTGTAGGAATAGTTCAACATTGGTGGTGGTAGAGGATGTGGTCAAGCATCATAGGTAGGATCATCTGGTCTAGCTAGCAGGGGTTGTGGATGACATGAGATGACTAGATTCTATGCCATTAGTCAGACAGAGGGAGTATTCAATCCACGGGTCATGATAGGTCATATGCAACTTTTTCATTCTGACTTATCTGCTTCTTCTTTTACATCTTCTTTGGTTGACCAATGTGTGATGCACTATTTTATCACTAGAGAGGTGATAAGTTGTTTTTATCTACATGTCTATAGTAGATCTGATAGCCTTTTGCTTGAAACCCCTTTAGTTGGTCTGTTTGAGTTGTGGGAGGTGCGTCCATCTTGTGTTCTTTGTTTTTTTGGGACGCAGCATTCAAGTGGATCATGCCACTTAACATGTAAGGATTTGATGTGATCCTAGGGATGGTTACCTTGGAGAAGTATATGGTTGTTTTGGACTATAGTTCCAAGGAGGTGATGTTTTGTGATGGTGATGTCTCTTGGATCTTCGAGGGGGAAAGGTAGATTCTTCCTACATGCTTGTTGTCGGCTATGACAGTACATAGGTTGATGAGACAAAGATGTGAGGCCTTTTGGTGCATGTTGTGGATACCAAGGTGAGGAATCTTAGTATATAGGAGGTGCTGAAAGTGATAGAGTTTGAGGATTTCTTTCCTTAAGAGTATTTGGTGTTCCCCCTCCTTAAGAGGTTGATTTTGAGATCGATATTTTTCTTGGAAAAAACCCAAAGCATAGTCACCTTACAGGATGGAACCAGTAGAGATGCATGAGTTGCTAGAGAAGTGATTCATCAGACCAAGAACTTCCCCTTGGGGTGCTTCAATATTGTTTGTGAAGAAAAAGGATGGTTCCCTGGGGCTTTACATAGATTATCAACAGTTGAACAAGGTCATGATAAAGAACAAGTACATGTTGTTGATGATCAATAATATGTTTGACCAACTGAGAGGTGTTACATTGTTCTCCTAGATAGATCTGATGTTAGAATATCACTAGTTGAGGATCATGGTGGATGGCATACCTAAAACTGCTTTTAAGACTAGGTATGGTCAGTACGAGTTCGTAGTTATGCCATTTGGGGTGGCCAATGCACTGGCAGCTTTCATGGATTTGATGAACAGAGTGTTCAGGTCGTACTTGGATCAATTTAGGGTTGTGTTTATCAATAGTATCTTGATATACTCTAGGGATAGTCAATAGCATGAGCAATGTCTTTGTCATCTGTTGAAGTTGTTGAGGTATCATAGGTTATATGCCAAGCTTAGTAAGTGTAAGTTCTAGTTGACTCAAGTGTCTTTTCTTGGTCATGTGATATCTACTAAGAGTGTTTGTCTATACCCAAAGAAGGTAGAATTTGTGTTGGAATGGTAATAGCCCAAGACACTGATGGAAGTTCAATGTTTCCTAGGTTTGGCAAGCTACTACATGAGGTTCATAAAGAATTTCACTGTTGTGGTGTTACCCCTAACCAAGATGACTAGGAAAGGTATTCCTTTTGTTTGGGATGACAAGTGTCAGTGTTCTTTACAGTTGTTGAAGGAGAAGTTGACCAGTGCTCCAGTGTTAGTGCTTCTAGAGCAAGGGAAAGGCTACATCATCTTCTTTTATGCTTCAAAGAATGGCTTGGGATGTGTGTTGATGCAAGACAAGAACATGATTTCTTTTTCTTTGCCATGGATTAAGAAACACAAGGAGAACTACATGACACATGATCTAGAGATAGCAGTAATGGTTCATGCCCTAAATATTTGGATACACTATCTGTATGGAGGAAAGTGTTAGATCTTCACTGACCACAAGAACCTTTAGTATATCTTCTTGAAGCAGGAGTTGAACATGCAACACAGAAGATGGATGGAGATGATTAAGGACCATGATTGTATGATAGGCTACCATTTAGGAAAGGTGAATGTGGTGGTCGATGCGTTCAGTAGGAAGTCATCTTCATTATCATTTGTGGAAAAGGCATAGTTACACTCCATGTTGTTCCATAAGTATGACATGTTGGTGTCGCTTTGCTAGATGAATATACAGCTGGAGGTTTCCTTGTTAGTAGGTTTGATGGCATAGTTACAAGTGAAGCCCACCTTGATGCAATATATTAGAGATGCGCAGAAGAGTGATATTGTGACACAGAAAATTAGGGTAAAGTTTGGTAGTAAAAAGTATGATGGCTTTCATGAGTCGGGGGATGGGATAATTTTCTTCCACAACACGTTAGTGGTTCATGATGATGACCTAAGTAAGATGGTTCTTGAGGAGGCTCATTCCTTAATGTATGTGATGCATCCTAGCGGTAGCAAGATGTACCACAACCTTAAGGATCTGTATTGGTGGTCAGGTTTGAAATGTGATGTGACAGAGATTGTTGCTAGGTGTCCAGTTTGTCAGTAGGTCAAGGCAGAACATTAGAAGCATGTAGGAACGTTACAACATTTATCAATACCATAGTGGAAATGGGATTATATCACCATGGACTTTGTCGTTGGTCTTCCTAGGACAGCCAAAAATCATGAATCCATCTGGGTGATAGTTGATAGGTTGACCAAGTCAGCTCACTTTCTTCCAGTCAAGGTGACATATACAGTGGAGAAGTTGGCACATATATATGTTGATGAGATAGTTGGTTTGCATGGTATTCCAGTTGTTGTAGTATGTGATAGAGGCCCACGGTTTATGAGTAGGTTTTCGGAAGGCTTGCATACAGCTATGGGGACACAGCTAAGGTTTAGCACAACTTTTCATCCATAGATAGATGGTGAGTCAGAGAGGACTACTCATATGTTGGAAATTCTATTGAGAGTGTGTGTGTTTTGTAGTTTCTTAGTAGTTGGGATGTGCATCTGAGTTTGATGGAGTTTGCCTATAATAATAGTTATCATAGGAATATAGACATGGCACTGTATGAAGCTTTGTAAAGGAGGCATTATCGGTCACCTCTTTCATGGTATAAGATAATTCAGTATCGGCTTTTGGGTCTTGAGCTAGTGCAACAGACTATAGAGAAGATCAAGGTGATACAATAATAGTTGCAGGCAGCTCAGGACAAAAAAAATTGTATGTTGATAACCGCCATAGGCCGTTGGAGTTCCAACTTGGAGACTGTGTGTAACTTAAGATTTCTCATTAGAAAGGTGTGCTAAGGTTTGGTAAGAAGGGTAAGTTGGCTCCTAAGTTTATGGGACCATACCATATCTAGGTAGGTGTTGGGAAGGTGGCATATAAGTTAGAGTTACTACCAAAGTTGCATAGGTTGCATAATTTTTTCCTTATCTTAATGTTTAGGAAGTGTCACAATGATACGGAGTAGATGTTGTAGTCAATGGAGGTTGAGTTTGACGAAGATGTGCCGTATGTTGAGGATCTTGTGTTGATCCTAGATAGGAGAATGAAGAAGTTGAAGAAGAAGGATATAACCATATTGAAGGTTTTTTTGAATCATTGTGGTGTGTAGGAGGCCACATGGGAGTTAGGGGATGAGATGCGTAGGAAGTACCCATCATTGTTTGTGTAGGATTTTGGGGGTGAAATCCTTGTTAGGGTTTTACAGTTGTAAGACCTCTAACCTTGCTATTTGATTGAACATGCTTTCTTATCATAATTAGATTCTTAAAATCTTAATTAAACCATAATATGTGCTTTTATATCATGTGATAAGATTAAGTTTCAACTTTGATCCAGTTTGGACACTATTTGAGTTAGTTATGCATTTATATGCTTGTTTTGGGCTTTTATACAATTTACCCATATCTAGGGTTTTTCTTGAAATTTTTCACATTCTTGTTGTGCCTCACATGTTTTCATATCATGTTTGATATATTTGTGCTTTTAGGTGCCTTGTTACATTTTTTTTTGAGTGGTAACATCTTGTGCTAAGATTAGGGTTTGCTCTCATGGATGTCCTAAGTCAATGATTGACCTTGAACCTTGAGCCACCTAGTGTTGGTGGTCACCAAGTTTTCTTGAGCCTATAGGTTTGACGGTCAATGAGGTATTTTAACTCACCTTTTTCTCCAACTTTTCTAGTGTTTATGGTCGATGAGTTTTTTATGTGTTCGCTATGCTTTACGGACTATCTTGGTCGCTAAGAATCTTATGTGGTGCTATGTTTTTTTCCAAACCCAGGTCGATGAGTATTCTTGGTGGGGTCCTTTGGTTTTTGTTTGACCTAGTTGCATGTTTGGTATTCTTTCATGGATGACATCCTTTGACCGTGGACACATGGCATGCATGGCTTGACACCTATCCCTTTCTCTCTCTTCAACGCTAAGCTTTATATACCTCCCTCCTTACACACAAACAAGCTCTTTACACACCTAGCTTTCCCTCTCTTCTTACATGTTGTTGGAGCTAGTCCCCCTTGCTTTATGGAAAAGGAGTAGCCAAGGAAGGAGAAGTTTGGCCAATCTACCTTGCATGTGGACCTAGGATTTGGATCCACCCCTGTTGAGGTTGTTTGGTGCTTTCTTGCTTTGCTTCTTGATCTTGGTAAGTGACATCTCCCTCCCTTCCTTCATTTTCCTTGTTTTTCTATCTTTTACTCTCTTCTTCTTGGTCTAATTCATGGTGGAACATGAGTTAGATCCTTGATGCGATGATTTTGAGTCGCATTTATAGACTTGTTTTACTTGTGTTTTATGCATTTATTGGTCATTTTGGTGGTTAATATTGCATAATTCATTTACTTTGGTGTATGACCCTTCTAAACATCAATTCTCCCTTATTTTATCGTTTTGAGCATAAATGATTACAATAATATGTTTTATTTCGGCTTATGTGGTTTTGTGTTGCAATTTCAGGAAAAATGCATATCTACAGCTGTCGATACCATCGATAGTTGTCGATACCATCGACACAACCATAGGTTGTCAGCCGCAAGGAGCCGCACAGAGTCGATACACGCTTTTACCATGCGTATAATGCAAGTGTACGCGTCAATGTAGTATAGGCCCTTGTGAGGCCCAAGTCGAACTCAGGGACACTGAATTATCGGTAGACTACTACTAACTGTTTGCAATCAGCTAAACCGATTAAAAGAGTTTGAGAGTTGTTGTAAAAATAAAAGAAAATAAAGTAAAACAAAGATCTCGATTAAGGGTTTAGTTTAATAAATTCAAGTGGAGATCTTTAGGATTGCGGTTTCACCGCGGGTTTTCATTGTATGAATTCCATATAATAATTCAGGTTTATCTCTCGATCCGGGTAGTGGCCTGTAGTCAGAATTTCCCACTGTCGTGGTACAATTCACTACCTATGTCTAGGTCATTTCCACTGTCATAGTAACATATACCCTAAACTAGGTGCATTAAAATCAACCTCTGGGTGTCCACCATTAACTGTACATTGCCTTGTTCAAGGGATTTGTTAATTAATGTGAATTTCATCTCTTTTCAACCATTAATTCTTCTTTCAAAGCAATTAAAGGCATTATATTATCATTATGGTGATCAAGCATAACAATATAATTGAGAAAACGAAATCATGCCACGGATTTAAGAGATAAATGATGAATTACTATGATAAAAACGTCATACAATGCTTCCCCGGGCTACTCCCGGTCCTAAAGACAAAGGGGATTAGCCCTGCATGTTCATCTCAGAGCAAAACATGGTAGAGAAAAGGGGAAACATGGAGGAAAACGTGAATAAGTAAAGAAACCCCTGAACGGAGAAGATCCAAGCGTTCCTCGGTGTGGAATGCGTGCTCTACAGCCTTTCGGCGGTGGAAAACGTCTTATTCGGCTTTCGGAATGGTTGGGGCATGCTTCTGGGCTCCGTTCTTCTCTCCACACCTTCTCGGGACGTGTGCAGCGGCTAATGACGTGATAGATTGCACCTGGCCACCGTCATTAGGTATAATCCCCGAGTTAGGTTGCAAAAATATCATAACCGTCGGATTTAGATCAATCTGAAAACAAACTTGCATTTGACGGTGTCGATACCATTGACGTGAGTCGATGGTATCGACCCTACACTATATCGGCAAGTCTTCTTTTCTTTTATGCTCAAAATGATAAAATAAGGGAGAATTGATGTTTAGAAGGGTCATAGACCAAAGTAAATGAATTATGAAATATTAACCACCAAAATGACCAATAAATGCATAAAACACAAGTAAAACAAGTCTATAAATGTGACTCAAAATCATCACATCAAACTCCCCTAAGCTTGAACATTGCTCACCCTCGAGCAACTAAACTTTAGAATAGAATTGCGAGGGTCAACTAAAGAACAGATCATCACAACAAACATCACTATATGATTCCCACCAGACATTTACATACCGGCCCTTACTAACAACAGAATGACAATTATCCTAAAGGCGACAATAATCATCCATAAAAGATATCTACCTCAAAATTGATGTACACTATCATATAAGGCAGTTAACATAATAAAATTATCCGGTCTAGACTCAGTGCATCTTGTGATCTCCTATTCTACGTTGCTCACCCTAACTACCATCTACATGGAAGCAGTTCTCCTGATATTCACAAATGAGGAGAAAATCACGGTGGCCTACCAATTCGAGCAACTGGTGGATGAAATGGGTGGCTCATGGAAGAAATGGAAGCATTATATGATTCTAGCATGCACAAAGCAAAAATGGCCTAAATGATGCATATGCAAATGAAAATGCCCTAATGCCTATATTTGGGTGGAATGATGCATGCACTATTACTCCGTCTCAAAGTGAGATGGAATATCTAAGAAAACTACATTATATACTTATCCTTCTTAATATGTAGTGAGAACATGTTCCTTTCTCCCCCTCATTCCTATTTATTTCTCAATTCTTTTCTTTGTCTCTATTTTTTTCAATTTTTTTTTTTTCACAAGGCCCTTATATCCATAAATGACAATGAATTATTTGTCGGGCTCACTTCTTGTTGCACTATATACTTGAAGCATTCAGAAGGTATGGAACAAGTTTATCACCTTTAATGTTTCAGAAGAAATAAGATACATGATGTATTGCATATGTATAAAAATGTGAATGCAGCTACAAAATGATATTATGCAACTAAATGACATGCACCTAAGGATAATGTGCATGTATAGCTAATCTTTTTTTTCATGTGAAATATGTGCAAATAGTTTCAATGCAAGTCCTATCTACATGGGATGCAATCAAAGAAATTAAAACAGTAATGTACTTCCAATTCTTATGGTGGAGTATGAAAATAATGAGGTGGATAGATCACAAGACTAATTGACTGAACCTTTGTAAATTATTATGTGTCCCTCCTTACTGACCTATGTAGTAATTAAGAGGTTTCTCTCTCTTACTTCAAATTAGAGTCTCATTATCATTTGATCAGTTTAGGCTCAAACAACCAATTTTCATGAATCATGAGAATGTACAGTTGTGATTTTCTATTTTAGAGTTGACAAACCCAATTATTTCCTTAAGTTATGTGCTCAAAGTTGAACAACACAAGCTTGCAAAACACTAAAAAAATTTAAGTTTGCCCCTGATTCCCATGTACACGCAACGAGATGACACATGACTTAAAACATCCACAATTACACTAGATAGAGTGTGGATCCTACAAACAAACTAAAAATTGCAAGAACTAAAAGACAAAAGGCAAAACAATAGAACTAAAAACTAAAAGAAACTAAAGGATAGAGTTGTTCTAGATCCCCCCCTAAGCTTGAATCTGACTATGGCCTCATAGTGGAAAACAACCTTAAAAGGTGAAACAGAGATACCGATCATTCTTCCGGAGGAGGCGGGTACTGCGGGGCCGAGGGGTCCTAAGATGGGTATTGTCCCTGAAAGCTCAGATCATATTGGGGCATTGGTGGAGGTTGTGGATACCCCACAAAGTAATTCTGGCTCCAGTAATGATCATAGAAGGGTTGCTGCTTCATCTCCATCCTATGCAACCTGTCGTGGATGTGATGTTGGTTGTCGAGGAGGAGGCGCTCATTTTAAAAAATAGTCCTCTAGTTATCAAGCAGTCGGTTCGTCGTATCCTGAATATCGGCATATGAAGTTGTGTGCTGCAGCTGGGTGTGTTGGATCTCTTGCAGCATCATATACATCCCCTGCATGGAGTAGACATCCTCACTTTGCTATGAGGGTTGTGGTGGTGGAGGCTGTGAAGATGAAGATGCACCCGGATGCATGCAGGGATGCTTCCTAGGTTCCACTCGTGCCCGAAGAGGAGTGAAAGCCTCCTCTTCCTCTTCATTCTCATCGCCGTCATTGTCGTTGTCATCATTGTCACCATCTTCATCCGAGCTCTCGATGGCGATGACAGGCCATCTGAAATTCTGAGCGCCCTCGATGTGGAAGATAGGGTCTGGAAGTGAACACACTTGATAGGCGTGATTAACATGGCAATGTGCGTATGCCAGGCCATCACGAAGCAAGATGAGGATGGAGCGATGCAGATAATGCAGGTTGACTTTGCTCCGGTTGGAGAGGGGAGTAAGTTGGGAGAAATTCAACCCAAGATAATGCGCTAATGGTGTGATGAGCCCTCCAAAGTGGATTGGATCCTTCCGCGTACTCCTCTTTACAGCCAACACACACGTCAAGAAAAACACACCCCAATTACATTCTTCTCGCTTCCGCAACTTGTGTAAGAAAAACAAGTCTGTCTCTTGAAACTTGATGAGAGACAGATCACCACGAGTGAACAAGATGGTGCAGAGCATGCGGTGAATAATTCGCACGAACGGATGCTCAAAATCTACCACCGCCGCATTGTGGTAGCTCACGGATTTGTCGGGCGGCACAGTCACTAGCTCGGCGAAGATAGAATCATAATCTGTCTTGTTGTCTGGCCACCTGTACTGATCTCGCCCATGATTCTAGTTGTAGATGGAATTGAACTGCCACAGGGTGAGAGTGTAATCATTGTTGTACAACCGGAAAGAAATGCGGCCTTTGATCCATTCCGGATCAGTGGCGATGATGTCATTTGGAACGACGCATATATCCAGCAATGCCATGAACTCCGCCACTAGCTCTTTGTATGTGGGCCATTCACCGAAGAATGGCTGGCCGTCGGCGTGGAATTCCATCTCATCGGGCCTCCTGCCCGTATGCCTTGCCTGTCCCTTGAGAACATAGGCAAGATTAGCCTTGAACCCAATATTGCGAATCATTTCCCGGTCGACATAGCGGGTCGTCTCTATCTTTCTCTTCATCAATTCCTCATAGACCTTCTTGACCTCCACAGAAGGATGGACAATCC
Source organism: Alisma plantago-aquatica (assembly GCA_963693085.1). NCBI lineage: Eukaryota > Viridiplantae > Streptophyta > Magnoliopsida > Alismatales > Alismataceae > Alisma > Alisma plantago-aquatica. The sequence goes on along the minus strand of OY856411.1, from coordinate 914,955,132 downwards.
GTGGTCGTAGAATAGACGCAGTCGGTGGAGGAATGAACACTGGGATCTCCATTGGTGTCACGTGTGACAAAGATGCGTCAGCGGTATGCACCATTGTCAAAGAAGAAGGGGTAGAAGACGGAGCTTGAGGGAGGTCAGAGAAGATAATCTCTGCTCGATGAAGGATCGTGGAATAATGCTCTCCTTGAATGCTCATTGTCGGGCTCTGATTGCTCAACAAGATGCTCGGCACAAGTTGAGGAAGAAAACTTTGAAGGTGTGACGTCATATGACGACAATCCACCCCTTTTATAACCGTGGTCGGTGATGTTGTATGACCGTCGATACCATCGACACGAGTCGATGGTATCGACTCCTGTAGCACAATCCATCTTCCGCTAGTATTTACGGTTGTCAATATCCTGATTTGGGGGCCCAGATCGATGATGCGTCGATACCATCGACGGGTGTCGATGGTATCGACCCATCCCATGGATCAACTCTCTTGGTGCAGCGATCGTCGTTGATCTCCTCTCGTAGATCGGTGACATGTCGCGTCAATACTATCGACGCAAGTCGATAGTATCGACTTCTTCTTAGGGCAAACACCCTCGCGAGGCCCGGCCGCCACCTTCTGCCTGTAACTGGGTCGATACCATCGACAGGCCCGTCGGGTATCGACTTCACTGAGACAATTTTCGCCTGCATATCTCCAGAGATCTCGCGAGTATCGACGCCCGTGTCGATACTATCGACCTCATTTTGGCGAGCAACCTGATGGAATGTCAATACTATCGACGAGGTCGTCGATAGTATGGACGCAGTGAGATTTTTGCAGTCGCCAACTTGTACCCGTCTCGATACCATCGACACAAGGGTCGATGGTATCGACTCTGCCTCAGTCTTGCACATTTAACAAACGATCAAGGTATCTTTTTTTACACTAAAAACAAAGTCAAATCAAACTAAATTACTAATGTAAAAGAAACTAAATGAGACTACCCATGGTTGGGTTGCCTCCCAATAAGTGCCCTTATTTAACGTCTTAGGCTAGACGAATCAAGTTTCTCATGCATCCGGAAGTGCTATGAGTTTGACCTCATTCACTTTCCTTGTGTAATCTTCACCGAAATACAACTTCAATCGTTGTCCATACACCAAGAATGTTGTCTCGCCATCACGCACCATGAGTGTGCCATGTGGCCTGACCTCCTCTACAGTGAACGGTCCACTCCATCGGGATTTCAATTTCCTGGGATGCATCTTCAACCTGGAGTTGAATAAGAGTACACGATCTCCTTTATTGAAGATGCACATCTGAATATGGTGATCGTGAATCAGCTTTGTTCGATCTTTGTAGATCTACGAGCTTTCCTATGCATTTATCCTCAGCTCATCAAGTTCATTCAACTCAAGCAACCTCTTCTTTCCCGCTTCATCATAGTTCAAATTCAGCTTCCTCAGCGCCCAATGCGCTTTATGCTCCAATTCCACCGGCAAATGGCAGGCCCGACCGTAATCCAACCTAAAATGCATAGTGCCTATAGGTGTCTTAAACGCCGTCCTATACGCCCACAAAGTGTCTGGTAGCAAGATACTCCAGTTCTTTCTCGTGGAAGCCACACTGCGCTCCAAGATCTTCTTAATCTCCCGATTGGATACTTCCACTTGCCCCTGTGTCTGCGGGTGGTACGGTGTACCAATGTTGTGCTTTACCCCGTACTTTCTCAACAGTGCCGCAAATTTCTGATTCTAGAAATGTGTACCTCCATCACTAATGATCATTCTTGGTACACCAAACCTGTAGAAAATGTGTTCCTTGACAAACCTGCACACTACGACATCATCATTAGTCCTAGTGGGTATTGCCTCTACCCACTTCGATACATAGTCAACAGCTAAAAGAATGTACAAGTTAGAATTGGAGGACATAAAGGGTCCCATAAAATCAATACCCCACATATCGAACACCTCTACCTCTTGAAACACATTGAGGGGCATCTCCTGCCTTTTTGAAATGTTACCTGCCCTTTGGCAGGAATCGCATTGCCGCACATAGTCATAGGCGTCCCTGAACAAAGTAGACCAGTAAAGACCACTTTCCAGTACATTGGCCGCAGTTCTAGAACTTGCATGGTGGCCACCCGTCGGTAGAGTATGTCAATGATGTAAGACACTTTCATATTCCACTTTCGGTACACACCTGCGCAACACACCATCCCTGCACTGCTTCAATAAAATAGGGTCATCCTAAAAATAATATCATAAAGAATGGAAAAACTTCTTTTTCTCCTGATATGTCCAATCATCTGGGATAATTTTGCAGGCGAGACAATTAACAATGTAAGAAAACCAAGGATCCTTCGATTTCACAGATAGAAGTTGTTCATCAGGAAATGTCTCGGTAATGGGTATATGCAAGTCCTTCTCATCTACCCTTTCCAACCTAGACAAATGGTCTGCAACCACATTTTCTATTCCCGCCTTATCTTTGATTTCAATATCAAATTCTTGTAAAAGTAAGATCCACCTAATCAATCTAGGTTTGGCATCCTTTTTCTCCATCAAGTACTTAATGGCGGCGTGGTTCGTCCATACCATGACTTTAGATCCTACAAGATATTGCCAGAATTTTTCAAAAGCAAAAACAACGGTGAGAAAGTTCTTTTTCAGTTGTCGGGTAGTTTAATTGTGCGTCATTTAAGGTTTTGGACGCATAAAAAATCACAGCGGGTTTATTGTCCACACGTTGTCACAAAACAGCCCCAACTGCGAAATCTGACGCATCACACATCAATTCAAATGGTTTTGTCCAATCCGGTGTTTGTACAACCGGTGCGGAAATTAGTTTTTCTTTAAGCACGTTAAATGCATGTAAACACTTTTTGTTAAAATCAAACACGACATCCTTTTCTAACAACTCAGATAACGGTTTGGCGATTTTTGAGAAATATTTTATAAAGCGGTGATAGAAACCAACGTGACCCAGAAAACTATGTACCCCTTTAACTGAATTCGGTGGGGGCAATTTGGAAATCACTTCGATCTTCACTGGGTCTACCTCCAACCCCTTGCTAGACACTTTATGTCCAAGCACAATCCCTTCGCTGACCATCATGTGGCATTTCTCCCAATTGAGGACCAAATGTGTGTCCTCACAGCATTGCAAAACCTTGTCCAAATTGTATAAACATTTGTCAAAGGACGCATCATAGACGGAGAAATCGTCCATAAAAACCTCCAAACAGCGTTCAACCATATTGGAGAAAATGGCAAGCATGCAATGCTAAAAGGTTGTTGGCACATTACACAGACCAAATGGCATACGGCGGTATGCAAATGTTCCGTAAGGACAAGTGAAGGTGGACTTCTCTTGGACCTTAGGATCAATGGAAATCTGATTGTACCCCGAATAACCATCGAGAAAACAAAAATGGGATCGACCCGCTAATCGCTCTAAAATCTGATCAATGAATGGAAGAGGGAAATGATCCTTAAGTGTAGCGGCATTCAATCTATGGTAGTCTATACATACACGCCACCCAGTTACCAAGCGGGTCGTGACAAGTTCATTTAACAAGTTATGTGTAACAATAATTCCCCCCTTTTTAGGGACTACCTGTGTCGGACTCACCCACGTCGAGTCAGATATAGCATAGATGATACCTGCAGAAAGGAGCTTGATCACCTCCTTCTTTACGACCTCCATCATGCTAGGATTTAGTCGACGTTGTGGCTGAATCACCGGTTTGGCTCCCTCCTCAAGCTGAATCTTGTGTTGGCACAATGTAGGGGAAATCCCCTTGATGTCTGCGACTGACCACCCGAATGCACCGCAGTAGTTCTTCAGCACGATCAACAATTGATCTTCCTCCTTGGCACTCATATATACCAAAATAATCATAGGAAGCTTCTCATCCTCAGCTAGAAATGCATATTTCAAGTGCGGTGGCAATGGCTTCAATTCTAAATCTGGCGGGCTGATCAAGGATGACTGAAGCGGTGGTGGAAGTTCTCCAAGGTCTTCATAGTACCTAGCATAAAAGCATGGAAGCACCTGAAGCATCTTGGCACACTCTTGTAGTGACTTGCTTCTCATCCAATCATGTGTTATATTAACCAGGTAGGCTTCAAGCGGTAATTCTGGATATGTATTGAAAACATAACTTGCTATGGCCTCATCTTCAGTGGAGGGAGGGATGTCCTCCTCTTCGTCATTGGGAAAACCCACAGCCTTTCTAAGAGACACAACCTTGGTCTGCTCCATGATGTCTACAGCTAGTGTCCCTTTTTCTACTTTAGTCATCACATGAGCCATATCTAAAAATGGCTTCCCTAGACAAAGAGAGACATTATGGTCAAAGTGATTCATCATGCGGCAGTGCTCCTTTACTTTTGATTGTGTAGTGCTTGAGGGCATGACCATCTCAAACCGATCATCAGTGATACCCAAGGTCAAACGACCTCTCCCCATCTCAAGTATCATGTCAGCAGTGGCTTGGAATGGTCGTCCAAGGAGTGACTCATTACCCTGTTCATCTTGCATCTCCATTACCACAAAGTCTGCTAGAAATACAAACCGATCTACTTTCACCAACACATCTTCACAAATACCATAGGGCTTCACCACTGAATTATCTGCCAACTGTATTGTCATATTGCTCGGCCTTGATTCTTTTAATCCCAATTTCTTGAACTTACAGAGAGGCATCAGGTTTATAATTGCCCCTGAATCACATAGTGCTTCGCCAAATTTCACCTTACCAATGTAACATGAAATATTGAAGCAGCCTGGATCCTACCTCTTAGGTGGCAATGTGCCCATGATGAAGGCACTTACCTGTTCCTTGAGAACCACTACCTCTATATCTGGGATTTTCCTTTTCTTAGTGATAATGTCTTTCCAGAACTTCCCGTAGGAGGGTATCTACTCGATTGCTTCTAGTAATGGAATATTGACAGAGAGCTTTCTAAAACCGTCCAGAAACTTCTTGAACTGGGCATCCACTTTCTTTGCTTTAACACTATTTAGATATGGGACTAGGACAGCTTGTGCCCTTTGATGTGGTGGCACATATGGTGTCCTCTTCTTTGTCTCCTCCTCAGCAGTAATAGGTTCAGTTGTGACTTCCTCTACTATATCCTCAACTGGCTCTATGACTGGAATTGGCACTTCCTATGTGGCCTCACCTTCGGTTTCTGACTGGTGTCTGCTTGGTTCATCGGCCCTGGGGTATAAAATCTTCTTGCCACTCCGTAGCAAGATTGCCTTCACCTGCTGGTTTCCTCCTGGAATGTTTGTGTTACCCAGGAAGCCTTGCTGCGCTGGCTTCTTCAGATTTGCTATCTCAGCTGCCAATTATGCCATAGACATCTCTATCGTCCTCATCTGAGCCCCATGGCTCTGCAATGTCTGCCCAAACCGATTCATGAATTCCCCCTATTGCTTGATCTGCTGGCCGAAAGTGTTCATCAGTTCTTGGTTCTGCTTTATCACTTGGTTGAGCAACTCCGAGCTCTTATCCTCCGCCATCGGCTGGGGTTTTGCATCGGGGTCCTGCAAGAAGTTATTCGGATCTTTCCAGGAAAATTTCTTTTCCTTCCTCCATGACTAATCGTTGTTTCGGTACCCCTACTGCTGGCGCATGAATTTGACTTGAGCTTCATCATCTGTTTCGGTATCTTCTTTTGCAAACAGTTTCTTTGCTAGAAGGTCCATCTTCTCATTCAGCTCTTTGATGGCCTTTGACTCTCTCGCAACTCGAACATGCTCTACGGTGTCTCTGTCACCCCAGGATTGCTTCTTGGCCATGTTTTTCAAAATTTCCCAACACCTCATGTCTGTGTTGTTCAAAAAGAACCCTGAACCTACGGAATCCAGATTACTTCTATCATGCTCGGAGAGAGCAAAATAGAAGATTTTGACATGAGTCTCCTTTTCAAGCCCATGATGTGGGCACCTCCTAAGCATGATTTGAAACTGCTCCCAGGTCTCGGAGTAAGTCTCCCCTGCCTTCTAGCTGAAATTATGGATTTTTCTGATCATATCATATGTCTTCTTGGGTGGGAAAAACCTTTCAAAGAACACTTCCATCATGTGGTTCCATGATTCCACATATTCATCATCTAGATTGTGCAACCATTCTTGTGCATTTCCTGCCAAAGAGTTTGGAAACAACTTCAGGTATAGTTTCTCCTATGGAAACCTGTCTATTTTTATCATATCGTAGTTCTCCACAAACTGGCTAATGTGAGTCACTGGGTCTTCATTCTTTAGCCCGTGGAATGCATTAGACTTGACCAGATTGATTAATGCAGGATCAATCTTATAAGTCGAAATGTTGATCGCCTACTTCTTTATTGGCCCCTTTGAAGCGGATGAGGAAGAAGCTTTTATCTTCTCCCATATCATATGCTCTTCGGCCATGGATTCTTGTTCTGAGCCGGAATCTATATCTTCCGGTTGGTCGTGATTGTAATCTTCCTCGTCGTCAGGTCCCGGCAGTGGAACCTCTAGTTCTTGTTGCGTGTATTCGGTGCTACGCGTCTGCACCATGCACAGTACCTGCAAAATAATAATCTCAGTTCAGTACCGTGCTAGACGATTACACAATTTGAAAAATAAACTTTGAATTTTTGAAATGATTACGAAATAATAAAAATAAAAGGTGGCCTAGAATGGCCGCTTGCAGCACTCATAGTGCCGACAATTGTCGTGTCCCCAGAAACGGCGCCAAAAACTTGACACACTTTTACCGTGCGTATAACGCAAGTGTACGTGTCAAGTTGTATAGGCCCTTGTGAGGCCCGAGTTGAACTCAGGGACACTGAATTATCGGTAGACTACTACTAACAGTTTGTGATCAGCTAAACCGATTAAAAGAGTTTGAGAGTTGTTGTAAAAATAAAAGAAAATAAAGTAAAACAAAGCAATCGATTAAGGGTTTAGTTTAATAAATTCAAGTGGAGATCTTTAGGATTGCGGTTTCACCGTGGGTTTTCATTATACGAATTTCATATAATAATTCAGGTTCATCTCTCTATCTGGGTAGTGGCATGTAGTCATAATTGCCCACTGTCATGGTACAATTCACTACCTATGTCTAGGTCGGTTCCACCGTCGTAGTAACCTATACCCTAAACTAGGTGCATTAAAATCGACCTCTGGGTGTCCACCATTAACCGTACATCGCCTTGTTCAAGGGATTTGTTAATTAATGTAAATTTCGTCTCTTTTCAACCGTTAATTCTTCTTTCAAAGCAATTAAAGGCATTAGATTATCATTATGGTGATCAAGCATAACAATATAATTGAGAAAACGAAATCATACCACGGATTTAAGAGATAAATGATGAATTACTATGATAAAAATGTCATACAATGCTTCCCCGGGCTACTCCCGGTCCTAAAGACAAAGGGGATTAGCCATGCATGTTCATCTCAGAGCAAAACATGGTAGAGAAAAGGGGAAACATGGAGAAAAATGTGAATAAGTAAAGAAACCCCTGAACGGAGAAGATCTAAGCATTCCTCGGCGTGGAATGTGTGCTCTATAGCCTTTCGGCAGTGGAAAACGTCTTCTTCGGCTTCCGGAACGGCTAGGGCGTGCTTCTGGGCTCCGTTCTTCTCTCCACACCTTCTCAGGATGTGTGCAGTGGCTAATGACGTGATAGATTGCTCATGGTCGCTGTCATTAGGTATAATCCCCGAGTTAGGTTGCAAAAATATCATAACCGTCAGATTTAGATCAATCTGAAACAAACTAGCATCTGACGGCATCGATACCATCGACGCGAGTCGATGGTATCGACCCTGCACGATATCGACAAGTCTTCTTTTCTTTTCTTCATTGTGCGTGATGCTAACTCGATACCATCGACACGGGTCGATGGTATTGACACCCTAAGACGTCAGTTTTGTCCTTTTCCATCGCTGAATCTTCTGGGGTCGATAGTATTGACTTTATGGTCTATAGTATCGACTATCTTCTCGCCAGCAACCAGATGGAATGTCACTACCATCGAATTCCATGTCGATGGTATTGACTCTGTGCTGCTCCATGCGGCTGGCAACCTATGGTTGTGTCGATGGTATCGACAACTGTCGATGGTATCGACAACTGCAGATATGCATTTTTCCTTAAATTGCAACACAAAACCACATAAGCCGAAATAAAACATATTATTGTAATCATTTATGCTCAAAATGATAAAATAAGGGAGAATTAATGTTTAGAAGGGTCATAGACCAAAGTAAATGAATTATGCAATATTAACCACCAAAATGACCAATAAATGCATAAAGCATAAGTAAAAAAAGTCTATAAATGTGACTCAAAATCATCGCATCAATCATGAAGAACATCTCTTTCTTGCTTCCTCGGCCAAGGGTTTTCTTCCTTTTTGGAGAAGGAGATAGCTTGTCTGTGTGGAGTTCTCAAGATAGGGTTTCTACCTTCTTTCCTTCAATCTACCTTACTGTTTAGAGTTGCTTCATCATCTCTAAGGTGACTTATGTAACTTTCTCCATGATTATTCTTACTTTTACCTTGCATGCACATGACCTTGCCCTAATATGTTGTTCTAAGTACAAGGATGATACTTTGTCTAGGGTTGAGCTCATACGATAGATCTTGAGTAGATAATCTCTCTTGATGTACCTTTAAACCATGATGCACATTTCTTCCTTGAGAATAGTAAACCCTAGATCTAGAACATGTGTGTGATTCTTTGTGGTTGCCAAGATTTGTTTCTCATGTGGTCAATGAGTTTTGAACTCCATGATGGGTCACCAAGGATTATGAGATCCATGTTGGTTATGATGGTCGCCAAGGTTTTGAATGCATGATTGGTCACCAAGTTTCTGAGCTATAATGGTCTCTAAGATTTTGTACCACATACGGTCGCCAAGTTTTGAACTTAGGTGGTCAATGAGTTTTCATCTAGTGGTCACCAAGTTTTTATATCACATATGACCGCCAAGCTTTGTAAATCTTGTTGTTTTACAAGTTTTGGACCCTTAGTAGTCAATGAAGATTGGGACTCTTAGTATTCACCAACTTTCTTAACCCTAACGGTCTTTTCCCAAGCCTAGTGGTCATTGAGAACCCTAACCCTAGTGTTTGTTGAGAACCCTAACCCTAGCAGTTCATGAGATTCTCTGACCTAGGTGGTCGCCAAGTATCTCCAACCCTAGCGGTGAACAAGGATCTCTAACCCTAGTGGTTGCCAAGGATCTCTAACTCTAGTGGTCTCCAAGGATTTGTGACCCTAGTGGTTGATGGATATTTTTTATCTAAGTGGTCTCTATGTTTTCCTATTTATGATCGATGGGCTTTCTAATTCTATAAGTATGGGTAAAGAGTTTGGTTGTCTGAAATCAGATCTGATGTTTAACCCTATACATCCATTATCAATTGTAGATGTTAAAACTTAGGGTTTATACTTGAATGTTGATTTGTAACATTAACTCAATCTAGTTTGTTGAACCCAACGCTAAGTGATGGTGTTTAATCATGTTTAGTTTTCTTGTATGATCAGTATGAGGATGCAATACTTTCTCTCTCTTAATGTTGTTGTAACCCTAACAGGTTGCCATGTAAACATCATAAGCTCTTGGATGAAATATTATGTTATACTTACATGTCATATGTATGGTTATGGTTTGATGAACCTTTAGTAAGGCATGGAAAGATAATGGTGTTAACAGGGAATGATATGATGGTCTTAATGACCTTTGGGTATGGATGAGCCCTCTTGGAGGCGTGATCCTCTTCACAATGTGACAAGAATTGGTATCCTTTCATGATGTGATAAGATTTATACTTCATACAATTTATATCTTATGAAGTTGCAATACAACCATATTTTTGTATAACTCTTTTAGGGTTTGTATGTAACTTGATTAATGCAATCATAACTCACCCAATTGGCATTAACTAATCAAGTGAAACCCTAATCATGTAGTGCCATGTGCCATAGATCCAATCCAGTGTCAGGTTTTGCTGGATGGTGAAATGAGTATTCCTCTAATGGAAGCTCGGAGTCATATACTATTGAGTATATGCATGTTTATGAGGATGATTGTGGTCATACTTTTGTATGAGAGTGCTTGAGGTTGTATCTCATATCAATATGATTCCGTATATGACATGTGATTCAGGACAACTACGGTTGCACCTCAGATTATAGGGTTTTATTACACTGGTTACTAGTGTCATCACCAATATACAAAGGGGGGGACTAGACTGATTTGCATCTAGACTATATATGTTTTTGTGGTTGACTCGAACTGACTGAGGGCAGATGAGATCTTAAAAGTTTAGCTCTCCTAGATCTTGTATGGCATTGATTTTGGTTTAGCAGTGGTCAGTTGGAGTTTGATTGGTATACCTCAAACACTTCAGTGCTTAATAGAAGATGTAATACAGCCATGTAGTACATCTTTTAGGGTTAAACACAATTCACATTGGTTGATAACCCTTGCTTTGTTTCTTATACTACTAGTTGTTCTATCATGTAGTAGGAGTAATTAACTATTTAGTAAATGATAGATTTATCTATTTCCTATATTCTTGTTAGTCATACATGTTGCTATGCCTATCCATTTAACTCACTTAACCTATTTAATTTGCTTATCTTGCTTTATAATATAACTTGATGTAAACAATAATTGTTGTTGAGAGTTGTATATCTCACTTGGACGTTGGTCTCATCTCATAGGTCACCACATCTTTTTAGGTGATCATCAGTGATGTCGTTAGGATTGTGTTGGTGAGGAAGAGTAGCCTAGAGAATAGTAGGAGCTAAAGGTTGAGTAGTAGTTAGTTGTGTCCTAGAGTCGTCCCTATACTCTCAGGTCTGGCCAGGGGGTGTTTTTCATATGATATGTACATCTACTTGAGTTTTAGTAGAGTGCCTATGTTTTTTAGATGGCATGTATATGTGGAAAGTTGAAACCACTGGACATATATGTAAATATCTTATATGGTATGTGATAATATTCAAGTTGTTGGACCTTTATGTAATACTTTTGAACTTGATTGTAATGTTTAAATCAATTTTCATATACCCTATTTTCTGGTTATGTGATTAAAAAGTAGTTGGTCATGTGTTTTGTTTTGAGTAGACTCATTTACCGTGACGGGGCATCAAAATCCCAATAGCAGGGTTGGTTTGAGCATAGTATGAGGAGTTTGTCTCACTACTTTGGGCCAACTGGCTTGGACTGTAATGACTATTTCTCATTACATGGGCCAACCTAACATAGATTAGGGTCCTCAGAACTCAATAGAGTATCTTTCTTTTTGTTTCTTCTTAGGACCTGAATAAGTGGGAAAAGTGTTGTTCTTATTACATCTACATGAATACATGATAGAATCTCATTACCAGCCTCTATCACCCACCTAAGATACTTTTGTGACAGTGCTTGAATGTTGAATTATTGTAATTTAAACCCTCATGAGTATTGTTAGGTTGTTTAATCTTGCATGGATGCTCTTTGATCTTACTTTAGTATGGTTTTTTGTGATTGGTGGGGGTTTGTTGTGAAAAAACATGGATCAGGAGAAATGTTGTTTTAAATTGTTTTTCTTAACCTTAGCATTTATCACCAAGATTAATTTATATGTCATCTTTTTGTTCTTTGAGCATAGATTTTCTTGAGGACAAGTAAAATTTAATCTTGGGTGGTTGATAACACCCAAATTTAAGTGTCCATGTTAATTATTTATCTATGGTTTCATGCTGCTATAGCCTTAAATATGCCCAAAATAACTCTAGTTAGTTATATTTCCATAATTTATATCTTTTGAAGATAAAGTTGCTCGACTAGTCAATTTTGGGACTTCTAGGCACTAAACTTAAGAAGACATCAATTCTATAGCTTTTTGACTGATGAAAATAGTCGGGTCCCATGAACCTAGTGGGGTTCAACTGAACTCGGTCGGGTTTAGCTCCTTAACTTATTGCAATAGTGTACACCAACACTCCATATGTGATATCCAAGACATTTCACCATCGACGACTGCTCAAAACATCAATGACTACCAAGGTTCACCAAAGACATCAATGACCACTGAGTACATCAACGATCGTTGAGAACAACGTCTATTAAGAACATCAACAATCACTGAGAAAATGAACAACTTTTGGGGACAAAAGTTACCACCTAGGACATCATTATCAGTTATCGTTGCCACCTAACAACATAGGTGAATGTTGGGCATGAACCTATCGGGTTTAGTCCACTTATCATATACACTTTGTCTATTCCTATAAATACCCACCCCTACTATCTAAGCGAGGGTTCTAATTTTTGTTTCGATGGTACCATTTTGGAGGTTCTGCACACTTGCACTATTCTAACCATCAGTTCCCAGATGCCTGTGGGATAGATTCAACGTCTGAGAGGGCTAAAGATTACACCCTACATCCACCTCTTTCGTTTACTTCCATCCACCATCATTTTTCATCATCTCCCTTCGCCGTACAGCCATCTCCACCATCATATATCCACCTTACACCCATTTCCAACCACTTTCTCCTTCATTCACACATCCAAGCTACTATTTGAGGCAAAATCAAGGAGAAAGGAGGCCAAGGATTCTAGAATATCAAGGAGGAGGACCCCAAAGGATGATATTCATCCCTTCTAGAGGCTATGGAGTGAAACCCACCTTTCCTTTACGGGCTAAATATTTTCTACAACCTCTTTCTTATATTGTTCACCTTCATTTCTATAAAAATGATGTTCTTCCATCTTTTTCGGTGCCAATTAAGATTATCCATCACTATTTGGGCTCTTTCTTGGCTATGTAGCTCATTTTGGGCATGTATGCACTTTTACCTTAAGCAGGTAGTTTTATTCAGATGTAGTGTGTTGTTTGTTCTATCTTCTCTTTTTGTTCATGATTTCTACTTTGGTTGATCTCGTGATTTCTTGAACCTCCGTTTGTACCAAGATCGAGAGATTTGTTGTAGAAATGGGTAAGGGAATGTACTGTTTGGACTCAAATCTAAAAAGAGTACATTCAAGGTAGGGTCTATCTAGACCAATAGTTGGAGAGATCCGACAAGAGCCTTGAATCTGGTCAGGCTATGTTGGATTCGGTAGTGTTCAATTCAAACTGGTTGAGTTCACCTCAACCTACTCAGGTTCATGATCGGTGTTCTATATAGGTTCTCTACTGTTCCTAACACCTTTAAATATTTTTGACCTGAGAAGGTATCTAGAATATTAAGGGGTTTTGAACTTCTATCCTTGAGAGAGATTTCATATCATTGATGGGGTTTTAGTCATGTTGTGCAAGATCAAGTGGGATGACCCCCACAGAGATAGCCACCATGATACATGCCACATCTGGATGTGAGTTGCTAACCTAAGGTGTTTGAGGATTGTCTATGCTCGAGAATTGATGCATTTACTACCCAACTTGTGGTTACACAGTCAAGAACTCCTTCTCCTGATTAGAAGGACTCTAATGAGTCTATTTTCTTTACTTTGTTTTATTTTGTCTCATATCATTTTGCTAGACTCATTCTATCTCCTTCCATATATCAACTGCTGATTTTTCTTAACTGACATAAGAACATGATCTTAAGCATCCTAAGCGTCCCCACATCCTTATGTTCAACCGCATACATCAACTTTGACCCCGTATTGAGTTGCAAGGGTCTTTGAAGGTTTTGGATTATAAATTTAAAGCTTGATCCTTCTACAATTTAACCTTCATGTTTGTGGACATGCAGTCTCATACTGCATCAAAGACTGCCCCCATCACAAGGTACCAATGTAGCAATTGGTTCACTTTGTCTACATCAACCTTTCTGAGATGGATCAAATGGTTGTTGACTCCCCATGTGGTGGTGCATTCATCGTCAAGCCTTCAGAAGAGTGTTGGCCCCTCTTTGATCATTTGGCTAAAAACTCTCATCACCAAGCTTCTAGTGTGGATGTTCATTGTGACAAAAACTCAACAGTTGCTCCTTTTCAAGCCAAATATGACTCCAATCCATAAATAATGAAGATTCTAGTAGATATGAGGAATATGATGAAGACTCAAGTTAGAGGCCCTTCTAGCCACTCCACCCTTGCTATGGAAATTCTTAATGAAGAAGTGCAAGCTTTGTAATCTTTTGGGAAGAGGAACAACCAAGGACCCATGTCCAACACCTACACTGCATGATGAAGGGATCACCCAAACTTCTCTTGGAAGCAATGGGGAGAAAGATAAGGATAGTGAAAGCAACAACAAAGGTCAAAGTACAGCTCCAAGTTTGAGGAAGAAGTTCTTAGGAGGTTGAGGAGCCTCAATGATGTGAAAAAATATGTGTCCTCTCAAGGACAAAATATTAGCCGAGTAGAGAAAACAGTTGATCAAATTTTGTTATCTCTTACTAGATGTGAAGAGGGGAGGCTTCCTTTTAAAACCTTGGTGAACCCCAATAGTGTTGGTGGAACCATGGATGTTCCTCAAGGCACTTTTGGCAAACAACAAGGACAAGTGCCCAAATTGCAGCAATACCAAGGGCCTCAAAATCCATATGCTCCCCACCCCCAAAATTCCCCTACAACTACTAATACACTGCATCTCCACCAAATTCATACCAACAACCTCCACCTCAATATCAATCATCCACAAAAACCTCCATCCCAACCACAATTCAATGCCCAAAATCCAAACCTCCACACTAATGGACACCACCTCAAGTCACACAACAACTTCCACAAGATCCCTTCTCTTCTACTAATGAGCAAGTGAAGGTTGTGACTCTGTTGAGAATTGGGAAGACCTTGGATCCAATATTCTTGATATTTTTGTCCTTTCTCTTCTACTAATGTCCATGATGATGACATTGTTGAGGAGAATGAGCTTCTATTGGTTGCTACTAGTGAAGGCCTCCTATCTATTTCTGAGAAACATTTGAAGAGTTCTATTGAGGAGCCAAGGTTCTTGAGATTGAATCCCTTCCTACAGGTTTGAAGTATGTATTTCTTGTTCAATTGGCACCCTCATGATGATTATTTGATTATGTTCTCTCCCTAGACCAAGAAGATTCTCTCATTTTTGTGTCGAAGAGGAACATCCAAGCCATTGGGTGGTCTATTGTAGATTTGAGGGGTGTTGACCCCTCCATTTGTGTCCATACGGTCTATCTTGAAGATGATGCAAGGTCGACCTGTCAAATGCAAAGAAGGTTGAACCCCAAGTTGAAAGATTTTTTCAATCAAAAGGTAGGAAAGTTACTTGATGTTGGGATCATCTAATCCCATTTCTAAAAGTCCTTGGGTGAGTCCCGTACAAGTTGTTCCCAAGAAGGGTGGAATCACTGTGGCCCAAAATGAAGATGAGGAAATGATGCCAATAAGAGAACAATACAAGTGTAGGATGTGAGTAAACTATAAAAATTTAAATGATAAGACAAAGAAGGACCACTTTTATCTCCCATTCATTGATCAAATTTGGAGAGACTTGTAGGAAAAAGTTTCTATTGCTTCCTTGATGGCTGCTTGGGGTATTTCCAAGTGGCTACATTCTACAGATCAAGATAAGACCACATTCACATGTCCAAGCAGTACATTTTCCTATTGTAGAATGCCTTTTGGGCTTTGCAATGCCCCTTATACTTCCCAAAGATGTGTCACATCCATTTTTGCAATATGCTTGATTCTTCTCTTGAGATCTTCATGGATGACTTTTTAGTGTTTGGAAAGTCTTTTTATGAGTGTATGACTCACCTCACAGCCATGCTTGAAAGTTGTGTTAAGGTATTTTTGGTTTTATCTTGAGAGAAAGTCACATCATTGTGTCTGAGGATATTTTTCTTGGTCAGATAGTATCTAATTCTGGGATTGAAATTGACAAGGCCAAAGTGGGCCTCATTTATACTCTTAACTATTCCTCCCACCATAAGACATGTTTGTTCTTTATTGTGGCATGCGAGTTTCTATCTTTTTTTCATCAAAGATTTTAGCAAGATTTCTAGACCATTGTGCCATTTTCTAGAGAAGGATGTTGAATTCAACTTTGATGAAAAATGCACTAAGATCTTCAATCACTTGAAGCACAAGCTAAGTTTTGCTCCTATTATGCATCCCCCAACTTCTCTTTATCATTTGAGATCATGGAGGGTGCATTTGAAAGGGCAGTGGAGGTTGTTCTTGGCCAAAGCATTGGCGGAATACCACATGTCATCTATTGTGCAAGTAAAATACTTGACGAGGTTCAAAGAAACTACATTACGATGGAAAAAGAATTGCTTGTCGTGATCTTTTCTCTTAACAAGTTCTACTCTTATGTTCTACAAGAAGAAGTGAATTTTCATACCAACCATGCAGCTCTCAAGTATCTCATGTCAAATAAATACTCCAAGCCTAGATGGATCTGTTGGATTCTATTGCTTCAAGAATTTGATTTCGAGATTATTGACAAGAAAGGAGTTGAAAATTTTGTAGTTGATCACCTATCTCACATTGAAGCACCCTATGATGATGTGAGCTAGGTCAAGGAGATGATGCCACGAGAGCAACTCCTCTTGCTTACAAGCAAATATCCAACTTCTTCACTAGTGGAAGAGTACCAAGCACGTGAACTAGAGAGGAAAGTAGAAGATTGTTTGCTATGGTGAAGAACTATGTGTGGGATGACCTACTTTTCTTTGAGTATTGCTTTGATCAACTCATAAGGAGGTGCATTCCAGAAAGGAGTAGCAGGATATTCTCTCCATGTACCACTCGGGCACATGTGGATGTCATTTTGGTGGAAAATAGACAATTGTAAAAGTTCTTCAGTGTGGTTTCTATTGGCCAAAATTCGTCAAGGATTCTCACAAATTTGTAAAGCTTGCTTTAATTGCTATAAGGTGGGTACAATCTCAAAGAGGGATATGATACCTCTATCTCCTATTCTTTTTGTAGAGGTGTTTGATGTTTAGGTATTGACTTCATGGGTTCGTTTCCCCCTTCTTGTGGGTATGTGTACATCTTGGTGGTTGTGGACTACGTCTCTAGGTGGGTTGAATAAATTTCTACAAGAACAATGATTACAAGGTGGTATGTGATTTTTTCAAGTCAAACATCTTTAGCCGGTTTGGTGTACTAAGAGCTACGATTAGTGATGGTGGAATTTCATAGATAGGACTTTTTACGGGTTGTGAAGAGGCATGGTGTGAACCATCATGTGGTTAGTCTTTACCACCCTCAAACTAGTGGTCAAGTTGAGTTAACTGATCGGGATATAAAGCTCATTCTTGAGAAAACTGTGAGTATGGGCCACAAGAATCGATCTCTACATCTCAATGAAGCTTTTTGGGTGTATAGGACAGCATTCAAGGCCTTGATTGGCACCACACCTTTTAAGCCCATATACGGAAAAAGCTAGCATCTACTGGTAGAATTACAACACAAAGCATTGTGGGCCCTAAAGTCTACAAGTATGGATATGGACACTATCAGAGTAAGAAGAAAACTACAGCTCCATGAATTGGAGGAAATGAGATATGAGGCCTATGAGCTATCCAAGAGCTATACGGAGAGAATCAAGTTCTTACACGACAAGTTGATCAAAAAAATATTTTGAGCTTGGATAATGGGTATGGTTGTATAACTCAAGGATGAAACTCTTCCCAATAAATCTTAGATAAAGGTGGGAAGGAGAATATCAAGAGAAACATGTGTATCCATCTAATGCTATCGTGATCAACAAAAAAGAATGTGCCAAGGAGTTATAGTCAATGGACAAAGATTGAAGGTTGCGGTTGAAGTTGGGTTGGATAAGGCCAATCAAAGATTTGATATTGTCATGTTGGTTAAAGGCATTCTGGTTGATGAAGAGATGTGATTGAATGCACATGAGAAGGACATATACTAAAAGCTACTTAGAGATTTCCAAGAGGTTGAGTGATCTAAAAATCAAGAATCCCAGCTGAAGACATAAAACATAGTACTAGTGAGAGGCAACCCACATAGGTTTGGGATATTTTGCACCAAGCTTCAATGTTTGATACTTTTTTATTTATTATTACACATTCCAAGAAACACACACATAATTATGTTTAATAGTTTTTTTTTCATTTTAAAATGTGATAAGGTGACAAGTTAGATAGAGTGAGAGAATGAGGTGCATAAACTATAAGATGAGAGAAAAATGAAGGTGCATCAATTGACTTGAAAAATATGAAGACGTGTGAAGTTTGATATAGAAAATTTGCTTCTATAAAACCCACCACGTTTGCAGTACTTTAGAATGGCCATGGTGTAAATTGCCAAAAATGATCAGGGGAATAGTGAAATTAAGAACAAAAGAAGAATAACACCACGATTGTGGAAGCTACCACGGGTGTGGCTCCAGATGGCCACCACGGGCTTAGCAGACACTACAAAGATGGTGTCATACGACCAACACAGGTGGGACAACCAAAGATAGAGTGCCACCACAGGCATGGCAGCCACCATAGGTGTGGCACCAACAACTCAGCATAAGCGTGGCGGGGCTGATCCCACCACTTATGTGTGGTTTCTATTTTGAAGAATCACGACCCAATTCATCATTTCACTAGCCTACACAGCTATGGCACTATTGTAGTGACTGATGGCACCTCCCATGCTCGAGATTGACCTCCTCTAGCCAATTCAAGAAGCAATCATCCTCCCCGACATCTTCCCTACCTCCACCATGCTTCCCCCCATCATTTCAATCTCTAAATCACCCCCATCTCCATCTGCCTCCCCCACATCCAAAACTCTGAAAACCCTAGTCCCCCCCATTTTCCACCAAAACCTCCACAAACATGAAGAAAGCAAGCAATGTAACTAAGAAGGGTATTCAAATAAGCCTTAAATCCATTACGAGAGGAGGGTGCACCAAATGTTCCTCCACTAACATTCATCCCCCTTACACAGCCTTACTCCATCCCCCTCTAACTCATTATTGGTTCACTTTGTCATTTGACATCTACGAGTGGCTCTCACCTCCACACATTTAAAAGCCACCACACTTCGGATGCCACATACAATGAAAATAAGAGGAGGCATCTGATGCAAACGTCGACTTGTTGATTGACTAATTGGAGCTAGAAGTCACCACCCATCCATGGCAATGAAAGGGTGTAGCTATCCCATCTTCCTCACATGCTCCACCACATCCTACGTTGACACATCACTCCACATCCTCGGCAATGGATAGACCACAACTGTAGCCACAATCTCAACAATGGTTTCTTATTGATGACGATGAAGACGATCAAGAAGAACAACTTGAGGAGACGGTGTTGTTGAATTTTGATACCAGTTCATGCTCCCATACATATGAGGTAGAAGAGGAGGGAGAAGAGATTGAGGAAGAGGAGCTATTGCCCAATCCACTTGACATTCTGGTGACACTAGAGATAGACAGAATGAAGGGGCTTGGTAAGGCTCCCGAGGGTGTTTCCTACATGAGAGGAAATAAAAGAAAGATTACACTAAAACCCCTATACCTAGAATGTTTGACCAGAAGGGTGGTTGTTACCCATTATGTATGCCTGAACACAGTGGAAGCCATAGGAATGAGATACAAATTTTAGGTAGAAACGGGGGATAGTGGACTATTCAAGGTTCTCTTTAGTGTGTAGGATACATATATGGAACTGACTCGATAATTCCTTACTACTTTGGAGAAGATCAAATTTAGAGGAAAATATGCAATAATGTTCAGGTTGCTAAATGAAATGCATGTGCTCACCGCTTCACAATTGAGAAACATTGTTGCCTCTATCCCTGAAGAAGAAAAGGTCCTATATAATGACTGTGTTGAGAAAGAGACAATCATCAACTATGTAGCAATGTGGAAAGTGTTGACCGCGTGAAATATGTTCAGACTGAAGAAATCAAAGACTAGTGGAATTTAAAACCTAGCTTTGAGGTATGTACATAAGGTTATTGCAAATGCCATTGTTTCTTGATATAAAAATCAAGGGATCTACTCATAGTAAGATCTATTTTTTAGTATGGATGCCCATAGTGCCAATCATGTGATTATTGTAATGGCATAACTTGTAAATGATTTGATTAATAATAAAGGCAAGCTCCCAATTAATTTTGGTTGTTTAGTTATGAGATAATGAAATAACATAATAAATTTCTAGAGAATAATATTACTCAATGGCGTATGTATTCAAGTACATGACTTGGAAGAAATGAGTTCATACGGATGTTAAGAGTACATATAAATATTCTCATTATGTCCCTAATCAGTTGTTATTGTGGAAGGTAAATAGACAACACTAACACATACGATCATAGTGTGAGTTGGTTGATGACAAAATTCCATTAGTCGTGATATGTCAATATCAAACCAAGCACATAGATTCTTGTTAGAGAATAGTGTATCAAACAGACCCACCATAAGAGTGATACATGGAAACATTAACTAGGTAATTCAGAATCATGTCTTATAGTGATGGTGGTGTTTATGGTTCTTAGACCTGAAATCACTACAATGATTGCATGTCATTCAGTATGCTTTGACATCATCAAACACAATCTGGAAATATGGGTTGTAATAAAGGTGATGATTGGGTGACTGTGACACAAGGGGGATGATTGTGGGTGATAGAGATGGGACTTGTCCCTCCTAAGGGAGTATGATATCCAAGGCCTCTTGATTAGTGAGAGTGAGAAAAGAGTGGCCACACACATGTGAGTCAATATGTGATATTGAGCTTACATATATCTCAGATGGTTTTCTCTCATTCAAGAAATAAGATTGAATAATAATGAGGACGACTACTCCATGCCTCTAGTTCAATCTAGATATTAGTGACAAAGGAACTATACAAACACTATAACACCAAACGTAGATTGTAGGTTGAAGTTATTCTCCAACTTTCCATTTACTTGGGTAGCAATGATGTGTGACTAGGCACCGCTCATTGCTTGTGATGTCATAAGTTATTATAAGCATTCACTATCAACGTAATATGGGGCATATAGGGTCACACACATAGGAACTCATCTATTAGAGGAATTCGATCTTGAATGATGATTGGATTGATTATGAAAGTGTTTAGGTATTCAATTCACACAACAAATCAACTGACTGGGATGCCAAATGATCGATTCAAGTGTTGAGACAGTCATTTGGAATGTCAGGTTGATTGTATTGTACCTTGGTTGGAATTCAACCTGAACCGGCCTACAATACGCCCGTCTAGGGTGGTGTGAGACTCCCATCTCATCAGCACCAAATGGCCATTTTAGGGGTGCAATTTGTTTGCATCAAGGATTGGTGTTCACGTCATGTCACATGTTGATTGGAATTAAATTGTCAATATAAGTACAAAACTAGGAAACTCCAAAACGACTATCTTGCATGCTAGACGATCGTCTAGGTTTTCTAGGTGGTCGTTTGGGTTGTTACAGGTTGCAAAATTTCTAGAATGTTTGTAGAGATTTGAGATCTTCTAGTCCTTTGCACTCCCGCATAGACTGGGAACCCTGGCCCTTACCCTGCCTATAAATAGAGGGGTATTGAGGGCTTCCCAGAGTATAACACAGACAATTGAGAATCAGTTTCTCTAACACTTGTTGTCCTCTCAGGTTGTGGTAACTGAGAGAGCCCAATCAATTCCTACCTGACTAGGGAGGGATAGCTACTAGGAGAGAAACAACTGAGGATCATTGTTGTTGGAGAGTAGGCTGGTGAGTAGTACACCAATAGTTAGGGGTGTTAAAGAATCGGGTTCGGGTTAGTTATGGGTCATAAAATCTTATCAAGATTGTTTGACTGTCAAATCCAAACCCGCACCCAGACCCAGATTTTGATCATACCTATCAACCTGGAACTGACCCGGATTGAAAAATCTAAACACGGATTTGAAGGTGACTTTTTCAGAGCAAAAGAAATCCCTTATAGAAGTACCTACACAATTATAAATAATTTCATTATCTCAAATAAACTACCAAAGATGTCAATAATTATACAATATTAAACAATTTTAATATTACTTTTACTTTACTTTTATTAGAGAAAACAATACCAAAAATAGAACATTAATTCACCTAAATATAAGAAAATGTCATCACAAGTGCAACATCACATATATCATACTAAAACAATACATGTATCACATCAAAATTGTTACAACACTACCTAAAACATACTCAAATAACACATATTCACATCAATGTAGATCCCATCAAACTAATTGAGATGACTATTACCAACGAAAATAATATTTATACCAAATCATAACAATATCTAAAAAAAGGAATCATTTGTGTTATCTAACACAACACATATATCATAATACTCTAAAAAACAATCAATTTTCACATCAAATAATTATAACATGTTGCAATATCACATATATTATATCAAAGCAACACATATATCACTTCAAAATGCAGCATCCAACCCATAAGTATATGTTATAAGTAACTATTTAGAACCTAGTTTTGTCCAATTTCTAAACCCAGAACCATCCTGGTTTAGATTCGGACACATAATCCTAAATCTGGAACCAACCTAGAATGTCACAATTGAAACCTGTCAGACACAACTGGGTTCATGGGTTCAGACAAATTTTGACAGCCCTGCCAATGGGAGGGACAAATCCTTCCCATCCATTCTAGGAGGACGATAGGAGTTCTAGTTGGTCCATGTGATATTCTCTATAGGCGAGGTGGCCATTACCCGTCACTAAGGAGGAGGACGTCATCTAATAGTCTGTGATGAGAGGAGTTGCTGCAGACGATGACGTTTTAGTCTGTTGTTCATGGAGGAGCAGTCAGGCAAGTCCTAGTACGGCCCTTGGAGGAGCAATCAGATGAGTCCCAATGCAACTAGCAGCTGCACAGACACCATCCAAGACAGAGTGCGCATCTATAATGATGAGGATTGTCATTAGACTTGCTCCAATACTAGGTATATCTTCATGAATCCATCCTTTCCATTGCATAGTTATTGATGGATCCGCTGGTTAATGGGAAATATGTCAGTAAAAAAAATCTGTTGCCTATTTGATGTAGTATTTTGCTACACTATTTGTACTTAACTACATGATCAAGCTGAAGCATGTCAAACTAGGGGCACTTTTAATTGATCACATGAGGTCAATACCATCCAAGGGTAAGAACCTCTTTCTTAAGAGATGGATAGTGACCTCAATAGATCTAGTCCTAGGATTTGACATGGAAGGGCTTACCAAGGCAGAGGGACCAAAATCTGTTGATGTCAGATATCTGGTTCACTCCCAAGTGATCATCTTCATTGATAGGAAGATGTTTTATAATGTCAATCCTCCATACCCTAGAGTCACTCTAGAGCTTCCCTATCATACTTGTCCACTCCTTAATGATTTAGGCCCCTTTGATGCAGCACTTGAACACATAAGAACTTGGAAGAAACAGAACCCAAGAGAGAACTTCAGAGAGCCTACTGTCAATAAACCTAAAGAGGTAGGAGAAACATATGTGGAAGAGAAATGACGAGAGGAGAAACATCTAGATTAATAGTATAGAGAGCATTTTTGAGTGAGGAGGAGAGATGAATCAAACATAATCACAAAACCAACCTTTATAAAATGCCTATGCATGTCCACCATCCAGATGTAGCTTGAGAACATTCAGTAGACACAACATGCAATGTGGTTAGATCAGCAGCAAATGTGCCATCATATTAAACATGTGTATCATTACTAGCATGTACAGGTGTAGTGGAACCCCCAATGGGGGGAGGATTTTTGGGTAGCCATTTCTAGATTTTAAGAGTCATACATGCCTTCACCTGCACACTATTGAGGCCACTACTACCAGCATCCTCCTCCACAGTTAGGGACACCACCATAGGGAAACCCACCACAAGATCCACCAGAGCAGCATTAATGCCTACCCTATCATGCCTAAGTTTTAGTTTCATGTTGAGGACAACATGATTCAAAAGTTTCAGATAGTAGGGAGATACACCTTCTTTACTCATCTCATTTTGATTATATATGTTCACCTTGTTTCCATAACACCCCTCTTAGTGTATATATGTCAGCGGAAGCAAACCGTATGTTGCCCATAACATGGGTCATTGGCCTTCGAGGAACATTACAAAACATGATATACATAGCAAAAATATAAATGAAACACCATGCATTAACTCAAAATATAGATTCATACATTGTTCTTGAAGGGGAAAACATAAAATTTGTCATTTATATCAAACCTTAATACATGTAGGTTAAGCAAATCTAAAGCATGAAATGATAAACTATACTAGATAATTGATTGAGTGGTAGATGGCACCCCACCAAGCTAAAGTCTCCTTTGATGTTAGCTCCTTGATATATGGACATATCATCCCATGGCCATGTGAAAACAAAGACATACATCAGTAAGTGGCACTATATATTTTATAAGAACTAAAAATAAGCATATATACTTGACTTGAGAGAAAACCTTGACATGTATTTCACTTAAGCATTCTTGATTACTTGAATAATATAACATGGAGAATTGAATAAGTAAAATATGCACTCTGTATTATTTGTGCACTTGAGAGCCCATAATTGGCATGAATGCTAATGATTTGGCTAAAAATCCCATAACGACCCCTTGAGGTCCATGATTGTATATAAAATCCCATAATTGGAATGAAATCCCATAACAACCCCTTGAGGTCCATGGTTGGCAATAAAAGCCCATAATTGGCATGAAAACCCATAATGACCCCTTGAGACCCATGATAAAAATGTGCCTCCATTGACATTTATCTCCCCTCACATAGCCCTACTCCATCCCCCTATAAGTCAATATTGGTTTGCTTTGTTGTTCAACATTCGTGAGTGGCTCTCACCTCCCCTCATTTGATAGCCACCACACTTTGGATGCCACATACAATGAAAAGAAGATGCATCTGATGTGAATGTTGACATGTTGATTGACTATTTGGAGCTAGAAGTCACCACCCATCCACGACAAGGAAAGGGTGTAGCTATCTTGTCCTCCTCACATGCTCCACCACATCCTATTTCGACACGTCACTCCACATCCTCGACAATGAATAGACCACAATTGTATCCACAAGCTCGATAATTATTTCTTATTGACGATGATGAAGATGATTAAGAAGAACAATTTGAGGAGACGGTGTTGTTGAATTTCGATACCAGTTCATGATCCCATACATATGAGGCGGAAGAAGAGGGAGAAGACATTGAGGAAGAGGAGATATTACCCAAGCCACTTGACATTTTGGTGACACTAGAGACAGGTAGGATGAAGGGGCTTGGTAAGGCTCTCTAGGGTGTTTCCTATAGTAGAGGAAATAAAAGAAAGATTACACCAAAGCCCCTATACTCAGAATGTATGGCTACAAGGGTGGTTGCTACCCGTTATGCATTCCTGAACACAATGGAAGCCATGGGAATTAGATACAAATTTTAGGCAGAAGTAGGGGATAGTGGACTATTCAAGGTTCTCTTCAGTGTGTAGGATACATATGTGGAACTGACTCGACAACTCTTTACTACTTTGGAGAATATCAAATTTAGAGGAAAATATGCCATAATGACCAGGTTGCTAAATGAAACGCATGTTCTCATCGCTTCACAGTTGAGCAACATTTTTGCCTCTAGCCCTGAATAAGCAAAGGTCATATATAATGGCTGCATTTAGAAAGAGACAAACATCAACTATGTGGCAATGTGGAAAGTGTTGACCCGGTGAAATACCTTCAGATTGAAGAAATCAAAGACTAGTGGAATCTACAACCTAGCTTTGAGGTATGTACATAAGGTTATTGCAAATACCATTATTGATTGATATGTCAATCAAGGGATCTACTCATAGTAAGATCTATTTTTCGGTATGTATTCCCATAGTGTCAATCATGTGATGCTTGTAATGGCATAACTTGTGAATGATTTGCTTAATAATATAGGCAGGCTTCCAATTTATTTTGTTTGCTCAGCTATGAGATAATGAAATAACATAATTACTGTCTAGAGAATAATATTACTCAATGATGCATGTCTTCAAGTACGTGACTTGGAAGAAATGAGATCATACGGATGTTAATAGTACATATAAATATTCTCATAATGTCCCTAATCGGTTGTTACATCTGTACATATACATATTCTCATTATGTCCCTAATCAGTTTTTATTGTGGAAGGTAAATAGACAGAAATAACACATAAGATCAGAGTGTGAGTTGGTTGATGATGGAGTCTCATTAGTCATGATATGGTGATATCATACCAAGCACACAAATACATGTGAGAGAATAGTGTATCGGATAGACCCACCATAAGAATGATCCATGGAAACTGTAACTAGGTAAGTCAGAATCACATCTTATAGTGTTGGTGGTGTTTGTCGTTCTTATACCTAAAATCACTACAATCATCACATGTCGTTCGGTATGCTTTGAAATCATCAAACACAATCATGGAACATGGGTTGTTATAAAGGTAATGATCGGGTGACTATGACACATGAGGACTGACTGTGAGTGATAGAGATCGGATTTTTCCCTCCTAAGGCAGTATGATATCCAAGGCCTCTTGATTAGTGAGACTGAGAAAAGCATGGCCATGCACATGTGAGTTAATATGTGAAATTGATATAACATATATCTCAGAAAGTCGTCTCTGGTTCAAAAAACAAGATTGAATATTAATGAGGATGATTGGTCCATGCCTCTAGTTTAATCTAGATATCAGTGATAAAGCAACTATACAAACAATATAACACCATGCATAGATTGTAGGTTGAAGTTGTTCTCCAACTTTCTATTTACTTGGGTAGCAATGATGTGTGACTAGGCACCACTCATTGCTTGTGATGTCATAAGATGTTATGGACATTCATTGGCAATGAATATGGGGCCTATTGGGTCTTACACATAGTAACTCATCTAGAAGAGGAGTCTGGTTTTGAATGATGATTGGATTAATTACTATTGTGTTTGGGTATTCAATTCACGTAAACAATCAGCTAATTGGACTGCCAAATGATCAGTTCAAGTGTTGAGACAACTGTTTGAAGTGTTAGGTTGATTGTATTGTACTTTGGTTGAAATTCAGCATGACCCAACCTGCGAGATGCCCATCTCAGGTAGTGCGAGACTCCCATCTCGTCTTCACTAAATGGCCATTTTGGGGGTGCAATTCGATTGCATCAAGGATTGGTGCTGACATCATGTCACACATTGATTGGAACTTAATTGCCGAAATATGTAAAAAAATGGGAAACTACGAAATGGTTGTCTCGCAATGTGAGATGACCATCTCATCAGCCAGATGACTGTTTGGGTTTGCCAAACAATTGTTTTGGCTATTGTAGGTTGTGATGTTTCCAGAATGGTCACAAAAATTCAAGATCTTTTGGTCCTTTCCACTCCCCCACATACTGTGAACCTTGGCCCTAACCCCTCCTATAAATAGAGGGGTATTGAAGGCTTCCCAAAGTACAACACAAACAATTGAGAATCAACTGCTCTGACAATTGTTGTCCTCACTGGTCGTAGTAACCGAAAGAGCCCAAGCAAGTCTTACCTAACTAGGGAGGGATAGCTATGGGAGAGAAACAACTAAGGAACATTATTATGGGATAGCAGACTGGTAACTAGTACACCAATAGGAGGGACAACTCCATCCTATTCATTCTAGCAGGATGACATGGTTGGTCTGTGTAAACTTCTCTAGAGGCAAGGTGGCCTTTACCCATCGCTAAGTAGGATGACATTAGCCAGTAGGTCATGATGAGATGATTTGTTGCAGACGACGACAATAGAGTATGTTGTCTGTGGAGGAGAAGTCAGACGAGTCTCAGTATTGTCCCTAGAGGAGAAGTTAGATGAGTCATAGTGCAACTAGGAGTTGCACACACACCGTCCAAGATAGAGTGCACATCTACAATGACGAGGATTGTCGTTAGACTTACTCCATGACC
Organism: Alisma plantago-aquatica; assembly: GCA_963693085.1. Taxonomy (NCBI): domain Eukaryota; kingdom Viridiplantae; phylum Streptophyta; class Magnoliopsida; order Alismatales; family Alismataceae; genus Alisma; species Alisma plantago-aquatica. The sequence continues at coordinate 914,927,230 of OY856411.1, read as the reverse complement.
AGGCATATCTTCGTGAAACCCTCCTTTACATTGCATGGTTATTGATGTGATTCACTGGTTAATGGGAAATATGTCAGTAAATTTTTTGCTTTCATTTACTATCTGATGTAGTATTTCTCTATAGTGGTATCAGAGCCACATCAATTACTTATCTTTTAGAATAATTGATATGATCAACTTTTTGGTTTTACTGAATTTATTTTATTGCGAGCAATGTGAAGATTTAATATGGTTAATGTGCACATCTGACTAATCACCAAATAAGAATCCAAACAAATATATACATATATCTATATGATATGATATATATGCAATTTACATGCTTCGCCCTAAAATCGAGTTTTGATGGTGGATGTGTAGCATGGTTATGGTCAATAACCCCTATATCTGTGCATGGTTGTGTGGTTGGTTAATCCTATTTATCTCAGTTTACGAATCAATCCTTTCTCTTATCTTCCCAATGTAAAAGTAGTATTCTCTTCTATCATTGATTCCCTCAAATGTAACTCGAGGTTTCTCAATAATTATGTAAAAGTAGGATAGTTTACATTATTTTTTTGATGAAGAAGAAAGATGTCAATTGTTCGCACAGAGGAGTCAAGCTGACTAGATGGTGAGTTTAAGATGACCGACTCGCAATCCGACCATGAGCCTAAAGGACCAAATGAGACGACCATTACAAGGAGCCAAATGATCGGATACAGGATGACCAACTAGTCATTTAGAGAAGCCATATGACCGACTGGAGGTGACCAACCGACCGGCCAGGAGGTGAGATGACCGATTCAAAGGTAAAACCAGGAAACCCAGATTGGCAAGCACAAATCTTCATCAACAATAGGTTTCTACATGTGATGTAGACCTAGTTTGTGGTAAGTCTTTGTGGCTCTAAGGAATTACATTACACTGGCCAAAACAATCGTTTACATTTATTGCATGTTTTCGTTGTGGGTTATGTTATGTATAAGATATGTACTATATATATGTGGTGATTGGTTAAAGTATATGTATTATGCAAACACCCACAATTACTATATTAAGTTTGATATACCTTCCATAAGCAGCACACATGAAAAACTTGATTGACCAAGCATAGTTTATGCCAAAGTGTGGTGCACCATATATGTCATGGAAGTGTGATGGTAGGCATGTAGATCTGCCAAAGCAGGGTACATATCCTATCATGTTGGATTTTAGGTTGGACTTAACTAGTGATAACTGGGTGAGACCATGCACCAAATACATAAAGATGATTATGGCAAAGAGTTGCGTAGATCATTTGTGACACCCCGATCTCACAATTTCCACTAATCATGAGATTAGGGCATAACTTGAGGATCTAACGTAAAACAAACATCACCCTTAACTTTTTCTTTTCTTAATCACTTAAAATTAATTTAAATTAAAATCTTAGGACTTGGAATAACACCGAATTGTATTAACTGTGGAAGCAACTCACCATTCATCTTACTAGGAAGATAAAACAGAGTTACACGACATATTACATTTTTCCATGCGGAATATAAAGTACAACAGATAACTTAAAACTAAACTAAATCTTATATTACATTCTCTCTCTACCAAACCACATGCCTTAGGACCGAGGGGAAAGGACTAAGAGACCTCTATCTAACTATGAACTACCTTCTAAGAACTCGGGTGATACGGTCCTTCAACTTTCTCGTGCTGACGCTGACCTAAAAAATGTTTCAGTAGGTTGGTGAGCTACTGGCTCAGTGAATAGAATTTCACCCAACCATCACAGATAACTCATTTTATGTTTATTAATTAGAATAAAATACCAGATAATACTATACTGAGCATATCTAAGCAATATAATTTAAACGACAAGATATGTCAACATTTCATTAAGATAACAACGGATGCAATGGTGTAGATATGATTAAATAACAGAGAATTACTAAAATTTCATTTAAAGGACAACTGTTGTGAAACTAACTCAAATCTTTCTTAACTCTTTAACTGATAATAAACTCTGTGAACCTATATGAACATATTTTATCTTATGCCCTGATCATATGCAGTGTACTCTACATATGAAGACTCATAACGAACTACGATCCCACCATACAAGACTTAGCTTAAAACCCGGGAAGCTAAGCCTAGAACTGAATTTGGGTCTATTTGACTCGAACTGTCACGTCTGACTAAGGTGGATAAATAGTTGGCCTTTAACTAGACCTCTCCTCTAGGCTGAGTATACAGGCGGAGGGTCTGAGACGCTCTGTGGGCCTCATCTTGGTACGCTTTGTGGGTACCTCTGGGTTACCACCGGCATCACTGGTTCATGTTGGGTAACCTATCTTCTCTTAGGAGACTTCCTCAAGGGCTTCGTCTCCCCGCACGCTCTGTGGGTGCATTCCGATTCTCGTATACTGGTCGCTACCATGGTGGATCGTTTCCTCCCTACAGTGCAGACATCCGTAGGGAATCTACAGTGTTTAGGGCACCTATGTCTATTATTTTATTATTCATGGAAAGCTCTTACTATATTGTATGTCTCTATTACTTACTATTGACTCTAGTATCTCTATGGTATCGAGTCTATTCATCTGAATCTTATAATACAACATGTATTTCCTTCTAAACTTGGCAGAGCAGTATATTCAAAAACTTTGTAATTTACTGGGTAATCCAAATACCATGCATGCAAACAGATTGAAATTTCTTAAATAAACTAAACTCATATCAACTTGGCTCGTATATGCTAGAATTATACAATTGATCATTGTAACACACTAATAAGAGTTAATTACTCGATATATTAGAAATTTTCAGTAGCACTTGTAAATTATCTGTAATTCCTCAAAAATGGAGCACATCAACCCAAATTCTAAGTTATGCATCACATAACTCAATTAAAATTCAATTACTTATCATGGCACGAATTATTAACTATAATTGAGATTTTCAAATGATATCTTTGAGGAATGTGTCAATTTGTATAAATATTAAATCATTCGCCTTAAATATAACAAAGAGTGTACTATTAGGTTTTCTTTGAATATTGTTCATGTCATCATCATTTCTTTGAAATCGAGCATCTATTAACTTACTAAAAACGTGTAGGCTGATTTTATACCCAAACTGTGTTGTTATTGGTCATGTGCTACTGAGATCAACATTTAATCAAGCAATTTAAGTTTCTATCCATCGTGTATTTACACTAATCCAAATCACACATATCAATTAACTAATTAGTGTCATGAAAACGTTAATAAATAAAACATGCAAATTAGAAATCGAGCGGCGTCGGCACTGCCCGTCACCTGGGTAAACGCTGATATCTGTGAATGATACTGATTTCAATTAAAACATATGATCATTAGAGTTATTCTTGCGTTAGAGAGTGAAATTCTACTCACAGTGGTTCGAGATGACTGAAATCGAATGGAAACGTATCCAAAGTCCAGTTTCCGAGCATCCACTGGATTGTCTTCAACCTCTTGTCTAGCCCTAGTTTGAACATGCCACAAGCAGTAGCAGCTCCTCACGTACAGGTTGGAGAGGAGGGCTAGGCTAGGTGCTAAATGCGGCTGAAGCTACGAATTTGAGTCCTAAACTCACGACCGAAGTTGGGAGCACCGTTTTGAGGTGCTAGTTGCGCCAACGGCCCTGGTTCGGACCTACTGCAAGCAGCCTACACATAGGTTGGAGAGGAGACTCATTTGGGTGCTGATTGAGGGTTGTAGTTGCAGATTCATGTTTGAAACCTTAAGCTGAGCTCGAGGGTGGTGATTTGGGATGTTGGCCGCACCTAAAAGGGATCCTGGCCATCTTCCCTACTGTCACATGGTGTTGTTTCTGGCCGTCCTTCTCTAGCTGGTCGGTCGCTTGGTTGGGGTGAAGATGAGGAAGGATGGAGGAAGAAGAAGAAGAAGATGGCACCCTGGCTAGATCGGTGGTGAGGGGCTCAAAATCGCCCGACCCTTCCCCCTTCGTAGGTCGGTCGAGCACATCATGTGCGCTGCTCAAACAGACTGATCATAGAAGATGGGATAAGGGAGAAAGGAAAATAAAGGAAAGGGAAAGGTTAATAACCAATTAATAGAAAATTTGCAACATCAGCCCCAAGAACTCAAAAATGTCATATCTTTTGCCTCTGAGGTCCAAATTGAGTGATTTCTTTTGCAAAATTCCAAGCACAGAATCCACTACAACATTAAGGCATAAAAACCCAGAAAATAAACCACTTCAGCTAGGTTAATTATCTTAGGTAATTAACTTAATGATTAACACTACAGTTAACATTAATTACATCAGATGAATCAATCTCGACTATTGATTCACATCTTAGCTTATCTTAATTAGCCATGATGTTTAACAAGGTACTTCATGCTAATCGAGGTACTTACTGACTAACCTCGATGCGGGTTATAACAATCTCCCTCTCTTATAAGAATTTCATTCTAAAATTCCTAAAAGAGAAAAGGAAACTTGTTACGCATCTCTGACTCAAGCTCCCACGTGGCTTCCTCTAAGTTGTGGTTTCTCCACAAAACTTTCACTAACAGTATCTTGCGATTCTTAAGATTCTTGATCCTCCAATCGACTATCTGAATAGGTCCTTCAACATAGGACACATCTCATATGAGTTGTGTAATTTCTGAGTCCACTATCTTCTCTGCACCAGGGTAACACTTTTTCAGCATCAATACATGAAACACATCATGTATATTAGCCAAGTAAGATGGAAAATCCAACATGTAGGCTACAGGTCCAATCCTCTCAATGACAGGATATGGGCCCATAAACCTAGGAGTCAGTTTTCCTCTCTTGCAAAACATCAACACTCCTTTCCATGGTGAAACTTTTAGATACACTTCATCACCAACCTCAAACTCAAGAGGTCTACGTCTCTTCTCAGCATAACTCTTCTACCTATCCTATGCAGCTTTCAATTGTTCTCTGATCACTGTAATCTTTTATGTAGTCAAATCCACTATCCCAGGACCAAGAATCTCTTTTTCACCCACCTCGTACCAACATATGGGTGATCTACACTTTCTGCCATACAGAGCTTCATACAGGGCCATACCAAGATTGGAATGGTGACTATTGTTGTATGCAAACTCTATAAGGCTTAAGTGTTCTTCCCAACTTCCACTGAAATCTAGAACACATGCTCTCAGCATGTCCTTAAGAGTCTGAATGGTCCTCTCTGACTGACCATCCATTTGTGGGTGAAAAGCTATATTGAACCTTAACTTTGTGCCCAAAGCACGATGCAACTGATTCCAAAACCTGGAGGTGAACTTAGGATCTCTATCTGATATAATTGAAACTAGGATACCATGCAGCCTGAGTATCTCATCCACATATTTCTTAGCCAACTTTGGGACATCAAAGATTGACTTAACAGGAAGAAAGTGAGCAGACTTAGTCACTCTATCCACAATCACCCATATCGAGTCACAACCTCTAGGTGTCCTGGGCAACCCTACCATAAAATCCATTGTGATATGTTCCCACTTCCACTCTAGTATAGGAAGAGATTGTAAGGTACCTGTAGGTTTCTGATGCTCAGCCTTAACCTGCTGGCACACACTACATCTAGCCACGTACTCAGTTACATCCTTCTTCATACCTGACCACTTGTATAACTCCTTAAGATTCATGTACATCTTAGTGTTGCCTGGATGCATAGTGTACATCGATGCATGCACTTCCACAAGAATCCTTTCTTTCAAGTCACTATCTCCAGGTGCACACAACTTGTCATGCTGATACAACAAACCATCATCTAAAAACCTGAACTCTGGTCTTTTTCCCTTTATCATGTCATGCATGATCTATTGTAACTCACTATCACTCTATTGTAGCTCCTTGATCTGATCATAAAAAGTAGGCTTGACTTGCATATGTGCAACCAAACCACTCTGCTCTATCACCCCTAAGTCTAAGTTCAACTTATGCATCTCTACTAGCAGGTCTCTCTTGAAGCATGCCATAGAGAATGCATCTATTGTTGAACTTGACTTTCTACTGAGGGCATTTGCTACCACATTCGCCTTACCAAGATGATAATCTATCTTCACATCATAATCCTTGATCAATTCTAACCATCTCTGCTGTCTAAGATTTAGATCCTTCTGGGTGAAAATATATTTCAAACTCTTATGATCTGTAAAAACCTAACATGTCTCACCATAAAGATAGTGACGCCATGTCTTAAGAGCATGAACTATAGCAGCTAACTCCAAATCATGTGTCGGGTAATTCTCCTCATTCTTCTTAAACTATCTAGATGCATAAGCTACTACTTTGCCTTCCTGCATCAACACACAGCCTAAGCCTCTCCTGGAAGCATCACAAAACACTGTGTAACCTTTACATGTCTCGGGTAGGATCAACACTAGTGTTGTAGTCAACCTCTTCTTCAAGATCTGAAAACTCTCCTCATAGTTGTCTGACCAGACAAATGGTGCATTCTTTCTCATTAAGCATGTTAGAGGTGACGCTACAACACTAAAATTCTAGATGAACCTCCTGTAGTAACCTGCCAATCCTAAGAAGCTTCTGATCTCAGTAGGAGTCTTAGGCTACTCCCACTGTAGAACAGACTCAACTTTCTTAGGGTCAACACTTACCCCATCTTCTGAGATGACATGTCTAAGAAAAGACACCTCAGATAACCAGAACTCACACTTACTAAACTTAGCATATAACGGGTGTTGTCTCAACAACTGTAATGCTATCCTCAGATGTTGCTCATGCTGCTCATCCTCTCTGGAATAACTCATAATGTCATCTATATAAACCACTATGAACTGATCCAAGAACGGCTTGAAAATCTGGTTCATCATATCCATGAAAGCTGTTGGGGCATTAGTCAGTCCAAACGACATGACCTGAAACTCATAATGCCTGTATCTTGTTCTGAAAGCTGACGTAGGAATATCTAAAGCCTTTATCCTCAGCTGATGATATCTAGATCTCAAATCTATCATAGAAAAGATTGTCACTCCATGCAACTAATCAAATAGATCATCTATCCTCGGAAATGGGTACTTATACTTGATGGTGATCTTATTCAACTATTTGTAGTCTATACATAGCCTCGTAGTACCATCTTTCTTTTTCACAAACAAGACTGGAGCTCCCCATGGTGAAGAACTAGGTCGAATGAAACCCTTATCCAGTAATTCATGTAACTGAATGTTGAGTTCCTTCAACTCTATAGGTGCCATTCTGTAGGCTGGTAGTGCTACAGGGTGACTACCTGGAAACACCTGGATCTCAAAGTCTATCTCTCTTTCAGGAGGTAGGCTTTGCAACTCATCTGGGAAAACATCTAGGAACTCACAGACTACTGGCACATCCCATAGACTGATTGTGATCTTCTTTACTCTAATATCTACCACATGAGCCAAGAACGCCTCACAACCTTTCTACAACATCTTATCAGCTACATCAGCTGATATAATACACGTAGGTGAAACTTTCCTATCTCCAAAAAAGACACAAGAAAACCCACCATGTTGAAAGACAGCCTCCTTCCAACAGTCGAGTTGTACTTGATATGTCTCTAGGCAATCCATACCCAAGATAACTTGAAAAGAGTTAACATCTAGGGTTATAAGATTAACCATGATGGTGTAACCACCAAAAGTCAACAAACATCTGGGACAAAACTTTGTCAACACTGTCGGTTCACTTAACGGAACCCTCAACAATAACTCAACCGGTAACTCCTGAGTTAACAGGATAAGCTCACAAGCTAAAGAATGTTGTATAAATGAGTGAGTAGCACCTGGATCTATCAAAACTGTAACTGAAATTCTATTAAAGAAAAGCATTTCTCCTATAATCACTCGGGAAGAAACAATACCTTCTTATTGTGTTAGAGAGAAGAAGCATCATAAAGCTCTTCCTATCCCACAATGTCCTCATTGTCCTTATCTAGCACTGGGTGCTGCACCACCTTGGGAACCTGAAGCTATAGAGGAATTGGGTCCTCTAGCTAGAGCCTATCTCGGGACATTCTGGTACTGTGACTGCGAACCATGTGATGCTGACAGTTGTAACTAGGGGTAATTCCTCTTGAAATGTCCCATCTGTCTGCACTGATGACATCCTTGAAACTCTATTCCCCAACACTGTCCTGAGTGTGGTATTCCACAGATATCACATGTTCACGTCTCTCACCTCAGTGGACCTGTCACTGAAACTGATGATCCAGAAGACCTAGTTGGAGGTGTCTATGTAGACTTTGAACTCCATCTTCCGGAATTGGGTCTTCCTCCACTAGATGAAAAACTAGATCTGTGTCTACAAAAATAGCCAAGTCCTCATCCTATATTTAAAAACAAACCACCACCTCCTCTGTATCCACCACAGCTTTTTCCCCTTCTAATAAGGTCTCCAGATCTTTTCTTACTCTCAGACTGCTTATCAGCATTAACTGTCTCTTCTACGTCTCGTTGCTTCCACAAATTCCCCAAAGTTTTCTCTATCTCTTCGACCAATGCCTAAAACAGTGTGTCTAATCTCTGATCTTAATCCTTCTTGAAATCTTCTGCACTTTTCTACATTATCATGAACAAGTTGCGGGTAGAAATTTTCCAACCTAGTGAAATGTGCCTCGTATTCACCAATTGTCATACTTATTTGTCTGATATTCTGCAGCTGTCTTATTTTCTCACTCAGAAAGGTAGGCGGGTAGTACTTAAGATGGAATTCATCAATGAAATCCTTCCAAGTCAATAACGTGTCCCTCCTTTTATCTTCCACTCCATGCCACCAGAGCTCTGCATCACCTTTAAGCAAATAAACTACATGATTAATTTATCTTTCCTCAGACAGCTCCATCATATGGAACACACTCTCTAACTATATTAGCCATTCATCTGCCACTGTAGGGTCCGTAGTTCCAATGAACTCGGTACCTCCAAGCCTCTTAACCAGCTCATATGATCTCATCAGGTCCTTGCTACTCGAGTTAGAAGCTCGCCTCTCCATCTTATACTTTTCCCTGGTCTCAAGAAACATCATGTACATCCTTGATGCCTCATCCACATCATCTCCACCACCTGGACCCATCACATGAGGGTCAGGTCCAATGTGGCTCTCAACTTGGTCCTCATGACCACGTCCTCTTCCTGCCATATACAATAGTATAACAGAACACTTCCTGTTAGAAAATTGCAGTTAGAAGGAACACACCCTAATCCTAATCATATTGGTCTCTTATCATCCCCTGATCTTGACTTAGAGTAACTACGTACTCAACCTATGATCTGATACCAAAATCATGTGACACCCCAATCTCAGAATTTCCACTAATCATGAGATTTGGTCATAACTTGAGGATCTAACATAAAACAAAGATCACCCTTAACTTTTTCTTTTCTTAATCACTTAAAATTAATTTAAAGAAAATCTTATGACTTGGAATAACACCGAATCATATTAAATGTGGAAGAAACTCACCATTCATATTACTAGGAAGATAAAATAGAGTTACACAACATATTATATTTTTCCATGTAGAATATAAAGCACAACAGATAACTTAAAACTAAACTACATCTTATATTACATTCTCTCTCTACCACACCACATGCCCAAGGACCGAGGGGAAAGGACTAAGAGACCTCTATCTAACTATGAACTACCTTCTAAGAACTTGGGTGATAGGATCCTTCAACTTCCTCGTACTTACGCTGACCTGAAAAATGTTTTAGTAGGTAGGTGAGCTACTGGCTCAGTGAATAGAATTTCACCCAACCATCACAGATAACTCATTTTATGTTTATTAATTGGAATAAAATACCAAATAATACTATACTGAGCAAATCTAAGCAATATAATTCAAACGAAAGGAGATGTCAACATTTCATTAAGATAACAACTACTGCAATGTTGTAGATACAATTAAATAACAGAGAATTACTAAAATTTCATTTAAAGGACAACTGTTGTGAAACTAACTCAAATCTTTCTTAAATCTTTAACTTATAATAAACTCTGTGAACCTATATGAACATATTTTATCTTATTCCCTGATCATATGCAGTGTACTCTACATATGAAGACTCGTAGCAAACTACGATCCCACCATACAAGACTTAGCTTAAAACCTGGGAAGCTAAGCCTAGAACTGAATCCGAGTCGGCTTGACTCGAACAATCATGTCTGACTAAGGCAGCTAAACAGTTGGCCTTTAACTGGACCTCTCCTCTAGGTTGATTACACGGGCAGAGGGTTTGAGACGCTTTGTGGGCCTCATCTTGGTATGCTCTGTAGGTACCTCTGGGTTACCACCGGGATAACTGGTTCATGTTGGGTAACCTATCTTCTCTTAGGAGACTTCCTCAAGGGCTTCGTCTCCCTACACGCTCTGTGGGTGCGTTCTGATCCATGTATACTGGTTGCTACCAGGGTGAATGGTTTCCTCCCTACAGTGAAGACATCTGTAGGGAATCTACGGTGTCTAAGGCACCTATGTCTATTATTTTATTATTCTTGGAAAACTCTTACTATATTGTATCTCTCTATTACTTATTCTTGACTCTTGTATCTCTATGGCACCGAGTCTATTCATTTGAAGCATATAATACAACATGTATATCCTTCTAAACATGGCAGAGCAGTATATTCAAAAACATTGTAAATTAATGGGTAATCCATATACCATGCATGTAGACAGACTGAAATTTCTTAAATAAACTAAACTCATATCAACTTGGCTCATATATGCTGGAATTATACAATTGATCATCATAACACACTAACAAGATTTAATTACTCGATATATTATAAATCATCAGTAGCACTAGTAAATTATATGTAATTCCTTGAAAATCGAGCACATCAACCCAAATTCTAAGTTATGCATTACATAACTCAATTAAAAGTTAATTATTTATCATGGCATGAATTATTAATAATAATTGGGAATTTCAAATGATATATTTGAGGAACATGTCAATTTGTATAAATATTAAATCATTCACCTTAAATATAACAAAGAGTGTACTATTAGGTTTTCTTTGAATATTGTTCATGTCATCGTCATTTCTTTGAAATTGAGCATCTATTAACTTACTAAAAACATGCAGGCTGGGTTTATACCCAAACAGTGTCATTACCGGTCATGTGCTACTGAGTTCAACATTTAATCGAGAAATTTAAGTTTTGATCCATCGTGTATTTACACTAATCCAAATCACACATATCAATTAACTAATTAGCGGCATGCAAACATTAATAATAAACATGCAAATTAGAAATTGAGCAGCGTCAGCACTGCTCGGCACCTGGGTAAACGCAGACATCTACAAATGATACTGATTTCAACCAAAATGTCTGATCATTAGAGTTATTCTTGCGTTAGAGAGTAAAATTATACTCATAGTTGTTCGAGATGACCGAAATTGACTGGAAACACGTCCAAAGTCCAATTTTCGGGCATCCACTGGGTTGTCTTCAACCTCTGGTTCAGCCCTAGTTTGAACGTGCCACAAGCAGTAGCATCTCCTCACGTACAGGTTGGAGAGGAGGGCTAGGCTAGGTGTTAAATGTGACTGAAGCTGCGGATTTGAGTCCTAAACACACGACCGAAGTCGGGAGCACCGTTTCGAGGTGCTAGCTGCACCAACAACCCTGGTTCGGACATGCTGCTAGAAGTTCATGCACAGGTTGAAGAGGAGGCTTGGTTGGGTGTTGATTGAGGGTTGTAGTTGCAGATTCTTGTTTGGAACCTCAAGGCGAGCTCGAGGGAGGTGATTTGGGATGCTGGCCATGCCCAAAAGGGCTCATGGCCGTCCACCCTGTTGCTGGCCGGTGTTGCTGCTGGCTGGCCTTCTCTAGCTAGTCAGTCGCTTGGTTGGGGCAAAGATGAGGAAGGATGGAGGAAGAAGAAGATGGCACCCTCGCTGGATCGGTGGTGAGGGGCTTGAAATCACCCGCTCCTTTCCCCCTACACAGGTCGGTCAAACGCAGCATGTGCACCACTCAAACAGACTAATCGGGGAAGATGGGATAAGGGAGAAAGGAAAATAAAGGAAAGGGAAATTTTAATAACCAATTAATGGAAAAATTGCAACATCAGCCCAAAGAACTCAAAAATGTCATATATTTTGCCACGGAGGTCCAAATTGAGTGATTTCTTTTGCAAAATTCCAAGCACGAAATCCACTACAACCTCAAGGAATAAAACACAATAACTAAACCACCTTTTCTAGGTTAATTATCTTAGGTAATTAACTTAACAATTGACACTACAGTTAACATTAATTACATCAGATGAATCAATCTCGACTATTGATTCACATCTTAGCTTATCTTGACTAACCATGATGTTTAACAAGGTACTTCATGCTAATCGAGGTACTTATTGACTAACCTCAATGTGGGTTATAACATCATCTATCCAAGATTTGCACACATATGCAATTGGCAAGTTTGGCCTACCTAAATAATCAAGTTGTGGGTGATCAGCCAAAGGTGAGTCATGACCTGATGAAATATGGATCTTAGCTCACTAGAATATTGTACATTGCAATCTTTTGAATTGAAATTGAGGGCTATCAATTTGAATAAAATAGTTGGAGTGACAATTAATTAAAGACCTAATTAATATCATTAACTTATCAAATCAAACAAAAAAATGTTTTGAAAAGTTGCAATATTTCTTTATAGAAATAGATGACAAACACAAACACGTTCAAATTGCAATCAGTTCTTAAGAAGGACAAAATGGGATAAACTTCCACCTCTGGTTTAGGAACTTGAGAAAAGTTCTCAATTGTGAGTGAAAGCTCTATGTCCTTAAAAGGCCAGAACCAGAGAAACCAACTCCAAATGTGCCTAAGGCTAAAATGGAAGCTTACTGAAGAATTCCAAAGAAGCCATAGACATTGATCACCTTATGTTATGGTGTATGAACTATGAGTTGCATGTACAACATGATAACATTTACATTCTCGATATGGTAATACATCTTAAGAATAATGTAAACCAACAAGGTATAATGTCTCCAAAGAATTGTTTGAGTGCAAACTAACAAATGGAGATCCAGTAGAGCCACATGCACTCAATATGATTGATCATATGAAGCGGCTGGGATTTCTCTTAGGTCAATATTTGACCATGAATATGATTCTACAAAATGTTGCATGTATCATATAGATAGATTATCAAATGCTTGGCATGTTGATGCTAAAGAAAGGAATAAGAAGTACAAATCCATGATGGTAATGGGAAGATGTGAGTCATAGGGAAAAGTCAAGGCCAAGAAGTGTTCTAAGGCTAAGTTGAAGTCAACATCCTCTGCACTCAATTTATGGAGAAGGATGAATGAAAAGGAATTTGCCCTTTTCACTTTATTAATTAAGGAAAGGAAGTGCCACAATTATCACATGTCTGGACATTGGAAATAACTATCCTCTCAAGAGGATCTCAAGAAGAAGATGGGGATAGATATCTCTACTTCAGGACCTAAGAGGAAGTAAGCTAGAACTGTATGGAGCAAGGGTTGCTACCTCTACAGTTGCAAAATGTCATTCATGGGTACATAATAGAATTAATGAATTTCTATTATGTACCTGCCATTGATGAAAACATCATATGTATTGTGTGACAAGAACATTAGGTTTTTTTCAAAGATATGATATTTTATCACAATGCCCTGTGTCTTACAATCTATATGTGGTATTTCTAAAGACAAATATGTGTATGACACATATATCGAATGACTTGATAACTCAAACATTGAATACCTATAGCATTGTCATCTAGACCACATAAATGAGAAATACATATCTAGAAACCATATCATGGTTATCAAGACTCTTTTGGTGATTGAACCAATAGAGACATGCATATCTTATTATTATGTAATATGACAAAAGCATCTCCACTAGATGCAGTGGGAGAGAGACTATTCTATTAGTGCTCATACATGTTGATGTATATAAACCTTTTAGAATAAATGCTTAAGGTAGTTACTAATACCTCATTATATTTTCTTATGTTATTAGTAGATATGGAAGTTTGTATTTAATGGAATAAAATTTTGAATCTCTTGAAGTGTTCGAGGAGATTGAAAATAAAGTATGTAAATAACTTGGTAAAAGTATTAAGATACTTTGATATGATCGATTTGGAAATACTTTGAACTAAGAGTTTTAGGACCATCTGGAGCGACTATGATAGTGTATCACAATAAAATCCACCTGGAACATAATGTTGTATCAGAAAGAAGGTATCACACCCTTAAGTCCTGGTGAGATTATCATTAAAATCTAGCTAATCTTACCATTTCTTTTTGGACACATGCTTTACACTAAAAGAATGTACTGTCTAAATGGTTCAAAAGACACCATATGAGATATAGCATGGGAGGTGTCTTGATATGTATTTTATAGTGATAAGGGATGAATACCTATATAAGAAAATTGTTTCTTAAGGGCTTTGTCCTCAAATCACATAAATGTTATCTTTTCAAAAATACTACTCTTATCCCAATTTAATAACAAAGTTGTTTGTCAATCTAGATAACAATATTCTTGAAAAAGGAACTTAGTTCCAAAGGAATTAGTGGGAGTAAAAGTAGAACTCAAAATGTTTAAGACAGATAAGAAAACATTGAACCTAAGAGAGGTATTGTGGGAACAAAGAGAATCACAAGATGTTGTGGAATCTCAAGTTCCTAATGTAACACAAAACATCATAGGTTTAGTAGAACGCGCCTAGATCTTGAAAGATCATGATATCTTCAAGAAGGAGGTGGGTTGATCATATATGACGAGTCAGCTATCTACCTTGAATCTATTGAGGGACAAGAATATGGGAAAATGGCTCCAGGCCATGGGATCAAAGATGAACTCAGTGTACACCAACAAGGTATGACCTTGTTGGATCTACCTGAAGGGGTAAAACCCATATGGTGCATTTGGGTCTTTTTAAGAACACCAAATATGGAAGGGTAAAGTGGTTACAAAGAGTTTCAAACTAGTTCAAGGTGTTGAACATGATGAAGTCTCTCACTAGTTACCATGGTTAAATCCATCTAGATCATGCTTGCTATTGCAGCTTGTTAAGACTAGTGAGATTTGGCATATGGATGTTAAAACTACATTCCTTAACTAGAATAGTTAAGAGGAGGTGTACGTGACAAACTTAAAGGTTTTATAAATCCAAGAATGCAAATAAATTCTATAAGATGAAAAGGTAAATTTGTAGATTGAAGCAACCATCTAAGAGCTAGAATCTTCTATTTTGACAAGATAGTCAAAGAGTTTGACTTGAGTCAGAATGAAGATGAAATCTGTGATTACAAAATATTTAGTGGGAGCATATTTATATTCCACATGATGATGGAGAATAACGTCCTTATCCTATAAATGTTAAAACTTGACAAGCAAAGTACCTTCTATATGAAGGGTTTAGGTGAAGCATCCTATGTGATAGGAATTGAGATCTATAGAGATAGATATGAGAAGTTGTGTGACCTAGAGAAAAGCACATACATTGTCAATATGTTGAAAAGGTTTAGCATGTAGGATTCAATGAGAGAAGACATGTCCATGTTCCATGGAGTTAGTCTCTCAGGAGCATAGTGTTCCAGTTCTTGTGAAGAATAGGAACATATGGATAGATTCCATATGCATTCACAATTGGATCTATTAATGCAATGTCATGTACTTATCATGTTATCTCGTATGTATTAGACATGATGAGAGGATATCCAGTCATCTCATATGTATTAGACATGATGAGAGGATATATATATACCTACCTAGCAATCTCGTATGTATTAGACACGACGAGAGGGTAGATGTCAGATGCTAATGAGAGTCACTAGACTACCATAAAGAACATCCTTGGGTGCTTGTGAAGCATTAAAAGGATTTATTCCATCATTATGGTAATGAGGAAGAGTTGGGTGTAAAGAGTTACATCGATGTAAGCTTCCAAGCTGACAAATTAATGATCGCAATCTAAATTTATGTTTGACATTGAATGAGAATCGTAAGCTAGAAAGGCCTCTGAGGTAATGACATTTTTTAAAATCTATAAAAGTGACAAAACAATTTGAGTATATCTGTGTTATGAGAACAATAAAGGATATTGTATGGATTAAGAAGTTCATATGGGTTAAATTGTGTGAGGTTCAAACCATTGATGACATAGTAGAAATAGTGATGACACCAATAGAGCTACTGGATAGGGTGGGAATCTCAAACATCATACTACGACACTTCCATCTGATATGAGTAGTCATACAACAAAGAGGTGTGAAAATTCCAAAATACCAACTCTAAGAAAATGTTGCTAAACCCTCTATAAAAGCACTTGCGTAGAAGAAACATGATTTACATGTTAAGGTCACTTGGAATATGATTCGTTGATGATTAGCTCTAAGTGCAAGTGGGCATTTGTTGATATGTATGTTGTAACGCTCGGGCCCACTGCCCTAGGCTCTAGTAGAGTTTTAGGAATGACGACTGGCCCCACAGACCACCACTAGCCTTAACTGCGCATTTTGTCCACACTGACGCGCAAGCCAGGATCAACTTCCCGACTGGTCACCCATCCTAGTACTACTCTAAGCTGAGCACGCTTAACTATGGAGTTCTTTAGAGATGGGCTCCCGGAAAAGGAGGTGCACCTTGGTGATATGGGTAGTCCAATCATTCCTTTTAAGATCATGTTATCTGAGGCCTCAAATCCTGGGATGTTACAATCTCCCCCACTTAGGCTGTTGACGTCCTCGTCAAGGCTCAACTATATGGCCTCACAATCTGACCCCATTTCAGTACAGACCCACAATGGCCCATGGACACCCAGCTCCCGTCCACGGCTACCATCGCAAGGGCGGCTCCATCTCGTCTCTACGGATAGCCCTTTCCAACTTTCCTGGACCGCACGGCTCAAGACTGGCATGCCACATGCCCATGTGGGCCGCACCTACTGGAGGGGTTTATGGCTCTGATACCATTTGTAACGCCTGGGCCCACTGCCCTAGGCTCTAGTAGAGTTTTAGGAATGACGACTGGCCCCACAGACCACCACTAGCCTTAACTGCGCATTTTGTCCACACTAACGGGCAAGCCAGGATCAACTTCCCGACTTGTCACCCATCCTAGTACTACTCTAAGCTGAGCAAACTTAACTATGGAGTTCTTTAGAGATGGGCTCCCGGAAAAGGAGGTGCACCTTGGTGATATGGGTAGTCCAATCATTCCTTTTAAGATCATGTTATCCGAGGCCTCAAATCCTGGGATGTTACATATGCCCAAAGAGCCAATCATATAATGATTGTAATGGCATAACTTATAAATGATTTTATTAATAATAAAGGCAAGATTCTAATTAATTTTGGTTGTTCAGTTATGAGATAATGAAATAACATAATAAATGTATAGAAAATATTATTACTCAATCATGTATGTCTTCAAGTATGTGACTTGGTAAAAAATGCGATCAAATAGATGTGAAGAGTACATATACATATTCTCATTATGTATGTGGTCAGTTGTTATTGTGGAAGTTAAATAGACATCAATAACACATAAGATTAGAGTGTAAGTTGGTTGATGACAAAATCTCATTAGTCATGGTATGGCGATATCAAACCAAGCAAACATATACATGTTAGAGAATAGTGTATCAGACATACCCACCATAAGAGTGATACATGGAAACCTTAACTAGGTAAGTCAGAATCATGTCTTATAGTGATGGTGGTGTTTGTGGTTCTTTGACCCGAAATCAATGCAATCATCACATGTCGTTCGGTATGCTTTGACATCATCAAATACAATCTTGAAACATGGGTTGTTATAAAGGTGATGATTGGGTGACTGTGACACATGGGGACTGACTATGGGTGATAGAGATGGGATTTGTCTCGCCTAAGGGAGTATGACATCTAAGGCCTCTTAATTAGCAAGATTGAGAAAAGTGTGGTCATGCACATGTGAGTCAATATGTGATATCGAGCTTACACATATCTCAGATAGTCTGCTCTAGTTCAAGAAACTGGATTGAATAATAAAGAGGATGATTGTTCCATGCCTCTAGTTCTATCTAGATATCAGTGACAAAAGAACTATACAAACACTATAACACCATATGCAGATTATAGGTTGAAGTGATTCTCCAACCTTCCATTTACTTGGGTGGCAATGATGTGTGACTAGGCAGCGCTCATTGCTTGTAATGTCATAAGTTGTTATGGACATTCATTATCAACGTAATACGGGACATATAGGGTCACACACATAAGAACTCATATAGAAGAGGAGTTCGGTCTTGAATGATGATTGGATTGATTACTAAAGTGTTTAGGTATTCAATTCACACAACAAATCAACTATCTGGGCTGCCAAATGATTGATTCAAGTGTTGAGACGGTCGTTTGGAATGTCAGGCTGATTATATTTTACTTTGGTTGGAATTCATCCTGAACCGGCCTACAAGATTACTTGTCTCGGGTGGTGTGAGACTCCTGTCTCGTCTGCACCAAACGGCCTTTTTGGGGGTGCAATTAGTTTGCATCAAGGGTTGGTGTTCAATTCATGTCACACATTGATTGGCATTGAATTGTTGGCATATGTACAAAATTAGGAAACTACAAAACGACCATCTCGCGTTCCAGATGATCATCTAGGATTTCTAGACAGTCATTTGGGTTGTCACACATTGCAAAATTTCTAGAATTGTTGCAGGAATTTGAGATCTTATGGTCCTTTCCACTCCCACATAGAATGGGAACCCCGGCCCTAACCCCGCCTATATATAGAGGGGTATTGAGGGCTTCCCAGAGTACAACACATACAATTGAGAATCACTTTCTCTAATAATTGTTGTCCTCTCTAGTTGTGGTAAGCGAGAGAGCCCAAATAAGTCCTACCCAACTAGGGAGGGATAGCTACTAGGAAAGAAACAATTAAGGATCATTATTGTGGGAGTGCAGGTTGGTGAATAGTACACCAATGGGTAGGGGTGTCAAACAATCGGGTTCAGGTCGGTCCTGGGTCAAAAAATATTGTCTGGATTTTTTGACTATCAAATCCAAACCCACAGTCGGACTTGGATTTTACTCATACCTCTCAACTTGGAACCGAGCCGGATTGAAAAATCTAAACCCAAAACCAAAACCGAACCTGGATTTGAAGGTGATTTTTTCAAAAGAAAAAAACTTCATTATAGAAGTACTTACACAATGACAAGTAATTTCATTATCTCAAATAAACTACCAAAGATGTCAATGGTTATACAATATTAAACAATTATAATATTACTTTTACTTTACTTTTATTAGAGAAAACAATACCAACAATAGAACATTAAATCAACTAAATATAAGAAATTTCATCACAGTGCAACCTCACATATATCATACTAAAACAACACATGTATCGCATCAAAATTGTTGCAACACCACCTAAAACATACTCAAATAACACATATACACATCAATGTATAGCCCATCAAACTAATTGAGATGACTATTACCAACAAAAATAATATTTATAATACATCATAACAACATCTAAAAAAGGAATCATTTGTGTTGTCTAACACATAAGTAAATTCTACACAATAAGAATATCATAATACAATTAAAAAACAATTGATTTTCACATCAAATAATTATAATATGTTGCAATATCACATATATTATATCAAAGCAGTGCATATATCACTTCAAAATGCAACATCCATTCCTTAAATATATGTTGTAAGTAACTATTAAGAACCCGATTTTGTCCAGTTTCTAAACCCGAAACCATCCCGGTTTAGATTCAGATATATAATCCTAAACCCAAAACTGACCCAGAATGTC
Organism: Alisma plantago-aquatica; assembly: GCA_963693085.1. Classification (NCBI taxonomy): domain Eukaryota; kingdom Viridiplantae; phylum Streptophyta; class Magnoliopsida; order Alismatales; family Alismataceae; genus Alisma; species Alisma plantago-aquatica. The sequence continues at coordinate 914,907,408 of OY856411.1, read as the reverse complement.
ACAATTGAAACCTGGAACTGGTTTTCTCCAGGTCAGACACAACCGGGTTCATGGGTTCGGACAAACTTTGAAAGCCCTACCAATGAGAGGGGCAACTCCTTCATGTTTGTTCTAGCAAGACGACAGGAGTTCTAGTTGGTCCAGGTGATCTTCTCTAGAGGCAAGGTGGCCTTTTCTCATTGCTAAGGAGGACAACGTCAGCTAGCAGTTTGTGGTGAGAGGAGTTGTTGCAGACGATGACGTTTGAGTCTATTGTTCGTGGAGGAGTAGTCAGATGAATCCCAGTACTATCCCTGGAGGAGCAATCAGATGAGTCTCACTGCAACTAAGAGATGCACAGACACAATCCAAGACAGAGTGTGCATCTACAATGATGAGGATTGTCATTGGGCTTTCTCCAAGACTAGGTATATCTTCGTGAATCCATCCTTTCCATTACATAGTTATTAATGTGATCTGTTGGTTAATGGAAAATATGTCACTAAAAATTTTGTTTCTACTGCCTATCTAATGTTGTATTTTGCTACACTATTTGTACTTAACTACATGATCAAGCTGAAGCATGTCAAACTAGGAGCACTTTTAATTGATCACATGAGGTCAATCCCATCCAAGGGTAAGAACCCCTTTCTTATGGGAGGGATTGTGACCTCAGTAGATCTAGACCTAGGATGTGACATAATAGGTCTTACCAAGGCAGAGGGAGCAAAATTTGTTGATGTATGATATCTGGTCCGCTCCCAAGTGATCACCATGGTTGATAGGAAGATGCTTTATAATGTCAACCTTCCATACCCTGGAGTCACTCTAGATCTCCCCTATCATACATGTCCACTCCTTAATTACTTAGGCCCCTTTGATAAAGCATTTGAATATGTAAGAACTTGGGAGAAACAGAACCCAAGAGAGAACTTTAGAGAGCCTACTGTCAATAAACCTGAAGAGGTAGGAGAAACAAATGTGGAAGAGAAATGACAAGAGGAGCAAAATCTAGAAGAATAGTATAGAGAGCATTGTTGAGTGAGGAGGAGATATGAATCAAGCATAATCACAACACCAACCTTTAGCAAATCTACAACTTGGGGATGGTGAGAAGAGGAAATCCCTAGATGAGCATTTCATTCATAAACCGAGGGAGAAAGTGAGTTAAGGCTCGTTCAAATCAGGAAAGTAAGGCAAAATCAATAGAGAATAAATCTCACAAAAGTGTGGAGAGATGAGGGAGAGAAGATCATTGAAAGGAAATCACATTGAATGGGTTTCATTTTGCAAAATTAACAGAAGTAGGACACTATCTATTAACCGTTACATCACCCATGGATGGTTGGATGATGCACGCATGAAAAGAAAATGAAAATGAAGCGTGTAACAGTGCGAACTTTAGGGAAATCAATGCATTTAATGTAATTTGTAATTATTCGTATTAAAACTATATGGAAACTTGTTTAATTAATTTGAAGGATCAAACTAAGCCAAAATGCAACCAAATTTGGAAATGTTCAAAAAGTGTGTAGATTCTTTCTATATACTTAGATTTAGGTTTTTTCTATTGTATGTAAATTAATACATTAAAGTCATTCTCTTAATTTATGTACATAAAAATTGAAATAATGTGTAAATATTTTCATTATTGTTCCCTTTCACTCTAAAATGAGATGATTAATGGATATCCTCTTTTTAAGATTTGACTTATATCTCATTTATGCTTATATGGGAATATTATCTTAGAGGAGAGAGAAAAGTGAAAAGGAAAACATGTATTCATCATTTTAAGTTAATTGCACCTCATTATGGCATATCTATAAGAGAAAGTGTATTCTTTTTTGTCCTTTTTGTTTTTCCCACTTTATTTTCTACAATGATTATAATTTCATGGTCTTTTTACATTAAACCCATCAAGTATTATTGTTTTGTAAAACCCCACTCTAAGGTTTAAATTAGATCTGAAGATTGGGGTGTGATAGTTTCACTTATTTTTGAGTGAATGTTGGCACCAGTCCACCTAGTGTAGATTTCTTTTCGCTTGCATACATGCATACCGTGTAGTTTGACTTCATGCATTTTGGGTAATTTTTCAAAAAAAATCCTTTGCATGCCATTCCATAGAATACATTGCATTTCATGTAGTTGTTTGTAACTTTTGTATGTTTTAGTTAGGATTTTCTTGCTACATGCTTTTTATTTCCTAAATTTAGGTTTAGATGTGGTTGAATGAAAGATGGCACTATTTTGGCCATTTTTTTCCAAATTTGAATATGTTTTCTTAATTGTGTTTTTCAACAAAACATCTACTTATTGTGATGAGAATGGTTAGATTTTGGATAATGCAACTTGTTTATGATATATGTGGTTAGATGAGCTCCATATCATAATTTTGCATGTGCTACAATCCTCTTATAAGTAGTCAACTATTTTACATAGAAGTGTGGTTCTTGCAAGCCTTGAGCACTTAGGATTATTCATTCCATGTGAAAAGAATGTAATATAACATTTTGTTCATTTCATGCATGTTTGTTTGCTTGGTGAATGTTTCATGTATTAGCCTACTTGAGTGATATAATTGATGAATTCCATTTCTTATGACCCCTCTTTGACTCAACATTTCTTCTATCATCTTCTTACCTCTTCGTCTCATGAAAAGATGTCAAAGTGCACATATTAGTCGACACCCTCCAAAAGTTTGGGGTGGCCTTATCTATATCACATTGCTTCACTCTTGTCACCATATGCCCTCCTTACATATATGTAAAAGAAAAAAAAGACAAAAAATAAGGGATGGTTTTATGTATAACCTTTCAATAAAAGAAAAGAAAAAGATGAGGCCTCATGTGTAATAGAACTCCACCCCCTTCCATAACATTTATTCTATTTTATGCCTAGTAGGGATAAGGTAATTCAAATCTAGCCCTCCCACTCCTACACAAGTCAAGTGGGTCATAAGAGGTAAAATGAAGTATATGGTGTAGCTCTAGAAAGTGAAATAACAATTCTAACTATTTGAATGTATGACATGCATGGCATGGTTTACCCAAATCTTTATGAAAATTACATCACTTGCATGTATGAATGGTATCCCACATTCAAAGTTTTTGTACTTTGTGCTTCATTCACACTTGAAAATAGTAAATGAGTATACAGTAGTACATTACATGCCTAATTCCACATGTGAACTCTTTATAGCCAAATAACATCAATGTTTGCATTTTCTTATGATTTGCTTGAATGAAATGAAAAGAGAGATGAAGTTGGAGAATACTTGAGGAAAAGTATGTTTTAAGTTTGGGGTGGTGATGCAGCCCTATTTAGGGCTTCATCTTGTGTCTTCTTGCACTTCAATCAAATTTATACATGTTATATTGCAAGTTATCTCCCCTAATAAATGGTTTAACTTCAAATTTTCTAATGCCTGCTCTTTGTATGTTTTTTAGGTGTTTGATCCATGCATTGGATGGGGAGGATAAATAAGGGAGGATTGTTGGGTTTATACACCCTGGGATGAGTCATGGACCATCTCCCAACCTTCCATAAATAGTCAAAAATGAATTCAAGGCAAAGAGCAGCTAGTTGATGGACTTGGAGCTAAAACGTATAGTTGGGCACTCAAAAAAGATCATGGTACAATGTCATGGCTATTGTGAGGATGCCTCAGTTCACATGAAAATCTAGTTTTGAAGGTTTTCAACAATAGCTCAACCACCACAGTCGTGGTCAATAAAACTGTTGTGGCACTACAGACCTACCACGGGCATTTCTCACACCACAGTCATGCTGACGGACTTTTACCAAAATTGGATTGAAGAAAATGGCCCAGTCAGGCACCTCCAAAATGGTTGTGTCATCCACCTTGCCTGTGGCACCATTCACCCACTACAGTTGCAATGACCGCCACAATAGTGCCACTGACCTTCTAAAACCATATTCAACCTGAAATTTTACCCATATCCAACTTTCGTTGCCACACCACCACAACCATGTTCACCTCATCCACCACATGTGGTAGCCAAGATATCTGTGGTGACCAGCAACCTTAACATGATTTTTCCACTGATTTTTCCAAATTGTCCCCCACTTAACCTAGTGCTTCCCTCCCACCTATATATACCTAGGTGGTGGTTGTAGCACAAGGTTACTCTCCCCTAGCATTCATTTACACCTACATAACTTGAGCATTCAAGGAGCTCCCACCTACTCCCACATACATCCACTTCATTTCCACCTTCCTCCACCTCAAACCCCTAGTTTTCTAGGGTTTTGACCATCATCCACCTCCATTACATGCCATCCATCCAGCTTGGGAGAAGAAGGGCATGCTCCAACAACTAGGAGGTGAAGAAGGAGGAGTATTCACCACATTTCATGGCCTCCTACTCCTCTACTCCTTTCTTCTTTTCTTATTTTATGTCTAGATAAACCCTTTTTAGTGGGTTGTTTGGGGTGAAAATGTTACTTTGATACCATGTTCAGAAAGACTAACTTGTAAAGTCTCTATATTCATATAATGATGATTGCCTTCTACTTTTATCTTATTTCCCATGCTTCTTCTATTGGTTTGTTCTTACAATCATGGATTGCTTGTTGATTTATGCTTAAAGCCACTTAGACTCTAGGAGAGAATGGCTTGTATATGGCTATCTTAGGGATTTGTCCTAGGTTCAACTAGTGGACCTATATCTAGCACCTTATCTTTCCACATACATGTCCCCTCTCCTACTTCTAAGTGGTAAATCTAAGTAGCTAGTATAAAAGTACTTAGTGCAATTGCTTTGGAGTTTGCTAAAGGCTAGGTGGTGAGTGGTATGAGGTGAATCACCCTCATATGCACTCTTCCTTCCTACCCTTAGCTCCCAATTGACCTAAGCACATTTTATCTAGAAATCTAGACTTGCTAGATCCTATTAGGATTCCACCTAAGCCCTAGTTCAATTGAGCCTCGTAAGGTTGGATAATTTGTGCAAGGGTGTAGCTCCTCTTCACACACCCTATACCACCCATGACCAACTAGTAGATTAGGGTAATCCTATATCATTTGTCTTGTTGATTGGTTTAACAATCAAGAATGAATTGATATATTTTCTATGTTATAACACCCCTCATTTTGAATCCTAGTAGCATCCCCTAAAGGCCCACACTTCCATTAATTTATTAAAACCCCAATTTGGTTCCTTTCTAGCTCATATCTACTTAGTTACTTGCTCTAATTGCTTCTTAGTCACTTGCCTTACTTTTGGTAGGTAATTCTAGCTAGTGTAGACGGTGCCTCTTTGTGCTTGCTTTCATTACTTAGTGATAATTTAGGTCTCTAATTGCTCGAGTTTTCTTTTTTAGGGGAAACACTTCATTCTATTAAAATGAAACATCATTATAGAAATATGGATAAGACTCTTTAGGAAAATAATCTAACAAAAGCACATCCTAATTGGAGCCCAAACCCAATTTTGCTAAGTTATGAGCAGCTACATTCCCTTCCTGATAGATATGAGAGAAAAGGAGGGCAGAGAAGCTTTGTTTTAGTAGATCACTTTCTTCAAAAATTTGCATGAGAGGGGCACAACCTCTATTGCTTTCAGATACCAGCTTGACAATGTTTGATACATCTGATTCGACAATGAGATTTTAGATGTTCAAAACTACAGCAGTTTTGCAGGCCATGAGCATGATATAAGCTTCATTCATAATGGAAGGCCAGCATCCAGGTATCATCCTTGTAATAGTAGAAAAATTTCTCCAGAGTGGTCTTTAGAAATAGAATCAAAGCTTGTTTCGATGCCATTAATGTGTGACCCATCAATGTTAACTTTGACAAAATTTGAATCAGGTAGTTTCCATATGCAATTTTGTCGATAGGGGTTAAGAAGAGATTTTCTTATATCTGTTTGCAATCTCAGGTGGGACTTAACCCACTGAAGCATATTTTCTTTGTACACACGTGCATTGGAGCTAGTTTGATTGAAGACAAAGTTGTTATGGCCATTCCATACATTGACACAAGAAGTAGTAGAATCTATAACAGTCTTGGTCATGTTTTCCAGACCCAGACCCATGTTTTAGTTATAGTTGGTTGTGGCATATTCCAACATGTGTCCATGTAGGAGCAAGAGGCAAACAGTTCAACAGCAATCTGGCAATCAAACAAAGCATGGAAAGCATCCTCATCAACCACTCCACAAATATGGCAGTATTATGAGGTCAATATGTGTCTTTGGTAAAAGGTGGTGCTTGTAGCCATATGGTTATGACATGTACACCACACAAAATGTCTTACTTCAAGAAGGATGTCAAGTTTCCATATTTTGCACCAGAGGTTTTCACTAGAATCTCTATTAATCTTGGTTGTCACATAGATTCCTTGCTAATATGTTGATTTTACATTAAAAATTCTATTGAGAGATGGGTACCAATACATACTGTCATTTGGGTTTTCACACAGAAGGATCATATTGATAGCAGTTGTGTATTCAACAAAGAAAATAGCCTCAATGATGTCATGTTTCCAGCTTTGTGTTTGTCTGTAAATTAGATCAAAAATAGTAGTGTTCCTTATCTCAAAGGTATCCTCCAAGAGGGTGAAGAACCCTTTGTCATTTGGTAACCAATCTTGATCATGTATATTAATATTAATCATCATCCCTACCTTCCATCTTAGCCCCTCACTCAGTAGGAATCTGGCACCCCAAATGCTTCTCCATGTGAAGATGGGATCAAATCCTCTAAGAGCTTCCAAGAAGCATTTATTCCTATAATATCTTCCTTTTTAGAACCTTGTGCACTAGTAATTCTTGATTCGATAAAAGTCACCAAGCCTATTTAGCAAGGATAGTAGTGTTAAACGCCCTAACATCTCAAAAATTGAGGCATCCATCCGTCTTGGACTTGCACATTTAATCCCAGGATGCCCAGTGGATTTTACTTTTTACTTCAGTGGAAACCCACTAGAATTTAGCTATCACCTGATTCATATCATCAATCATATTAGTTGGGAATTGAAACAGCTCCACATATATGTAGGCATCGCCTGGATCACATATTTTATCAAGACATCTTTCCCCACTTTTCTAAGGTATTTTTCTTTCCACCTTGTCATCTTAGTCCACATTCTATCTTTTATGGTTTTGAAAACTTCTTTTTTATATCTCCCCAGAATAGTTGGTAGGCCCAAGTATTTTCCATGTTTTTGAACTTGTTTCATCCCAAGGAGCCCGTTGATTGCATCTTTCCCCTATGCATTCACATTTTTACAAAAAAGATACTTCCAACATTTCATAGTTAATTTTATGTCATGAGGCTCGCTCATAGCAGTTGTTGATCGCAGCTATCTTGGATGCCTATGTTGGGTTGGCTCTAGCAAAAGGATGCTAATCGTTTGCAAAAATCAATGAGATACGCACGAACCATTTTTTTCTCACCTTTTCTCCATGGATATCACCCTCACCGACTGCTTTAATTAAGAAATCTGAGAACACATATGCACATAAGAGAAAGAGGTAAGGTAAAATGGGATCTCCTTGACAAAGACCCCCTATGTGGTTTAAGGTACCCTCTTTTCCTCCAATTAATAATGAAAGAGAATGATATAGATCGAAGACACTCTCAAATTCATTTCTCCACTTCTCACTAAAACCCATGTGCTTCATAATAGCTTCAAGAAAATCCCACTCTAATCTATTGTAAGCTTTACTCATATTGAGCTTTAGGGAAATAATACTTATTTTTCCTTTTGTCTTCCTTTTCATAGAGTGGAAAAGTTTAAAAGCAACCAAGGCATTACATGTGTTCAGTCTTTCAGGAATGAAAGCACTTTGTAGATTGTATTTCTTAAATTGATTGGTCAGAAATCTCCCACAGATGATGGTTCCTTACATTTTGGAATGAAAACAATATTTGGTGAAATTTATATCCGCTATATCATTCATGTCATTCCACCAACGTTTTGTGTATTGGAATATATCCTCCCCAATGACATCCCATAAAGATTGGAAGAAGCTTGTGTGGAAGCCATACGGGCTTGGAACTTCTGTGGGGTGCTTGTAATTAAGGGAAGCTCATACTTCATCTTTGCACAATTCCTTTTAAAGAATGTGATTCATCTCCGGGTGTAATGTTGTGTTGAATACAGTCAACAACATCAGTAAAATTAGGATTGTTATTAGTGTTGAACATGCTTGTATAATAGTCAATAATAACTCTACCAACCCCTCATCTCCTTCATGTCGTGCATCATTATCATCTTTCAATTGATTAATGTTATTGTGACACTTTCTTTGGGAGGCATTTTTGTGGAAATATGTGGTATTTCTATCAGCATCATGCATTTCATTGGTTTTCACCTATGTGTACTTATAGGTTTCATTAATTTGTTGAAGTTTCACCACTTCATTATCCATCTAGAAACATATGTTTAGAGTTTCACTTGTCACAGCCTTATTTTTCTTATGTTCAAGGGCCTTCTCGGTATGTTTTAACTTCCTACTGCTGCTTCTATATTTTTCTGTTACCCGCAAACTTAAGTTCTTGGCACATAGATACATTTTTCTGGTGAGGTCAACAGTATTGTTCATCCTCCATGTCTTGTTGACAATGTTTTTGCAATCAACATCAATTAACCAGTAGCCTTTAAATTTGAAGCTTTTATTATTGCTAAGACTTCTTTGATCTTTCTGGGTATTGAGTATAATGGGGCAGTGGTCAGATTTTTTATGGGATATGTGCTTACCCCATGATTGTGGGAAAATTTTATACTAGCTCATAATAGCTAGGGCCCTGTCAAGACGCTCCCTTATGGCAATACTTACTTGTCTACCTTTTTCCCAAGTGTACTAATCACCATGGAAATATAGATCCATCAAACTACAGACATTTACCACTTCCCTAAAATCTTCAATATGCCTTACACCATTCTCAGCTCTGCCTGTCTTCTCAGTGTTGCATAAAATTTCAAAATATCTAATGAACATAATGGGATGGGTACTCTCATTGTAGAGTTGAAGCATCATCCAGTGTTTTGTACTTATGATGATTGACCGACCATCCGTAGATCCATGCATACCTCCATTTACCATTTTGATGACCCTCGTCTACCTCCACCAAAATGTGGTGTTTGGAATAATGTAAGGCAGTAACATTGAGATCAGATAACCAGAAACCAATACCACCATATCTACCTTAGCTTCTAAGACAGACTCCATTATTGTACCCACAGTTCAATCTTGTTTTTTTGAGGTCTTCTTTCTTGTTCATGGTTTCCATTAGGAAAACCATATATAGGCGTTCTTTCCAACATAACCTACAAAGGTGTTGGATCAAACCAAGGATTCTCATACCTTGGCAGTTCCAGCTTAACATCTTCATTTTTGTTCATAGTGTTGATCCTCACCAGTCACCGCTACATGATAGTATGCCTCCCGTACCATATTAATGCCCTCAATCCTCCCTATCTTTACTACCATGTAACTTGTTTCAAAGATATTAGCATTAGAGTCATCTTCTTTTTTCCTCCTTTTGCCCTTCCTGGAAGTATTTGTTTGTAGTTTATTGTCCCCTATTTCAATTCCAATTTGTAGACTTCACCTTTTTTTGTTCATGTGTGTAGATATTTTTATCATTCTTTTTCTCTATTTTATCTTTATTTATGCCTTGATTACCCATGTCAAGCTTGTTCTGATTCTTTTTAGTGGGGCTTCTGTTTGGGTTCTACATATTCCCCTCATTTTCTCCATCTTCTTTAAACACATATTGTTTAGTGTGTTGATTGGTAGGTGGGCCATTATGTTCCTTGCATGCATTTGTTGATGTGGGGTGGGTGTTGGGTTGTTTCCATCAATGTCTCTACTATAATTTAATTCATGGAGTTCCTTTTTTGGACCCTCATCTCTTGTTCTATTCTGTGGCTGAGAGATTCCCTTATTACCAACAATGGCTTCATTACTCATTATTTGCAGGTTCTATAGATTTTGGGCTTGTCATGTAAAGTATGCAGTTACTGGCTCTATGTGGGGCATTTCATCAACAGCTTGTCAGCTTCATCCTATGTTGTTTTTATCCTACTTTAGTTTTCTAATTGTTAGTCTAGTATAGTTTCGTGTAGCTTAACTAGTTGTAACTTAAAGGTTTCTAGTTGGATCTTGATTAGTTCTTCTTAGTATAATTGCTCCCTTTCTAACAAAGTTGCATTTATTGCTAATTATAACTTAACTAGTTGAGGGCTAATCTAGGTTTTGATTGTCTTGTTCTCTTTAATTATTTGCTTACTAAACCCTCAGTGTAATCAACAAAACCAACCATCAAACCCTTTAACCCTAGAATTTACATTAGGAACCTAGCTAATCTAACTAATATCTAGTGCCGCCACTCTCCCTACGGATCAACCCTTATTTTGCCTATTGCTTATACTATAACATGACCCCATGCACTAGTGGGTAAAGTGTGTTATACTAAGTGAGTGTTTTGACTAGGTCCTTATAAATATAGAAAGATCCCAGTATGTGTACTAAAGTCTCATGTAATTCAAATTCAATAAATTAGAAGTAACTGAGGATAAAGTGCACTAGAGATCCAGTGTAAAGTAAGAGGATAGTGAGAGATGGAACGGTTTCTCTGATCACCATGTCCAATGCCTCCCTGTCTGTAGGCTTGAATTCTAAATGAGTAGCAAGCTCCCTCCATCATCCAACAAACTCATAGAAGGTTCTATTCATTTTCTACTATAGTGCTTCCAAGTCCTCCTTGGTTTGAATCTAGTCTAGATTCCAAGCATATTGATCGACAAACCTTTCAGCCATCTTGGCCCATGTGGTGATGGTGGTCATGTCTAGTTTTTTGTACCAGTCCAACATGGGACCAATCGAGGTATGTGTGAAATAGTGTATCAGTACCTTATCATTATAACGTTCTAGGATTTGAGACCTCAAATAAAATGATCTCAAAAGAAATGATTGGACTACCCATATCACTGAGGTGCACCTCCTTTTCAGGGATTCCATGGATAAACTCGATAGTCAAGCGTGTTCATCCATAGTTAAGTGTGCTCATCCTGGAGTAGTACTAGGATGGGTGACCATTCATGATGTTGATCTCGACTTATGCATGCATGAGGACAAAGCAGTCAAGGCTAGTAGTGATTTGTAGGACCAATATTTAGTCATAAAACTTCACTAGAGCCTCAGGCAGTGGGCCCCTACTTTACAAATGGTATTAGAGCCATAACACCTCCAGTCGGTGGGGCCCATATGGCATGTGGTATGCCAATCTTGAGCCGTGCAACCCAGGCATCTTGGAAAGTGTTGCCCATGATGATGCAGCCACCCTTATTGTTGGTAGTCATGATTGGGAGTTGGGCGTTCATGGGCCATTATAGGTATGTATTAAAATGGGGAGATATTATGAGGCCACATAGTTGAGCCTTGATGAGAATACCACGAGTCTAAGTGGGAGATACTTTAATGTCCCAAGGTTTGAGGCCTTGGATAAAATGATCTTAAAAAGAATGACTAGACTACACATATCACCAAGGTGCACCTCCTTTTCAGGGAGACCATCATTGAGAACTCCAAAGTTAAGCATGCTTAGCTTATAGTACAACTAGTATGGGTGACTAGTTGGGAAGTTAATCCCATCTTGCATGTGAGTGGGGACAAAGTATGTTGTCAAGGCTACTAGTGGCATGTGGGGCTAGTCGTCATTCTTGAAACTTCACTAGAGACTCAAGCAATGGGTGCATGCTTTACAATTGTCATTATGGACTTCCACCATATCTAAGCAATAAGTCTATACATGAGCCATGGGGTCCCCCTTCTAGAGTGCTTATGGAAATTCGACATGTTGAAGTTATCAGGTAACTTTGCATTTTGGAAGTGGAAGAAACCATTTAATGTTTTTTCATTCTCCTTCTTCCCCTCTAGTAGTTTAATTTTTTGCATGATCTCGAGCAATACTAGATGTGTGACATCAGGTTCTTGAGGAAACACTTCTTAGTGTGCAGGAACCATGGGTGCAAGGCCATTGACCTAATATTATGCTTGAACATACTTATTAGATTTAATTGGGTGCTCAGTTACATAATTACACATTAGATTGTGTTTTGACATCAATTAGAAAGCTATGTTTCAAATTTGGGGAAAATAAGAGTTTGTTTGCTCAAGTTTTGCAATTTTATGTACTTGTGTGGACACATATGCAATTTTTTTCTTTTCCATGGACATAATTGCAAATTTAAACACATAAATATTTGATACTTATTTTTTTCCTATTTGTTAAAGTTTGTATACTTTTGAACCTTGTTGCATAAAGGACCAACTTTGATATTTGTTTTGTGTGGAAGTGAAGGTAATTGCACCTTCAAATGCTTGTCTGGGTTCAACAACTGATGTAAGTTTTGGGGTGTGCCTTTTGATGGTTGTTCTAGGTGTACCTTCCAGTGGAAGTTATGCATGTTCGTAAATCAAAAAATTTCCTAGTTGTCTGCAAATTGATGGAGGTTCTGTTTGTACAAATCAAAAGGAAACCTGACCTTTCATTGATGGAAGCACAGTTTCAACCTTTGACCTTATTTCTGTTTCATGCTTGCTATAAATACCCTCTTCCCTTCCTTCTAACAAACCTTTCTAACCAAAACACATTCTTACTGCTCAAAACCATCATAAGCCAATAGTTGATGAAGGAGAATCTTCTTCAGGTCAAAGCTTTGTGAGTTGTGGTTACATCTGGGTGCCAGCCTTGAATCTTTCTCTCTTAGGACCGCTCGAAGCTTTTTTGCTTAGTTCCTTGCTTCATACGCATCATATCTTCCCTACTAACCTTGTTTACATACTATTTTCTTCTTCTCTCTTCATCCATGGATGAATTCCATGTTGTTCCTAGCTAGAAACTTGAGCTTATGGATGAAGATCCTCTTTCTTCTCTATTTTACTCTAGATCTAAACTATTCTTGAAGATTTTGGATTATAAAGCTTTGGTCTCTTCTTATGTTCTTCATGACTTCTTGCTTTTTGGATGTTTTCCTTCACCCTTCAGGTGAGTGATATAACATCGAATGTATTTCTTACCTACATAATGCATACACGACCTTAATCTTGCTTTAGAAAATATATAATATGTCAAAATATGGTGATTTAGGTGTTGTTTTGCATGTGTATGATGATAATACGAATTTTTCAACACCACTCAGCCTCTTTATATGTTTTATGTTGTAAAGTGAATGTTCCTTTGGACTTATAAAGAACTGAAATTCATAATATAAGTATAATGTCCCCTAAATGTCTTTTTCATGGTTCTTTAGTACCCAATGAAGACATAACTTGACATTTATATTGATCCCTACTATATGATGATCTTTATATATGAATTTTTATGCTTTCTATTGCTATTATAGTGCTGAAATTTTTGTTGGACGAAATATCCTAAAATGAAGTTGCTCCTCTATGCTAGGTTTTGAATATATGATTGCCTAATCCTTAAAATTCCATATATTTTACGTCTGATGGACTTTGGTTATTGAACTTTGAGTTAGATATTGTCTATGAGTCATTAGTCTCTTTGGAAAATTTTGGAGGATAATGATGTTCATACAAGAATCGGTATTGTTTTTGTCTAAGTGACTTTTTGTGTCGTTATGCACCCTAGTTTGATGTTTAGGCCTCTACATGGCAAAGGGTGGTTGAGTATACCATGATGGAATAAGATGGGACATGTTTCTTATGTTTCATGTCTTTTTAACTTGTAATCTATGATTTCAAATTTACAAAAATTGTTTAGCAACTTGTATGTAAACTTGATTGATGCAGTTAAAATACTTAAATGATATAATTAATCAAGTGTAACCCTGATCATGTAGACTATAGAGATATCTCAATGTCAGAACTTTCTAGATAGTGAAATGAGTAATCCCAAGAGGATCTCGTAGCCATATACTATTGAGTATATGTTGGTGTTGTGTAGGCATATTCATCTCATTCTAATTTCAAGGTTTAGAGAGCGGTTGAGGCCTCAGATTTGATGTGATTGAGAGTGGTTGTGGTCGTAACTTGAATTTAAGGGTTTATACCATAGTTTTGGTGTCATGTTTTATTTACCCAAGATGGATCAGGTTAGGTTTTAGTAGGTTTGGTCGTGGTGCCACTACATTTTATTACTCTTACTGACTAAGGTGAAGAGGTCATTAGGATTCCGGACATACTAGACCTTATATGGGGATGATTGGGACTTCACAGTGGTCAGCTAGTAGTTTGAGTGGTACACCTTAAACTACCCAGGGCTTAATGAAATCAGTAATTTGTTAGATTTGTTTGGAGAATCACATTGGATGTTTTAGTATCTTGATTTATTGCTAGCATTATATGTGATCAATATCTTGTTAAATGTGATTTTTGTACATGTAACCTTTAATTATGCTTGAACAATTTATATGCTTGTTGTTCAGTCTTTCTAATTTGTCAAACTATCCACATTAATTGTTTTAATTATATAACCTGCTTATAAGAAATAAATGTTATTGTAGGTTATATCATATCTCTAGGATATGTGTCTCACCTCGTTGATTTCCACACCTTTTTAGGTGATCAGTGGAGCATCCAGACTCATGGTGGTGAGGAGACCTAATTTGGATACTAGTATATCTCTAGAGGTTGGTGTGGTTTGATGTAGAGTTCTAGAATCATCCCTATACTCTCAGGTCCAGGCACAGGTATTTGTATATTGTGTATATAGACTCGAGAAATTGGTGGTATGCCATGGACAATGTAAAGTTTATAAATATTTAGACAACACTTTTTGTATACATGTTGCGGCTAAGGCCAATGATCTCATGTAAGGTTACTTGGTAAGAAAATATATGTGAAGATGGACCTTTGTGCAAATGTTTCTTTTGAAGTTTGGAAATTTTTATTAGGTTTTAATTTTGCACCATTTTAGTAGCATGGTTAATTAGTGTTGAAAAGCTATTTTGGTTTTATGAAATCTCAATTATCATGATGTGTTGCAACATTTGTTGGTATTAGAGCCTTAGGTTTGCTGACTCTAGAGGAACATAAGACTTGGGATGTTCTGTCTGTCCTTACAAATCCAACATATCTAACCATTGCTTATGGTTATGCATTTATGTTTAGGGAATGTGAAGAACATGTTGAGAGTAGTTTTGTGGCGCTTGGAGGTGGTAGTGGAAGATGAGTATAAGAACGAAGAGTACCCAAGATGGTTCCAAAACAATCGGTCTCGCATCCCTTCGACCCTACAACCATAGTTAATCTAGATTTTGAGTCTATTTTCAGACAATTTATGGCGACGATCACACATCTGGTAGACAGGGCGCCTGCACCTCAAGCAAGGGTACCTACCACAAATATTGAATACTAAGGCCTACGGAAGACCTTTGAGAGGCTAGAGCGTGTGGGAGCCACAGATTATGCAGGCACAATGGACCCAATAGATGTAGATATGTGGTTGACTGAGCTGGATAAGGCATTTATGATCTTGAATATCTCTAAGGAGGACAAGGTGAAGCATACATATACCTTCTAAAGGGTAGTGTTGACCATTGGTGGGCCATATAGGAGGAGAAGAGACTAGGAGAGGTGATCGGGTGGGAGGAGTTCTAACAAGAGTTTGTCAGTCATTACTTCCCAAAGACATATATGAAAGAAAAGATGGCTCAGTTTGAGTGAGTACGCCAGGTATCATGGTTTTTTAATGACTATGAGATGAATTTTATGGAGTTGTTGAGGTTTCATCCTCACATGGAAGCCATAGAGAAGGAGAGGATTAGAAGGTTCGAGAAGGGCTTGAATGTTGACTTGGCAAGGACAACAACCACTTTGGATTCTCGTGAAAAGTTTTCCACTTTTATGGAGTATGTGATAAGGATAGAGAGGACGGTGGGGGAACAACAAGAATCTAGTTCAAGAAAGAGGTCATCCCAGTTCTAGGGACAATAATCATGCATTTTCAAGAAACAGAGGTTTTTTGCCCCATAGTACTAGTAGTCACAATAGAGCTCAACGTTTTTTGAGCCAAGGACACAAGTACAATCACAATGTTCTCCTAGAAAGGGGAGAGGTCCTAGTTTTCTATCATCTGGGGTGGACAATTCTTGGTCGGTGTCTATGATAGGGCTTCCTAGGGCACAATATGATCTAAGGACATGCTTTCAAGTGCGGTCAGGTTGGGCATGTGAGATGGTCTTGTCCCATTAGGAACTAGGAGGTTACACACAGCCAAGGCAGATCCAATGAGGCTCGCACTAATAGAAGTATAGTAGCAGTGGAGGCAGAAGTCGTAGACAGACATCGCAGGTAGAGTCTTCAGGACCAGCTAGTAAAGGTCAAGGATGATAACAGGCGACAACTAGATCAATCCCATGAGTTAGTTAGAAGGAGTGGTTAACCCATAGGTCATGACAAGTCAGATGAAACTTTTTCATTCTAACTTATCTACTTCTACCTTTGTATATGTTTTGGTTGGTCAGGTGTGACACACTTCTTTTTCACCAGAGAGGTGATAAATAGTTGTAACTTTCCTTTTTGTAGTACAACTAGTAACATCTTGTTGTAAACCCTTTTGGTTGGTTCCATAGTGTTGGTGGGAGGTGTGTCCATCTTGCATTCTTTCTATCTCGGGACACAACATTAAAGTGGATCTCATGCCACTTGATATGCATGGATTTGATGTGATAGTAGGGTTGGATACCTTGGATACGTACAAGGTTGTTTTGGACTGTGGTTCCAAAGTTGGGACATTTTTGTGATGGGGATGTCTCTTAGACCTTCTAAGGAGATAGGGAGATTCTTCATACACATTTGGTGTCAGATATGATAGCAAAGAAGTTGATGAGACAAGGATGAAGCTTTCTTGGCATGTGTCATGGATACCAAGGCGATGAGCCCTAGTATCCAAGGTGTACTTGTGGTGGGTGAGTTTGAGGATGTTTTTCCATATGAGTTTACTTGTGTTCCACCCCTAGATATTTTGATTTAGAAATCAATCTATTTCTCAGTACGCAACTCATAGCACGTACACCCTATAGGATGGCACCAATTGAGATGAAGGAGTTGAAGTAATAGTTGCAAGAGTTGTTGGAGAAAGGATTCATATGATTGAGCACTTCCCCTTGGGTTCTCTAGTGTTGTTTGTGAAGAAGAAGGATGGTTCGATGAGGCTTTACATAGACTACAGTAGTTGAACAAGGTCATTGTGAAGAACAAGTATCTGCCTCTCGAGGATAGAAGATCTATTTGACCAACTAAAAGGTGATACAGTGTCCTTCAATATAGACATGAGTTTATGATATCACCAAAGAAGGATCAAGGAAAATGACATGCCTATGAGTGCTTTTAGGACTATGTATGGTCATTATAAATTTGTTGTTATGTTTTTTGGGCTAACTAACACATCTATAGCATTTATGGACCTAATAAACAAAAAGTTCAGATTGTATTTTGATCAGTTTACGGTGGTGTTCATAGATGACATTTTTATATACTCTGAGGATAGACCACAACATGAGTAGCATCTTCATCAAGCATTGGAGTTGATGAGGCAACATCTGTTGTATGCTAAGTTTATTAAGCGTGAGTTTTGGCTGACCAAGGTGTCTTTTCTTGGTCATGTCATCTATGCAAAGGGTGTTTGTGTAGACCCTAAGAAGGTGGAGTTAGTGTTGGGGTGGGAGCAGCCCAAGACATTGACTGAGGTTCAAATATTCCTAGGTCTAAGTCATTACTACAAGAAGTTCATTAAGAACATTAATGTCATTGTTCTACCTTTAACCAGACTGACTATGAAGGGTGTTCCTTTTGTTTGGGAAGACAAGTGTCAGTGTTCTATTCAATTGTCGAAGGAGAAATTGGTGAGTGCTCTAGTGTTGGTGCTACCAGATCCCGGGAAAGGCTACATCATTTTTTATGATGCTTCAAAGAATAGGTTGGGATGTGTTCTTGTGCACGAGAAGAATGTAATTTCTTTTGCTTCTCACAGATTTATAAACATGAGGACAAAAACCAAGTCATGACCAGGATTTGGCACTCGTGGTTCTTGATTTGAAGATTTAGAGGCACCGTTTGTATGGAGAAAAGTGTCAAATCTTCAAAGATCAAAAGAATCTTCAGTACATATTCTCAAAGCAGGAGCTAAATATGAGGCATAGAAAATGGATGGGGTTGATCAAGGACTATGACTGTACAATATACTACAATCCGGGAAAGGCAAATGTAGTGGCTGAAGCATTGAGTAAAAATTCATCTTCGTCGTTGTCTATTAGATAAAGTGCAGTTGCACTCCAGGGCATGTCACAAGCAGGGCATGTTGGTGTCGCTTAGATAGATGAATGTATAGTTGGAGGTCTCCTTGTTAGTTAGTTTATTGGCACAATTACAGGTGAAGTTGACATTGATGCAGTGGATTAGAGATGTACATAAGGGTGATATTGTTATATAGAACATCAAATCAGAGTTTGGAAGTGGGAAGCATGATGGCTTTCATGAGTTAGACAATGGGACAGTGTGCTTTCACAACTGGATTGTGGTTCCTAAGGTTGTTAGTCTAAGGTATATGATACTTGAGAGGCTCATTCCTTAATTTATGTGATGCATCGTAGAAGTACAAAGACTTCCCATAATATGAAGGATTTATATTGATGGCCAGGTTTGAAGCCTGATGTGGCAAAGTTTGTGGCCAAGTGTCAAGTTTGTCCATAGGTCAATGTGGAGTATCAGAAGCCTAAAGGTACATTGCAACCTTTTCCAGTTCCATAGAGATGGACTTTGTGGTTGGCCTTCTAAGGACAGTCAAAGGTCATGATTCCATTTGGTTGATCATTGATAAATCAAAATTTTAGTTCATTTTTTGCTACTCAAGATCACCTATAGTGTAGAGAAGTTGACACATATCTATGTTGATGAGATAGTATGTCTGTGTTGCATACCAATATGATAATGACAAATAGAGGTCCTCGGTTCATAAGTATGTTTTGGGAATGTCTACATACAACCTTAGGGACACATTTGAGGTTCATTATAGCCTTCCATCCGCAGATAAATGGTCAGTCAGAATGGACCATTCAAACATTAGACAATCTTTTGAGAGCATTCCTTCATCAATTTTGCGGGTTTGGGATATCCACCTTAGTCTGATTGAGTTTGCCAACAACAACAACTACCAAAGGAGTATAGATGTAATGTATTGAAATTTGTGTAATAAATCCATCTTGGAGCTATAGTTCAAACTTCACACTAACTTCAGTCCATTTTAAAAATTGGTCCTTCATTCCAAGATTAATATGATTTCCTTGCCCAAATACCATGTCAATTTATACCAATTTAGTCTCGAGATATAATATTTTCCCTTCTCCTTGACTAAAATGTACAAATGAGTCTATCAATGGATTTTCATGAATCTAATATCAAGGTCAGAATCATTTCTTCCTAATTATATGGTACAGACCTCACATTCATAGATTTTTCTTGTTTGGATAACAGATGACTTTGGAATCAAATTAAGATGATAAATATACTAATATATACTTGATTCTAAATATATGTCAAGAATAATATGTATGAACTATAATAGATGCATTAATAATTTTATAATATAGCTCACTAGATATTAGTGACTAGTCAAAGTCTTAATGCAATTAGCTTTATAATTTAGAAGTTAAAGAATTTTGAAGTAATGAATATAAGAGGGGGTTATTAGCCATTTATTTAGGATTATAACCTTAGTAATTAGGAGGGGAAACCATGTACACTATTCTTCTCCCTCCTCTAAAACCTTATAGTTTAGCACTTGCAGCGAGACGCTCTCCCTCCGTTCAATAGTATTGGACCAATCAAATAGATCATCTTCACTTGTCAACAGAAGAAGATGCCCAACTGAGACCCTTGCCTTGCTACCTCATACTTTCCATTAATAGGATCTCTCTACAGATCTGAGACAGTGATCAAGTTGGCCATTTTTTCTCACATTTGTGTGCCTCCCTTCATTGTGTTGGCAATCATCAATGATAGAATGTGTCATCGTTCCTCTTCACTCGTTCATCCCTCTGACCTGAAACGGACTAAGGTCTAAAACCAACCTATGATGAACTATCTTCTCCCCTTTAATGTTCCTAGGTGATCCTCTGATTCATTGCATAACCTAGTACCTTCCTCATTGTATATATATATATATATATATATATATATATATATATATATATATATATATATATATTTATTTATTTATGGGTATATCTTTGCTACCCGTGTGGGTAACTAAGATTCGCTACCCGTGCATCAGCTTTGTAATAGGAAGGCATGCATTTGTAATGAGACAGTCCAAATTGTAATAGACAGACTCATTTTGTAATACAAAGACTTGTTTTGTATTACAACTCTATTACAGTCATAAATATATATATTACTATTTCTAGACAAAGAATACAAACATCACGTTGTATTTACAAAATGAGTATGTCTATAACAATTCGGATCGTCTCATTACAAATGCATGCCTTCCTATTAAAAAACCGATGCACGAGTAGCGAATCTTAGTTACCCATACTGGTAGCAAAGATATACCCTATATGGGTATATATATATATATATATGATCTAGACCCTCCTCGCAACAGACTCTGTCAACCCTTCCATCTTTTAGCAGCAAGGACCTACAAACTCAGCCACGCACATGGAGTCTGTGAGAAGTAGAGACTAGTTGCAATACTACAACCCTGCCTTCTTCATTGTTACCCCCACCAGGTTCCTAACACAAGGAGTGATCCACAAACGACCATGGCTTCCAACCTACATCTCATACCTTGTTAATCACCTTCCCCTTCATAGAAAACCTGACATGGTCTTGATAACCATGGCCAATCCACTTTCTATATGCAACAATGGATTTACAAATCCAACTTCCTCACTCCTTTTCAGATACCAAATCTTCAGCGGCATAACTCCAATTTCCAAATGCATCATTGGTGTTGATAGTTGTATGTAGTATGGAACCTCCAAGACCATGCTACTCATAACCTTACCCAACAAATTCTTCACCAATCTCCTCCCCAACTCCCTATTCAAGCATAAGATAGAGAAGATGATAAAGAACTCATTGGTCTTCCTTACTCGTGTCAAATTTTGTTGAAGTTGAAACTATATGTCGGTCATTAGCCAGGGTGACAAATTGATCAGGCCATAACCACCTCCTTGGGCCCCTCTTATGTTGAACCAGGGAGATCAGAAGAAACCCAAACAACACATGTCAGTGTTTGACTCCCTGATATACACTTCATTCATCATCTCATTACTAAATAAATGAAAATATATGATGATCAATAATTGTACTTTAGTAGTATACTTAGCAAATCCTAGAAATTATTAGATTCCAAAACCTTGCAACGTTAGGATAGACATATATGTGTACATATATACCAGACATAATATAATAATACCTTATATGACTTGACATGTTTGTATTGCATATTAAAATATATGTATCCATGATAACTTGTTATGCAATATGTTAGTGGGTACTTTCCTCATCTGTATGATCTAGTTGTGGAAGATTTGTTAATACATATAATACCAACCCTAGTCAGAACCATGATATATGTAAAGTGATTATCACCTAGATTATCGATCTGATCACCATATGATGATTATATGCCTATAATTTGTATTAGTAAATACAAATTTAGAACACTTCAAAAATTATTTAGCTACCATAAATAGAACTTTTTACAAGAATCAAAACCATGGATAAATATTTATAACTTTTTTGAGAATATTTACAAATGTAAAATATATTTACATATAAAATATGAATGTAAATGGTATCTCTATTATTAGTTTGCCTGCTTTGAGTAATTGGATGTGAGAAAGAAAATATTTATAGAGTTTTAGAGAGGGAAAATGTAAGAAGGGAGTTTGAATCTATATGTGAAGTTACCCACTCTCATTCATCTAAACAAGTAATAGATATATCAATATATTTTTATACACATTTGAAGTCTAAATATGAGGGCCTGATTTGAGGAATGAAAGATATAAACCATAAATATTTCTAGTAATGGTATCTTGATAAATAGTATTTTACAAAGTAAACATATTAAAAAAACCCTAATTATTAAATGGGATTGTATCATGTTAGAGAGAGGATAATATTTAAGGAACTAATATAAGGAAAATGTGATCGTATATAACCTTTCTAGAATTCCTAGAAATGAGAAATAATAGTCCTACATGGTAAATTATAATTACCTATAATGATACATAATCAAACAACACATGATTCCAAGCCATGTAGTGACTAGTATTTCTCTACAACTGTAAATCTCTCTGTTTGAATTATTTCTTGGAGATGAATACTTGGAATTCCAATGTAGCATACTTTGACCCAAAGGTATGAAATTTCTATTATATTTGGAAAGATATTTCCATCATTGATTGCATGCATGACTAGATAGGTTGGTTGGCCAAAAAATTATTAGCCTACCTCTTTGAAAGGCAACCAACACTTATTCCTGGAAAATAGAAGCACGATGTTTAAACGTCAAAAAAGGGAAGGTTAGTGCCCCTAGTTTAGTAGAATTATGCTTGCATGCCTCTACATGGAGTTAAAGGACATATGGTCCCTTAGTATTGGGAATTTCAATTGGTGCATTGTCATTCTTAGTAGGAGAGAACACATGGCTTCCCCAACAACTAGACATTTACACATGCTATCTATTAAAAAATTTAATGACTAGTTTCAAAATTTGGATATTGAATCTTATTGAACTTGAAAACCCATTACTGCCTTTTGATGCTTACCTATATTACTTGATCCTTGCACTATATCATTGAAATCCTTGTTGGTTTACTTTATAGATATGGATTTTGCATAATCTTTGCTAACTTTAGTTTCCCTTTTTGGGGCACATGTGTGGTTTTTTGTTCCTTATGGGAACTCATGGGCGGATGATCAGAGAAGACCTAGAAGAGACTACACAAGATAGCCCTCTGTAAGAAGTTGAAGATTAGATTTACTAAAGTTTTAGTATTTAGTGTATGTGCATCATTTCAAAAAAAATCATGTACTTTGAGAAAATTGTATGAATGAAAATATTTGTTTATATTTTCTGATGCAAAATTTGTAAATATTGGATCATAAAGATGTGGTCTTTACAACATGCAATTAGAGCATATAAACACCTAGCAATCATGCACATCTTAGGAAAATTAGGGTTAGTTAGGAATACAAATGGAGTAGACAGTTGCCAATAAACCCTAGTATTGTTGACTCAATTATTAGGATATAACTAGACTACAAGTAGGTGACACTAAGAACCTAGGATGTGGGTATATACCTCAATAGAAAGTCAAGAAACATACCTATCTTATTTACTACCATTTGGAATCCCCTAGACATAGATTTATTTGGATCTACTATGGAGTAAAAAGTGTTTAAAATACATGTATGTAGATCTACAATGAGGCCCTTATAACATTAAAATCACCAATATAGGAACACAAATGGTTAGTATACCCTAGAGTTTCTCGGTAATTTGGTACAACCAATATAGGAAAACCTAGAATAGTAAATTTTACATGATTGATAAGTTTCATTTATATGTAAGAGTGATAGATAATTTACTCCAAATGTTTTAAATTTAAAATAAACCATCACCATGTAAGCAGAATGAGTTGAGGTGTCAAAGCAAGGATGTTTAGTGAAGGTTCTGGCATAATTACTCCCAGTCCACTTAGGTGGTTGTCAGGTTTTCTCACTTTACATACCGACTTAGACAAAGTGATGTCTACTAAGAATTTTCCTGATGATATCTTTGACATAACACTCCTATAAAATATGGTGATTTAAGAATTAAATATTAGATTCACTTTATATATATAATTATGATATTTGAAAAATAGTTCACAAACCAACCTTATAGATGCAAAAATAGAAGACAGAGATTTATCATCACATCCTAATCTACAACAAGATAATTGAATGGTAATATGTGATGAATATTAGGATCTCTAGATTTTTAAACACCCATTTTTTAGAGATACCAAATAATTTATGTTGAACTAAGCATTATATTGATGTAAAACCCCACCCACTAAAAATGGAAAAACATTGAAGTATATCTAAATTGTTGACCCAATAAAACATCACATAAAGATTAGTGGAAAAATATTGAATAAACTTTGATAAAGTTTTACCCTATATATGATAACTATAGTTTATCTTGTGGTGTAATACAAAAATTTTATACACATAATTTAGATTCTTAAACCTAGAAATGCATGCATGATCCTAGAAGAATTATTCAGACCATGCATCACTAAGTGCTCAAGTGACTATGAATAAATTCCAATTCTCAAAATGAATCAAATAGTCAAGTTGATGGAGTAATAGTAATTAGAATGTTTACATGAGATGATTGTGACTTGGTTCGCTCATATCGAGTTTGGTCATTCTCCAATTTTTTATCAAAGGATTTTGCTTGGAGAAATTGTTTTCTTTATAATAATATATGTACAAATAAAAATGATTTTTTGAATTTTATTGATGATTTTTTGAGCTAAGTCACAACCATGTAAGTATGACAAAACCATAGAGGTTAAACCTAGTGTTGGTTAAGGATGCCACATTGTAGCTAATACACTTATTTAGATTTCTAGTTGAATCCGTTTAAGGGGTGTAGAGTAGCAGCTGACTAAACCAATTTTGGGGACAAAATCCTCTTTAAGGGGTGGAGAGTTGAAACAAACTAAAACTAGTGTAATAAGCCAGTTTTGGAGCTATAGTTAACACTTTCCACTAACTTCAATCCATTTTACAAATTGTTCCTTTATTCCAAACTTAATATGATTTATTTGCCCAAATACTATGTCAATTTATACTAATTGGTCTCGAGGAAATAGTACTTACTCTTAGATAAGCTTTTACCTTCTCTTTGAATAAAATTTACAAACAAGACCCTCAATTGATTTTCATTAATCTAATATCAATTTCAGAATCATTTCTTTCTAATTATATTCTTTGGACCTTGCATTTATGGATTTCTCTTGTGTGGATAACATATAGATTTAGAATCAAATTAAGACAATAAATATACTA
Source organism: Alisma plantago-aquatica (assembly GCA_963693085.1). NCBI lineage: Eukaryota > Viridiplantae > Streptophyta > Magnoliopsida > Alismatales > Alismataceae > Alisma > Alisma plantago-aquatica. The sequence goes on along the minus strand of OY856411.1, from coordinate 914,882,344 downwards.
ATATATATTAGATTCTGCATATATGGAAAGAATGATATGTATGAACTATAATAGATGCATTAATATTTTTAGAATATAGTTTACCAAATATTAAATGAACAGTCAAATTCTTAATGCAATTACCTTTAGAATTTAGAAGTTGCAGATTTTTGAAGTAATGAATATAAGAGGGGGCTATTAGCCATTTATTTAGTATTATAACCTTGGTAATTAGGAGTGGAAATCCCATCAACTATTCTTCTCTTGCCTTTGAAACCTTACGGTTTTAGTACTTGCAAAAAGACACTATCCCTCCATTAAATATCATTAGACCAATAAAACAGATCCTCTTCACTTGTTGATGGAAGAAGTTGCCCAGCTAAGACCCTTGCCTTGTTGCCTCATACTTTTCACTAATGGGATCTTGCTATTGATCTAAGACAGAGATCAAGTTAGTCATTTTTTCTTGCATTTGTGTGCCTCCCTTCATTGCGTCAGCAATAATCAATGATAGAACATGTCTTCATTCCTCTTCACTCATTTTTCCCTCTGACCTGAAATAGACGAAGGTCTGAAACCAACCTACGATGACTCTCTATTCTCCCCCTTAACACTCTAGGTGCCCCAATGATTAATTACAAACCCTATTACCTTCGTCATCATGTGTGTGTGTATATTTTTTTGTGTGTGTATGTATGTATGTATATACTATCCAGACCCACCTCGCAACAGAATCCATCACCCCTTCCATATTTTGGCTAGCAGGGACCTGCAAACTCATCGACGCACATAGAGTCTGTGAGACGTATAGGCTAATTCTGATCCCACAACCCTTCCTTCTTCATCATTACCACCAATAGTATTCTAACACTTACTTGATGACCTACAACATAAGGATTGATCCACAAACAACCATGGCTTCCAACTTGCATCTCAAACCTCCTCTAATCACCTTCCCCTTCACATGAAACCTGACATCATTGGAAAACCATGGCCAATCCACTTCCTCAATGAAGTGATGGATCTACAAATCCAGCTTCCTCAGTCCTTTTTAGATCCAAAATCTACAACCACCTAACTCCAGTTTCCAAATGCATCATCGGTGTTGACAGCAGTATGTAGTTTGAAACCTCCACGACCATGTTGGTCATAATCCTACCCAACAATCTCTCCACCAAACTCCTCTACAACTCCCTATTCAAACCTAAGAAAGAGAAGATGATAAAGAACTCGTTGGTCATACTTACTCACGTCAAACTTTACCGAAGTTGAAACTAAAGGCTGACTATTAGCTCGGGTGACAAATTGATCATGCCATGACCACCTCCTTGGGTCACCTCTCTTGTTGAACCATGGATATTATTAGAAACCCAAACAAGAAAAGTTAGTGTTTGCCTCCCTGTTATACACTTCAGTCATAAACTACTGAATTAATGATAATATAGGGTGACCAATAATAATAATTCAGTAGTATGCCTATAAAATCCTAGAAAGTATTAGACTCCAAAACCTTACAACATTGGGATACACATATATGTGTATATATATACTAGACATAACCTAATAATACCCTAGACCAGTTGACATGTTTGTATTACATATTAAAATATGTGTATGCATGATAACTTGTTATGCAAATATGTAAGGTAGTACTTTCCTCTATTGTATGATCTAATTGTCGAAGATTTGTTAATACATGTAATATCAACCCTAGTCATCCATGTGATATATGTAAAGTGATTATCACATCAATATGATCACCTTATGATGATTATATGTACTCAATTTCCATTAGTAAACACAATTTAGAACACTTCAGAAGTTATTGAACAACCTTAAACAGAACCTTTTACAAGAATCCAAACCCTAGATAATATGTATTTTTTAGAATATTTAACAATGTAAAAGATATTTAGATATAAATATGAATGTAAGTGGTATCTCTATTATTAGTTTGTCTACTTATAGTTGGATGTGAGAAAGAAAATATGTATAGAGTTTTAGAGAGGGGAAATATAAGAAGGACTTTTGAATCTATATGTGAAGTTGCTCACTCTCATTCATCTCAATAAGTAATAGATATATCTGATATATATTTATACACATTTGAAGTCTGAGCATAAAATCCTAACTTGAGGAATGCCATATGTAAACCCTAAATATTTCTAGTAAGTATATCTTGAAAAATAGTATATTACAAAGTAAACATTTTACAAACCCTAATTACTAAATAGGTTTGTATCATGTTAGAGAGATGATAATATTTAAGGAACTAATATAAGGATAATACAATAGTATATAACCTATCTAGAAACCCTAAAAACAAGATATAATAGTCCAAGATGGAAAACCCCAATCACATATAATGCTACATAATCAAACAACACATGTTCTAAGCCATAAAGTGATCAATATTTCTCTACATTTGTAGATCTCTCTATTTTGAACTGATTTCTTAGAGTTGAATATTTGGAATTCATACTTTGATCCAAAGCTAAGAAATTTCTATTTCTATTTGGAAATTTATTCACTCATTGACTTCATGCATGACTAGATAGGTTGGTTGGCCAAAATTTTTATTTTTTATCTTAGCCTACCTTTTTGAAAGGCCACCAACACTTATTCTTGGAAAATGGAAGCATAATGTTTAAGCATAAAAAAGAGCAAGTTAGTGCCCCTAGTTTAGTGGAATTATGCTTCCAGGCCTCTATGTATAGTTAAAGGACACAGGGTCCCTCAGCATATTGGGAATTTTAGTTGGTGTGTTGTCATTCTCTATAGGAGATAACACATGGCTTCCCCAACAACTAGACATTGGCATGTGTTATCTGTTGAAAAATTGAATGACAAGTTTCAAAATTTTTATATTGAATCATATTTATATTGAAAAACCCATTACTATCTTTTAATACTTGTCTATATTTCTTCATCCTTGCATTTTATTATGAAAATACTTGTCAATAGGTTCATATTGGTTTACTTTCTAAATATGGATTTTGTACCAGCTTTTTTTACCCCAGTTTCCCTTATTGGGGCCCATGTGTGGTTTGTGTTTCCTCTGGGAATGCATGGGTAGGTGATCAGAGAAGACCTAGAAGAGAATACATGAGATAGCCCTATGTTAGAAGATGAAGATTAGATTTACTAAAGTTTTAGTATTCAGTGCATATGTTTCATTTTAGAAGAAAAAAAACATGTACCCTGAGAAAATTGTATGAATGAAAAGTTGTTTATATTTTATGATGCAAATTTTGTACATATTTGACTGTAATGATTGGGTCTTTACAATAAATATGGCACCACATGAGGCTCTATATGGAAAACAGTGTCAATTACCTCTTTGTTAGTACAAGACATGCGAGTAGCAGTTGTTGTGTCTTGAGTTAGATCAGTAGACTATAGAGAAAATCAAGGTGAGCCAACAGTAGTTAAACGTAGATCAAGACATTTAGAAGTCATATGTTGATACTCGTCATAGAATATTAGAGTTCTAAGTTGGATACCATGTGCATCTCAAGTTATCCCCTTAGAAGGGTGTGTTGAGGTTTGGTAAGAAGGGTAAGTTGGCTCCTAGGATTATGAGACCTTACCCTATCATAGCATGAGTTGGAAAGGTGGAATACAAGATGGAGTTACTGCCAAATTCTCACAAGTTGCACAATGTTTTCCATGTGTCTATGTTGAGGACCTGTTACCATGATACATAGCATACAATACAACTAATTAAGGTGCAGGTGGAGTTGGACGAAGATGTTTCTTATGTTGTGGGTCCAGTTTTTATCTTAGATAGACATGTGAAAAAGCTAAGAAAGAAGAAGATGGCCTAAGTGAATGTGTTGTGGCATCACCATGGCATAGAGGAAGCCACATGGGAGTTGGAGGAGGAGATGCACAGCAAGTTCCCACCCTTATTTTCATAGGATTTCCAAGGCAAAATCCCTATTAGGGGTTTATGGTTGTAAGACTCCTGACCTGGTTTAACGCTTGAACATACTTATTTGTTTTAATTGGGTGCTTATGTTAGTTATTAAATGTTAGATTGTGTCTTTCTATCAATTGAAAAAACTATGTTTCAAATTTGGGCCAAATCTTACTTCATTTGCTTGAGTTTTGCAATTTTATGTACTTGTATGGGCCTATATGCAATTTCCCCCATTTCTAAGGACATAACTACAAATTTTGACACACAAATATTAGATACATAGTATTATTTACTATCTAGTAAAGTTTGAATGCTTTTGAACCTTTTTTATAAAGGTACCAACCTTTGATATTCATTTAGTGTGGAAGTGAAGGTCGTTGCACCTCCTGATGCTTGCTTGGGTTCAACAACCAATGGAGGTTTTGGGGTGTGCCTTTTTATGGTTGTTCTGGGTGTACCTTCCAATGGAAATTTGGCATGTTTGTAGACCAATATTTTTCCTAGATGGCTGTAAATTGATGGAGGTTCTGGTTGTACAAATCGAAGGGAATTAGACCTTTGACCGATGAAAGTAACGCTTGAACATACTTATTTGTTTTAATTGGGTGCTTATTTTAGTAATTAAATGTTAGATTGTGTCTTTCTATCAATTGAAAAAAAAACTATGTTTCAAATTTGGGCCAAATCTTACTTCATTTGCTCGAGTTTTGCAATTTTATGTACTTGTATGGGCCTATATGCAATTTCCCCCATTTCCAAGGACATAACTGCAAATTTTGACACACGAATATTTGATACATAGTATTATTTACTATCTGGTAAAGTTTGAATGCTTTTGAACCTTTTTTCATAAAGGTACCAACCTTTGATATTCATTTAGTGTGGAAGTGAAGGTAGTTGCACCTCCTGATGCTTGCTTGGGTTCAACAACCGATGGAGGTTTTGGAGTGTGCCTTTTTATGGTTGTTCTGGGTGTACCTTCCATGGAAATTTGGCATGTTTGTAGACCAATATTTTTCCTAGATGGCTATAAATTGATGGAGGTTTTGGTTGTACAAATCGAAGGGAATTAGACCTTTGACCGATGAAAGTGCAATTTTGACCTTTGACCTCCTTTCTCTTTCATCCTTGCTATACATACCCCCTCTCTTTTTTACTACAAACCTTTATACCCCAAACATGTTCTTGTTTTTGGAGACCATCGGAAGTCATAATTTGATGAGGGAGAATCTTCTTGAAGTTGAAGCTTTGTAAGATTGTGGTTTCCATGTGGGTGTAAGCCTCGAATCTTGTTGTCTCAAGACTGTTTGAAACTTTCTTGCTTAGTTCCTTACTTCTTACACATAAAATCTTCCCTCCTAACCTTGTTTTCTTGTTATTTTCCTTCTTCTCACTTCTTCCATAGATGGAATCCATCATGTTCCTAGCTGGAAACTTGAGCATATATATGAAGGACCCTCTTTCTTCTCTCGTTTACTTTATATCTACCTCGTTATTAAAGAAAGGAGCTTTCTTTGAGCTTTTGGACTATAAGCTTTGGTATTTCCTTCTCTTATTCATGACTTCTTGCTTTTTGGATGTTTTCCTTTACTTGTCAGACAAGTGATGTAACATTTAATATATTTCTTGCCTACATAATGCATGCACAGCCTAAATCTTGCTCTAGAAAGTGTGTAAAATGTCAAAAGATGGTGATTTAGGTGTTGTTTTGCGTGTGTATGATGAAAATACAAATTTTTTAACCCCACTTAGCCTCCTTCTACATTTTCTTTTGTAAGATGAGTGTTCCTTTTTGGACTTAAAAAGCACTAAAATTCATAATATAAGGACAATGTCCCCTAGATATGTAGATTTCATGGTGCTTTAGTACCCAGTAAATATAAAACTTGACATGTATATTGATCCTCGTTGTATGATGATCATTCTATACAAATTTTTGGTATTTTTGTAACTATTATAGTTATAAAATTTTTGTTTGACAAAATATCCTAAAATAAGGTTGCTCACCTACGATAGGGTTTGAATATATGATTGCCCAATCCTTAAAAAATTCATATCTTTTACATATAATGGGATTTTGTGACGAAATTTTGGGTGATATCTTCTTTATGAGTCGTTAGTCTGGATTATGATGTTTCTAGAGGAAGGTATTAATATTTTGTTCTAAGTGACTTTTTATGTTGTTATGTGCCCTAGTTTTATGTTTAGTTCTCTACATGGCTAAGGGTGGTTAATTATACCATGATGGAATAACATGGAACATGTTTCATATGTTTTATATTTTTTAGAGTTATAACCTACAATTTTAATGTTACAAGAATTATTTAGGATCATGTATGTAACTTGATTGCTGCTATCAAAATACTTAAATGACGTGATTAATTAAGAGTAACCCTAATGTAGTACCCTACGATCATGGATCTATCTCAGTGTTAGAACTTATTGGATAAAGAAACAAGTAATCTCAAGAGGATCTAAGAGTCATATACTACTTATTATATATGGGTGTTGGGTCGATGTATTCCTATCGTCTTGAATTTACGGTTTAGAGAGAGGTTGAGACTGTGTCTCGGATTTGATGTCATTGAGAGTGCATGTGTTGTTACTCATATTTGAGGGTTTATAGCCTAGTTTTGGTGATGTGCTTTATGTACCTGGGATAAGCCAGATTAGGTTTTAGTAGGTTAGTCCATTGTGCAACTATAGTTTTTTTACTCATACTAGCCGAAGGGAAGAGGTCTTTAAGGTTTAGAACATCCTAAATATTATATGGGGCTGATTGTGACTATACAGTGGTCATATAGTAGTTTAAGTGGTATGCCTCAAACTACCCATGGCTTGATAAAATAATAACTCAGCCACATAGTATACTTGTTAGGATCCTTTGACAAATCACATTGGATGATAATTAACATCTAATTTTAGTGCTTGCATTATATGTCATTCATATCTTGTTAAGTGTAATTGCATATACATGTAAACTTTAATTATGCTTGAACATTGTATATACATACTACTTAGTCTTTCTAATTTGTCAAACTATCTACCTTAATTTCTTAATTATATAACCTACTTGTAGGCAATAAATGTTGCTAGAGGTTATATCATATCGCTGGGACATGGGTCTCATCTCATGGGTTTTCACACCTTTTTAGGTGATCAGCAGCATGGTCATACATGTCATGGTGAGGAGGCCCGGTTTGGATACCAATAGAGTTCGAGAGGTTGGTGTGATTTGGTGTAAAGTTCTACAGTCAACCATGTAATCTCATGTCTGGGCACGGGGGTTTGTATATCGTGTATATCGACTCAAGATTTTGTTGTATGTCATGGGAAATGTAAGCATTGTAAATATTTAAACAACACTTTTTGTATATAGGTTGTGGTTGAGGCCACTGATCTCATATAAAGTTATTTGGTAAGAAATTATATGTAAAGATGGACCTTTTTTTGGGGGAAAATTAGGTAAATATATTTCCAACCCTACAAGAGGGGAAAAGGTACAAGTTGTAAACAACTTATAGCTTATAAGAAATTAAGGAGCGAGCTAGCATAAAGGTTGTAGATATTGGTTATGGTTCCCAATACCTAATTACAATAGGCAAAATTGTTTCTAGCTTATCCTTTTACAGATTGTAAAGAAACTTAAGTTCTTTCTCAATAATAGTGAAAAGCCTAAGGTAGTCCATTCCTTGAGCACCATGCTTCCTTTTATTCTGTTCTTTCTAGATGAAATGAGCACATCTAGTGATCATCCAAAGCACTAGATAGTGTGTATCATTGCCTCTTCTATTAACATCAGCAAGGCAGTCATAAAGATTGTATGACATTCAAACATTTAGTTTGAGTTGGGCACGACCCCATATACATTTCCAGTATGAGTACCTACCAAAAAGATGGGCGGTATTTTCAACATGAGAATGACATAAGCAGCACGTATCATTGGCTCCATTGTTCCAAGTCTTGATGTGTTCCATTGTTGGTAGAAGATTCTTTATAGATTTATAGGTGGTCAAACTCCATCTTCGTTGATGCTTTTTGAACCAGAGGTTCTTGAAGGCTGGAACAGTTTCATTCTTCTGTCTATATGCATCCCACATGGCGGTGTCATCAGCGTTAGTGAATTAAGGCGATAGCTTGATCATCCTCCTCCAAATCATGGAGTATCCCCATGAATGAGTTGGAGTAACTTCAAGATTGTTTCCATATCTGCCTCTCATCCAAACGCTCCAAGTAGAGTCACTATGGAGCAGCTTCTTGATACACTTGAGAGTATGGAAGTCAGCGAGTTATTCAAGTTCTTGAAATTGGGACCCCCTTCATCTTTCGAAAAGGCCAGGTTGCTCCAACAAGCTAGATGAATTGGGTTGCACCAAACGAAATCATTCATCAAAATTTCCATTCTTCTTAGAGCATCTAGACAAACTTCACCTTGTCATAACCAATAATTTATCAGATCCATGGCGCAATGATTTATAAGTATTAGTCTTCCTTCCATTGATATCTTTGATACATGCCATCTTCCAATCATGTCCTTGAGTTTATCTAAGTATTCAGGGAAATGTTTGCACCTAAGATTACCCCCAGCCGTAGGAAAACCAAGATACTTTGTCGGCCACTCCCCTTTTTTAATGCCCAAAGCACAAATCAGCCTAACTTTGTCCCTGTAAGACTTAGAAAGATAGATATGTGTTTTGCATGGATTGTATTGCATACCAGAAATCCTACCAAAGTCTAAAAGAAGAGACTTAAGATTTTTGAAGCTTTGAGTGTGGCCTTCAATGAAGATAAGAACATCATCAGGGAAGAGAGGATGACTCATAACTTTTGTGTGTCTAACAGCAAAGGATTTGATCAGTTTAAGTTGATGAGTTTTATCAATTCTTCGGCTTAAACCCTCCATAGAAATAGCAAATAATAACGGTGATAGTGGATCACCTTGACAAATCCCATTGGAGTTCTTAAAGAGGCCAACAGAACTGACATTCAATAGAAGAGAGCAAGAAGGTGTTTCAACACATTGCTTTATCAAAGAAATCCATCTTTCACTTAAGCCCAAACCTTGTAGATTTTTCCAGAGGTAAGGCCATCTAGCTGAATCAAAGGCTTTGGTGATATCAATCTTGACACATGTAGAAGGAGAGTTGTTCTTGTGATTGAAGTTAAGTGTGAACTCAGCAGCACGCATGGAGTAATCTTCAATGCTTCTACCCCCAATAAAGGCTCCCTAGTTAGATTGAGGATAGCCTTTTAGTGATGATTTTGGTGATGATTTTACACACCATGGAACAACAAGAAATGGGCCAAAAATCAGTAGGTGAGGTGACAAGTTCCTTTGTAGGAATGAGAGGAATAAACACATGATTTACTTGCTAGACCATATTTCCTCCTTGAAAGAACCATTGTATGGATTTAGAAAGATTAGAACTAATCAGGTTCCAGTTTTCTCAGTAGAAGAATCCATTGAATCCATCGGGACCAAGACTTTTGTTTGGTCAAATATCCCAGATAGCATCCTTGATCTCAAGAAGATCAGGAAGTTTGCAGAGAGCTTCATTTTCTTCAACAGTGACATGATCGATCCAATCACAATCAGGAATAGGGAGATCGGTTGCATCTTGATTGTATAGGTTGCTCAAAGAACTAAAGGGTCTCAGTAGCAATATCATTCTCCTCATTTAAATAGGTGCATGTAGTATCATAAAGTTCAGTAATAGTATTAATAGCATTCCTCCTTTTGACCATGGAATGGTAAAGCTTGGTGTTTCTATCACCATTAGCTATCTAATCCAAACAACTATGTTGCCAGAAATATTGTTCCTTAGCTTTGGAAAGAAGCTCTAATCTTTCAAAGGTGGTCGTCTCAGCTAGAATAAGATCAGGATCAAGAGGATTTCTTTTGAGAGCTTAGGAAATATCATCCATCTCCATATGTTCTCTAATAATGAGGTTATTCAAGTTGGTAAATTCCTTCGACCATTTCTTCAGCTCGCCTTTAACAAATTTAAGTTTCTGTGTAAAACAAAATAAAGGATTACCTTGAACTTGCTTTGTCCATGCTTGATTAATAAGATGCTTGCAACCAGGCCACTCCATCTAGAAATTTAGGAAACGGAATGGTCTTTTCTTCTTGGCTAGCTCTCTGAGATTAACATTGATGGTAGAATTATCAAAGATAACGCATGTTTTGAGTTTCATTTTGGTTCCCGGGAACCTGGTTAACCATTCATCATTCACTAATGCATGATCCAGTTTACAAGCAATGCACTTAGCAGCCCCTTGCTTATTATGCCATGTGAAAATCTCACCACCTACTAAGGGTAGTTCAGTGAGATTACAATTATCAATAGTTGTATTGAAGGTACTGAGAATGTGAGCAGGTAACTCTCTTCCACCAGCTTTCTCTTCATGCTTTCTAATATTATTAAAATCATTAATCACTAACCAAGGGTCAGTGATGTTGGTGCTAATGTTTTTAAGAGCTTCCCATAATGCAAGATGTTCCTGAGCAAGATTCCTGGCATAGACAGTAGTAAGAATAATAAGAAGGCCTCCTTTGTTGTAGCACAACATGGTGATCTGTTGATCATCCATGTGTTGCATGTTTATATCCCAGAACGTGGGATTCCAACCAATGTAGATGCGACCATTGGGGTCTGCATCACAATTGGTAAACTAGCTTCAGCCTTTAGGTAGCAGCTTCTTAGAAGAGTTCTTTAGATAGTTTTTTATTTTTGTTTCAACTAGAACAGCAATGAAGGCATGTGATTCTATGATGGTTCTCCTAACCTCCCTTTTCTTACATGGTTTCCCTGAACCACATACATTGGTCATGATAATGGTCATTAATGACCTCTGCTAGAAGAGTAGGTTCTACTTGACCCATCCACTCTAGCACCTTTATCAATCTTCTTCTTTGAGCATGGTGTATTGCATATTTCACCTTCATCCTTCTCTTTGTTACCATCAATAGCACTGGGGAGTTTTGGAATAGGGACGTCAGTGACACTAGGAACAACAATGGTGCTACGACCAGTATCAATGGTGCTAGGGCCAACAGTGGCACTAGGTCCAGTATCAACGTCAGTCATCTCAACAATCTCTACTATTGCATCATCTTACACAAGATTTTGGAATCTATTGCTAACTAGAATCACATGAGTCTTGTTTGTGTTCTCCTCATGAGCCTTGTTGTTCTTGTTTCCAACGACCATCCACTCTTGTGCGTCTTTCTTGGTTTTGGGCTGTGTGATTTTGGGTTTCGTAGGATAATCTTCGTCATCATGACCAAAAGCTTTGCATTTAGAGCATCTCTTGGGAAGATGCTCATAGGTGATAGCAACAGCCATTGGCTCACGATGAGGAAGGTTGACCCAGATCTCTTTAGGAGGCATATCATCAGTTTCAACCTCTACTAGGGAACGGGCCTCGCCCAGGGATTCCTGGCCTATGGATCTGTAGTCGATTCTCAGGAGTTTACCTACTCCACTAGCCATGATACCTACTACATGGGGAGACCAATTTTTCCCCATGTTAGGTGTGTTGATCCATACTGGAATAGTGCTAAACTGATCCTTGAGCAAGTCATCGCCAGTTTTGTAGGCTTTAATAACCACAAGTTGACCATCGAACCAGCGAGGACCACTCTCAATGATGTTCTTCTTGTCTTCAACTGCATTGAAACGTAAGAGGAAGAACTGGTCAGGCTTAGAATACATATCAAAGCCTCCTTTGGGTTTCTAGATTCTCTTGATCCAGGAAAGAAGGTGATGGTAATATGGATGTGTTCCCATCACATAGAGTATGGTCGTGTGTTCCCAAGAAAGTTCCATCACCTCATAAATTCTATCATCGATGGTGACAAAATGCTTGCCATCAGTCTTCTCTAGGGGTGACAAGTCATGCTCCTTGAAGTTTTTAGAAATGTCGAGGACCTAGGTCCAAGCTTTCCTAGACAGTGTGGTAGCAACATGTCCAGACGAGGAAAAAGGTTGCTCTATCGAGGTGACCTTCATAGTAGCAACAGTTGCAGCCTCCTTCATGGTTGTCATAGTAGCAGCGGCGGTGACCTCCTTCATGGTCATAGTAGCAGCAACGGCCGTTGTAGAGGTAGCAGCAGCAGCCTCCTTCATGGTGATTCGGGAAGAGGTGAGGAAGGGAAGGGAGGGGAAGGCGGAGGGTGGGTCTAGAGTGGTAGGTTGGGTGGGGGTGATGGAGGCCCCCTCTCCACAGTCGCAGGAGTCACCCGTCGTCAGAGCAGCGATCGCAAGGCAACCCTAGGTGGCATCCCTAATGGCACTTGGGTTTGAATGAACTAGAATGTAAGATGGGTATTTGTGCAAATGTTTATTTTGCTAAGTTTGGAAATTTTATGTAGTTTTAATTCTACATCATTTTAGTATCATGGTTATTAAGTGTTGAAACGTTATTTTAGTTTTGAGTGATCTCATTTAGTGTGGCAGATTTCCACAATGGCTATAATTGGTAGTTTGATTGTCATCATTGGTGGCATGTATATAAGTGGTGGGTATCCATACCCTCTGCCTATGTACAAATTGTACCATGAGTGTCGTAGTGGATACATAAAGTGGAGGTTGGGGATAGGTCCTTGACCATTCAAATATTATGTATGAGCTTTTCTAATGGTGTTGGCCTACTCAACCCCCATGGATTCTCCCTGTGTGGTTGCAACTTCTTCTTCTTTATTTTTTCCATCGACTTCTCCTTCAAGACTTAAGAAAGAGGTTGTTTCATGTTGAAGTATCATGACTGACCCAATGTTTCCAAACAGAGGACTCTGATAGAGCCATGGATGGAATGCTTTTGGCTAAGGAGGGTGGGAACCCCACATGGCATGGATGACCTGACTTAGGTAGCTCCTTGTCCGGTGAAACCTAGATTGTGACACCCTCCTATATATGGTGAGCTTGGTAGAGGTATAAAAATACATGTTAGAAGGTTTTCTTATGGATGTCCTTGAGCGGTTGCTACTTTAGGCACCATAATATCCTCCTTGAATTTCTCCACCTCTTTTGACTTGTTTTTCTTATTGTGAATGGCATCCCCTTTGGTGCTACCTTCTCATTGATGATCTGACTGTTGTTCTTGATCATTTGGACTATTCACTAGCAAGATTGGGTGAGGTATGGACTTCTTTCTCTTACCATAATATCATGAAATTAACACTAGTGGGATTGAAAATTGGGGTGTAAATTTATTAGAAATTAAATAGTCCATGTTTTGGGATGTGTCCCTCTGTGCATATCATATCAGACAAGAAAAAAATAGGGCTCCTCCAGTGTGGGAGAAGCATGTATAAAGGATACTTCTGAATCTCTTGTGATCTTCTTATTATGAAGGACACTGATATTTTTTTGTTTTGTTATTGTTTATTCTGGTGGTGGTTCCTACCCCTAGATTGGGTTGTATGAGGGAACTTATCCACTTTGTATAAGATGTGCATGCTAATGCCATGGCATAGAAGTAAAATATGGTGAATGTGATGTTCCTTTGGGAAGTTCTTCCAAGAGAATCATTCAAAGTAGGATGGAAGGTGGGGTTTGAGTGGTTGATCAAAATTAAGGTAGCCCTGGTTGGGCCAATGATTGATCTCAATCAATCACTTCTCTTTCCTCATGGTGTCCTCGTCCAGTGGGGTTCCTAACTGAAACCCTTGGAGGCATCCATGACACCCTGGTTTCCTTCAAATGTGAGGGTTTTCTTTAGAGAGTGGTGGCCAGGAGGAAGCCTTGGATTGGCCTCTCCCTTTTGTGGTGTTCAGTGAGAGGTCATGGTCCATTTTTAGGTTGTAGTCCAAGACCCAAGTTAGGAAGATGAGGTGTATGATTGGGCCAGTTTTAGGTCGTGGTCCATGACCCAAAAAAGATTTGAAAGTTGAAGTGGGATTAGTTTAAGGTCATAATCTAAGACCATTGTAACATACTAAAGTTTTGGTACTAAATTTGTTTTGAGCTCATCATCATTGTCGTCATCATCGAAGCCTCAGTCCCAACTATGTTGGGGTCGGCTACATGGATCCCTCATTTCCATTCAGCTCTATCATGAGCCATATTCTGGTTGAGATGTAGAGATTAAAAATCTCTCTTTATAAGCTTGTCCTGTGTTAATTTAGGCCTTCCTCTTTTTATATTTAGTGTGCTTGACTTAATAGAATTTCTTCATATAGACGCATTAGCCGGTCTGCATTGCACATGTATGTACCATCTGAGTCGACCCTCATGCAACTTGTCCTCAATGCTCGCCACCCCCACTTTATTCCTGATATAGTCACTTCTCAGGCAAATTTTTTCTTGTCTTCCCATGCATCCGTCTCAGCATACACATTTCAACCACGTTCATATTGTTGAGACCTTGTTTCTTCGCCACCCAACATTCACTCCCATAGGGCATGGTTGGTCGTATAGCTATTCTATAAAACTTACTTTTTAACCTGAGATGGATCTTTCAATCACATAAACTCCAGTTGCACTCCTCCATTTCAACCATCCTGTAGTGATCATGTGACAAACGTCATTTTGAACATCCCCATCTAATTGAATAATGGAACCCAAGTAAAGGAATTTATCACATTTTGGTATATCTACTCCGTTTAACTTGGCTCCATCATCACACTACAAGATTGGCTGAAATTGCAGTGTATATACTGAGTTTTGCTCTTGATAATCATCAATCCATTTGATTCCAATGCATTTCCCCAATGTTCAACTTTATCATTCAATCCATCTTTAATTTCTTCAATCAAAACAATATCATCAGCAAATTACATACACCAAGGAATATCATCCTGAATATTCTTTATCAACTCATCCATAACAAGAATGAACAAATTGGGCTAAGTGTGGATCCTTGGTGTACCCCAATTGTGATAGGAAAAGTTGGTGTATCTCCTCCAAGAGTCTTCACACTAGCAGTAGAGATATCATTCATGTCTTTGATCAAGTCAATGTATTGGATTGGCACACCCTTTTTCTTTAAAACCATCCACAACACTTCTCTAGGCACTTGATCACAAGCCTTTTACAAATCAACAAACACCTTATGAAGATATCTTTTGCTTTCTCTATACTTCTCCATAAGCCTCCTAATTAGAAAGCTAGCATCTGCTATTAATCTTCCAGGCATGAAACCAAATTGGATGTTTGATATCTCTGTTATAGATCTAAGCCTCTGCTCAATAATCCTATCCCAAAGCTTCATTGTATGACTCATCAACTTGATACTTGTTGAGCTATAATTCATAAATTATCCCTAACTTGGTCACATTTGCAAATAAATCCTTGTTTGAAGCCTTATTTGGTTATTAAGATCAATTAAAATGTTAGGTGATAAGTCTTTACTTAAATTTCTTATGTCTAAATGAATTTACAAATCTCTCTCTAAAAAATATTCACAAAGTTGGTCCCTCAAGTTTTGTTCCAACAACCAGCTGATATTGAGTATTGAAACTTGAATAAATTGTGCAAATATATCTTGATTTAACCAGGATTATAGAGTGCCCTTGAATTTATAACTAATGGTTTTGGAACAAATATAAAAAATAATGACTATAGATATAAATTATTGGATAATTCATTAAAGGAAATTTAATAGCCTAGTTAAGAGCATTAGAGTTTATAGTTAATATTTTTTAATATAATAGAATTTTAAGAAGTGGAGAATATTTCATAATGTATAGACCTAAGTGATAGGAGTTAGAAAATTTTGAAATAAATAGCAAGTAAGGAGTTAGTAATAGTTATATTGGACTGAATTATATGGGTAATTGAGAGAGAGAACGTGTTTTCCTCCTTCTTAGGTGAAACACCCATCCTCCATTTATGTAGACAAAAAAATGTCGTTCTCCAAAACCCATTCACCTAAGTTCATGAAATCAATTTGAACCCATTGCCTCTTCAAAACCCTAGGATCCCCTCACCTACATAAGCCCTAGACAACTAGAGCAAGGCACATACAATAACTTAAAATGTGCATAATCCTAGTCCCACCCAGGGCATAGCTGCAATCTCCACCATAGCCAAGCCAAGCCACTTCCACTTCATAACTCGACCTTCATTGTAAACCTTGACCACCCTTGATTCCCTTGCCAATCACTCAACACATAGAATTGAGAAAAATATTGCCCAAGTCATGAACAAGAATGCAGACAATGATGATCACAAATCTGGATTGGAGAGTTGAGGCCACCAGTTTGAATCTTATCTCTAAAAGTGGACACACCACTTTCACCATGATGTCACCAACAGAACTACAACAACTCTATTGTAAAAGCCCTCTACAATGACAAAGAATCTTGACATGAAAAAAAATATCTGAATCTGCCATCTTCTTCCCTTACTTCTCACCACACATGACTCTAGTCCCTACCACCAAAAATGCCTCCCTTTCTGACATACATCCAATGAACATGACCATTGTCGAATGCACTTTCAAATCCATTCTTTAATCTTTAGCACATGCTTCAAGACTAAAGATCCTACTCCAATTGTAAATGCACCCTTATGAGATGCGGTATGAAACCAAGAAGGCATATGATGATGCCTATGACACCTCCTCTCCAATAGTGGTGATCAAAGAGCCAATCCACAAGTCTCAATTCCAAATACTAGAGTTGTGAGTATTTCTTCATGTTCCTTAGTATTTCAAATCTGTAGAAATCATGTGAATAAGTTGTAAATGATAATGAAGATACATATAAAGATGGCTAGCAGTTATAACCCCAACTAGATAAGTTATTTGGACAACTAATCCATGTAACGATAGTTGTATTGGTATATATATAATAGTCCATGTGTGATTAATTGTAAACAGAAACTTTGTAATCTAGCAACTCCAGTATCCTATGGATCATGTCACGTCATAAATTTATGAAGCCCTATAATAGAGTGGATGTCTTTGTTAAATACTTAGAAAATAATACATAAAATTTATGGTAGCTAATAAGAACCCAAACTTATGGTATGCATATAGTTACCAATACCAACTATACCGTTAAAAAAAATCTGCAATGACAGTTGGTGTATATTAGTGATTCTATATATTGACTATTGAATAGAATATCAATGGACCTGTAAAATGAATTATACTATTTTTATAGTTTAACTAATCATTCAATAAAAGGGTCATGTTGGTATACATATTATTATGTAGATAAACAGACTCATTGCGACCAATATATATTTATATAATGCACTTGCTCTTAGTCCTAACATTATCCTTTACATTTATTTCATATCTCTAGTTTGTATAGATATATTACATAGAGTATTAAATGACAAGGAAACTATGGTTATATCAAACAAGTGATTAGAAGGTGTTTGAATATGTTTTATATAAGATGAACCATAACATTAACCATTTCAGTTGGTAATTTCTAATTAGTAATCCTACTAGTATACATTGTATGTACGAGTATCCATGTACAGATACTAATAGATATAATAAGTATGTAACTCCATAATTGATGTCCAGGGTATCTTCTAGTATGAAAAAAAGTATTACTAATGATATTTTAGACTGAGTATTAGTTAGTATTTAGGATTTTTTATAAACAAACATAGTAATAACGATAGCCTATACTAATAAGTCAATTGGCTCAGTACTAATCAGGTTGGTTCCCATAATACTATGTTTATTACTGTCTGAATAGAGGTATATAAAAAGTTTGTATGTATATTAGCAGTATTTATGAACCTAAGGATAACTTAGTAAATAGAATATTGTTGGTATTTCATATAATACATGGAATTTCTTACGTTATAAACCTAGTTATATTAGTAATACATTCTATTTGATCCTATATTTTTTATAGCACAAATATATAAATGCTAATTCAGTGATACCATTTAAGTTGAAATATGTGGTTTCAATTGCTAATGATAAGAATAGTTTGAAATATTCATACTATACCATGTTCCAAAACTAAACCCTAGAAAAAGAAAATATTAAATACATTTTGGACAACTCAGTAGATATCAATAAGTCACTGAGATACACATGAACATATGTTTATTAAGATAGAAACTGAGGAAGGAATGTCTTACTACAAAGAATATTATTCATTTATAATAACATGTATAATTTTCTATAGTAATATTGATATCTTATTGACTTGTAGATATAAATAACTATGAAAGAGCTAAGCTCATATTGATGAATGGAAACTTCAGAAAAAGAATATGGATATATGTCATCGGATATAGTTTTTGACGAAAGAATGTAGATCAATAGCTCAAATGGTGAAAGAAATAATCTTGAAATCAATATGAAATCGTAAGTAGTATCTAAGTTAAGGGAAAAAATTATATATTACTCTTATTCCACTCCTTTACTAAATAAATATGATTGTGATTGTGACTAAGTATGTTAAACCAAATGTGTACCTGTGTTGACTATTCAAAAGGAGAATAATATATGTATAATAGATCATATGCTCCTGTACTAAGATTTGAATATGTTGGAATCTTAGAAATATAACTATTTAAAATGTAAGGGTTAGCTATATAATAAGATGATCAGATACATCTTCGTATATATATATATATATATATATATATATATATATATAGGGCTCATATTTAATACCCTCCCACCCTTCCAGTCACTATTTTTAAAAAAATTGCAATTGAAGAGGAGAATCTGACTTTATATTTTCTGCGCAGTTACTTTTTTTATCTCAGAGTTACTTTTGTGTACCATATAGTTACTCTTTTGATCTTAGAGTTACTTTTGTATACCATATAGTTACACTTTTGGATGTGCAGGTAGCGAAAAATCAGGCTACCCACGCGGGTAATGAATAAATCCCCATAAATAAATATATATATATATATATATATATATATATATATATATATATATTATATATATGTGTGTGTGTGTGTCTATATATATATATATATATATATATCTCTGTGTGTGTGTGTATGTCTATATATATATATATGAAACAACATAAGTCCTAGAAAGAATTATTGTACCCATCTAGCTCAGTTGGTAGAGCGCAAGGATCTTAACCTTGTAGTCATGGGTTCGAGCTCCACGGGGGGGTGAGAAAGAAATATTATAGGAGAACTACGAAATTGCAATGAAATATAATATAAGTTAATAAATTGAATAACAAATGGTTCCCAAGCCAAACGATAACCAAATTGTAACATTATTTGTAGATCTCTTTCTCTTGGAGCCATTTTTGGTGATTATGCAATCTATGGAGTCTTGGATAAATTGAGGTACTATATTCTCTATTTCCTTATTTTGTTATACAGAATCCCTCTTGAGTTTTATATATCTTGTTTGGTGGTGAACCATAAACTTTGTTATAAGCCTTTCCTGCCTTGAAGGTCACCACCGCTTAAATCACAATTGTTAGATTTTTGTTAAATATTATGATAGCACATGACTTGATCTAATTGGAGTTTTGACTCCCTAGACTTTGGTCCCTTTCATCTTTGGCCGCTTAGAGATTTGGTTCAGTTGAGGTATGCTACGTTCTGCCGCCCTGTGCACAAGTTTTAATGGATCAGTTTTCCCCCAGTCGACTGGTTAAAATAGTAATTAGACTTCTATGTCGTTCTTTTGTAGATGGTTAAATGCATGACACTTTATCCCTTTAAGAAGATGATATGATAATGCTCAATCCTAATATTTGAAGTTGATGATTGGTATATTCTTGATATTTTGATATCTTTAGCCTAGATAATTTGGCATAATGGTTAGTCTTATTTAATTTCCATATTGGATTATAAACATTGAAACATTGTTACTTGCTATCCTCATTTTGCTGAATTAAGTCCACCAAATAGTTCCCTCTCATTATTGATCTCACACCTGAATATATTTTACACCTACTTTTTAATAGCTCAATAATTGAATTTAGTACCAACTCTGCTGATCTAAGTTTCCCTTAACGGGGTCATGTGTGGTTTCATTCCCTCGGGGAATTCATGTACATGTGGTAGATGGAGAAGCTTGAAGAGATGTGCATGGTTACTCCTCTGTTAAATAATAGATAGGTCTCATGCCTGTTTTGATTTTTTTGTACTACCAGTGTATAAGCTTCCATGATCCTTTGTAAAGCATGAATGCACACAAGACTCATATGTATCTACTCTGATTTAAATCATTCTAAGAGCAAAAAATTGGTCCAAAAGATTGAGTTTTTATGACATGTTTTAGAGCCGTAAACGATCGACACTCATGCATATCTTATGGAAAATTAGGGTTAAGTATGAATAAAAATGGAGTGGTTAGGACTTAAAATAGTTTGACAGACCACCTTAGTTTTTCTAGCCCCACTTATACAACTGAACTTGGTGCTTGGAATAACACCAACCCCATAATAGGTATAAACCAAACAAAGTAGAGTACATGATCTTATCTACAGTTTGGGACACATTAGAAAATTAGAATGAATATTTTATAAATCCTAAAATCCTTCCAATTCATATGAATATAGTCAAAATTTGATAATATCGAAATTTAATATTGAAAATAGATGTGAACATGGTGAGGTTTAGGGAAAGGAAAAAAAACTAACATCCTACAAATTAAATTAAATAATGAGGAATAATCATCACCATGTAAGTGGAACGAACTGAGGTATCTAAGGAAGGATGTTTAGTGAAGCTTCTAGCATAATTACTCCCAATCTACTTTGGTGATGGTGGGCTTTGTCACAGAATGATTTGTTACCCTAAGTCCACCCTCCTAATGGATACATAGCCAAAGGCGAGTGGATTGGGGTTTCCGTCTGTAAAATGGCACAAGACATACAAGATTATGTAAAGAAGAGAAAAAGAGTGTCCATCATCATATTTTGAACCAAAGTGTCTTAAGTACAACATAGTTTAGGGAAACAACATGAAGATATTACAAAATCAACACAACTATTCTATTACATTATGTGATTAAGAGACCCATTTATTTACTACAAACCCCATGTTGAGATGTTGTTCTTTATTGTAGAGGTTCCTTCATAAAGCTTGATTCACCTGTTAATCACCTAATAGGGAACAAAAATAGGATAAAAATTCAATGTGGGTGTATTGGTACACTTGGCAAACAAAACTAGCAAGATTATGAGATTAACATAATATAAGATTGGCAAGATAACAAAAAGTAGATACCAAAGAACAACAAACATAAGAAGCATGTAATAAAGTTTTCAAGAGCATCTTTTAGGTGAATTTAACCATTGTACTTAACAACATCGTAAGGCATTATATTTGTGTGACAACTTCCAAAGGAAGAGTCTATATGTCAAACTAAGGCATAGCCAATAGTTGCATGTTTCAACCATCAGGGGCCCAAATGATCGAAGTTGTGGGGTCACCTTATATTCAACCAAGAATTGTTCTCCTCTCTTGACAACTCAAGGAGGAGTCACCGTGCCTTATTCCCGCATCCCATGAGTTGGATAGGGCATAAGGGTAATTGTATAATGGTTTACTACATTAAGGTTTGAGGGTGTTATTCAACATATATTATATATCAAAAGCATGAAAATCATATCATAAGGTCACTTATGTCAACAATATTCATAGCCAAGCATTTAGACTCTACATATACAACTAGAAACCAAGTCATAACAATAGCAATAATTCAAGAGGAGTAAAAAGTGTACCTTGCAAGTGTAAAGTAAAACCTAGCACCAAGAGCTCAAGGTAAGGCCCTCAATGTAAACCTAGAGTAAAAAGATACATATCTCATTAGTATGGAGTGAGATTACCCACATGGACATTCATAAGCACTTAGGTCCCCTTTTTAAACAAGCATGGCTCTAGTCATATCAACATATTCACACAAGTGTACTACATGGTGTACAACATCATAGGGTGCCTTAGGCTAAGAGAACGTCCATGTTTAGAGTAAAATCAAGGCATAAACCAATCTGATTTAACAAGATTAACAAGTGAAATCCATATCCTTAAGAGCATGGTTTCAAGATAAGTCATTATAGTCTATAAACATGTATTAGAGTGAGTACTTAAGTCCTTATAGAGTTAGCATGGCACAAAAGTATGAGATCTTATTTCTAGATAGCATGAGACAAAATAGTGGTTACTAGTTTTGAGGTAATAACAATTCATGGATATTTAAAAGATTCAAATACTTAAGTACTGAAATCACATCATTTAGTATCCAAAGAGGCAACATGTGGGTTATGATACATGATAGATGTCTTGTAGAGGGAAGGTTGGTATGCTAGGTCAGTTCAAGCTCGTTTCAATGGAGCATAAGTTATTGAGGTACTACAAAATAGTGTTATTAGTCATTAGGATCATGCAAAAAGCAAAGTTGGTTGAGTTTTATTTATTGAAGATCAAGTAGTGCAATAAAATAGTGATTCAAAGCAATATGAATGAAATTAGGGGAAATATCCATCACCATTGGAAATTTGTGGTTTTTTCGATCATTTTAGTATGTTACACTATGGAATTTGGATATAGGATGAGGGAGATGCATAGGTTTGAAGTTTGAGCACAAAAAGATGGGATTTTGAGGGATTTATACCTAAATGGGCCGCAATTGGAGTTTGGGTGTGTTCATGTCTCCTTTCTTGGGTAGCGGCGCCTGCTGGCTCAGCAAGGACTTGCAGTTGTACACTGGTCTTGGTAGCTGGAGAGTGATAGCAGGCGGCCATTCGCGTCCTTGAACGGTTGTATTCGATGGAGGGCAATGATGAGGGGGAGTGAGAGGCTGGGAGTGGCTAGTTGTTGTCCATGCGTGGTGAGGGGGAACACGATCTGGGCCTTCCTTGGCTTGATCTGATGGTTCTCGGGTCGTCTTTGACCTCGCGAACCCAGTTCTAGGAATAGCAGCACAGCAGATGAGAGAGGGTGAGAGGAGCAAGAGGGAAGTTGGGCATGGCTTCTGCAAGGTGGTGAGAGGTAAGGTCGAGGGTTGGGAAGTGTAGGATTCCTTAAATAGGGGAAGCGAGCAACGGGTAGCATGCTGACGGCGGCCAAAAGAGGTCTTGTTTGGGAGATCGGCCTTATCTATGTCTCGCCAATTGGCTAAGTTGGTGGGTCTCACAGCCAAAAAGGGTGAGCAAGTGTGAGCCTTGGCCCTTCTTGCACTGCCATGGCTTGCTTTCCGGCCAAGATGAGGGAGAAAGGCTCCCTACCATTGGACCAGGGTTCGGTCCGTAGCATGGGGAAATCCAATGGTGGAGCGAGCTCGTACGGAGGGAGCAGGTGAGGAGGGAAAGAGTGTGAGGAGAAGGGAGGGTGAGGTGTGGCTCACACATGGGCTGGCTTGCATTGGGACAAGGGGAAAGGTCGGTCCATGTCCAGAGAAAAGAAGGAAAAAGAAGAAAAGGGGGATAAAGGTGGAAGGTATGAATTAGGGTTTTGAAGGACACAACATCAAAAGGGCATATCTTGATCATTGTAGACCGAATTCGAGCAAGAAAAGATGCATTGGAAAGATAAATGCAAGGGCTACACTATGATTACAAGAAGGGCATGAAAGTTCCTGAAGATAGGATCAAAACTAAGGGAAAGGAGATGATGAGTGATATGCTTAAAAACTTAATTGAGTATCATCCAAGTGGAAGTTTTTCTCAGAATTTATCAACTAAGCATCAAATCATATGTGTATAAGAAATTAATGGTGAGGTCAAGGGAAAATCCAAGAGTAGGAATCATATGCAAAGTGTGAAAAACTAGGTTATCACATCCTCCCCACCTGAAAAGAAATTTTTTCCCCAAAATTAACACGAGCCATTAATCAAGTTTGAATTTTCCCTTCATCATCAAGGTCATACTAGTCTTCTCATAAGGTATCATCATCGGTTACCATTTCCATTTCATTCTAACAATCGAGCAATCAAGTATTATGGTCAAGGTAAGGTCGCATTAATCATATCATTGGGGAAACATTACATAAATCAAAAAATTAAGAGGGATTATCCTATAGGTTCACCAATATGGAGAGATCACATTTTTAAGTCAAACAAATAGGTCTCTTGCATCCAGAGAACATCACGACTTTCAATGTAGTAATCGTTTAGTGTTTTTAGCCTCTATATTGTCCTAAGTGGGGGGTACACCCCCAGGATCAAGATTTCAAAATGACATTTCGAGACATGCATCATCTTTCAACATTATGGCTTCATCATGAAAATCAAAGGAAGGTCCCCTCTCCTTAGTCCATATGTGGCTTCACCCTAAATCAAAAATCAAGAGATCGACATGATCATAATGCCGATAATAACAATTTTGGGATCACAAAAGTCTTTCATCATAAATCAGGGTGATCTCCAATCTAGTATTGGGAAATGATACGAGTCAAACCATATCAAGATCAAAATCACGAGTCCATAGATCATAGATCAATATGGAGGGTCAATTTTTGGATATCCAGGTCATAGATCCAAACATTTCAAAACTAGGGTTTTATGGCTTTTACTAGACCATAGGTTGATCATCTTTTTTTTTCTTCAAATAGAGACATGAATAATCAAATATAATCATTACCATGAGTACGACCTATTATGGGCTTAGGTCAAAAGGTCAGAATTGTGAGAAAGTGGTCACCTTTCCATGCTCTAAATAATCATCAGATGAAGATTTAGAGGGGTCAAAATAGGGATGTGTCCTAGTTTAGGGGAGTCGAGAGTTAAACGTCAACCCTAGTCTAGCACATTTAGTCTATATTAATCATGATCATCAAGCATGTATAAAATAGGGAGTACCAACTATCAAGTCATATCCTATGAGATCAGGGGCTAAAATCATCATGTAGGCCCACAGTCTAAAAACTTCATATTTAAGATCAAAAATATTGTTACCTTCCTTTAAAAGCAAGGCAAGGGTATACTTGGAAATCAAATAGTCAAATAGGGCATCCCAAGAGTATGAGTATCAGAGGGAAAGATCAAGCATCCAAAATCATCATATCATGTCAAGATTGAGATTACATGGAGGCATAGTAATCAATGGGGAAGGTGCCTCGGGTATCAGAGTCTTATCATCAAGATCATGAGTCCAAGAGCATCATTACACCAAGCATAATCATGTTACAAGTCAGAATAGGGTAAAATTTGCTTAATTATGTTTGAGAATTAATCATATTGGGACATCAAAGGCACTAATTAAATAGGGACCTGATTAAACATGAGGTATAAGGTATACATTCTCCTTATTTTTCCACATCAAGATTATTGCCATTGTCCTCAAAAATAGGAAGCATATTAGTCACAATCAAGCATAGTCGAGTTTCACATGATCTGGGGGATTAGCATATGAGTACTAACCTAGAAGAGTATTAACTTAAATTGAGCTTCATAGTTACTCGTAGATCATGGCATCAATATGATATTAATCAACTCTTACCAATTATTTTGAATTTAAATTTTTCCCCATACATAGACTACCCAAAATAGAGTGGTCATGTGAGCAATGGGTCAGAGAGTAATCTCACACTTGGAATCTAACTAATCCTCGTCTAATTAGGTGGCTTGGGGTAGTCCTTAAATAAGAGATGAGATGATAGAAGACTCTCTAGGCTTTAAGAAAGAGTCCAAATCCAATCTTGGATTCACTTAGGGTAGGTAGACATGAGGAGGAACCCCATGTGGTGAACCAAACCTGCTACCTTAGTTTCACCATGGACTTAGGTTCTCCCTAGGTTCTAATGATGTGTCATGTCCTACTTACACAGAGGCTCATGTGTTTGGCTCTGATACCATTTGTCACAGAATTGTTTGTTACCCTAAGTCCACCCTCCTAATGGCTACATAGCTAAAGGCAGGTGGATTGGGGCGTCCGTTTGTAAAATGGCACAAGACACACAAGCATATTTTAGGTGAATTTAACCATTGTACTTAACAACATCGTAAGGCCTTATATTCGTGTGACAACTTCCAAAGGAAGAGTCTGTATGGCAAAATAAGTCATAGCCAATAGTTGCATGTTTCAACCATGAGGGGCCCAAATGACCGAAGCCATGGGGTCACCCTATATTCAACCAAGAATTGTGCTCCTCTCTTGACAACTCAAGGAGGAGTCATCGTGCCTTATTCCCACATCCCATGAGTTGGATATGGCACAAGGGTCATTGTATAATGGTTTGCTACATTAAGGTTTGAGGGTGTTGTTCAACACATATTATATATCAAAAGTATGAAAAGCATACCATAAGGTCACTTATGTCAAACAATATTCATAGCCAAGCATTTAGACTCTACATATACAACTAGCAACCAAGTCATAACAATAGCAATAATTCAAGAGGAGTAAAAAGTGTACCTTGCAAGTGTAGAGTAAAACCTAGCACTAAGAGCTCAAGGTAACGCCCTCAATTTCAACCTAGAGTACAAGGATAGATCTCTCATTAGTATGGAGTGGTAGTACCCACATGGACATTCTTAAGCACTTAGGTCCCCTTTTTAAACAAGCATTTTTCTAGTCATATCAACATATTCACACAAGTGTACTACATGGTGTACAACACCATAGGGTGCCTTAGGCTAAGAGAACGTCCATGTTTAGAGTAAAATCAAGGCATAAACCAATCTGGTTTAACAAGATGAACAAGTGAAATCCATATCCTTAAGAGCATGGTTTCAAGATAAGTCATTATAGTCCATAAACATGTACTATACTGAGTACTTAAGTCCTTATAGAGTTAGCATGGCACAAAAGTATGAGATCTTGTTTCTAGATAGCATGAGACATAATAGTGGTTACTGATTTTGAGGTAATAACATATCATAGAGATTTAAAAGATTCAACTACTTAAGTACTCAAATCACATCATTTAGTATCCAAAGAGGCAACATGTGGGTTATGATACATGATAGATATCTTTTAGAGGGCAGGTTGGTATGCTAGGTCAGTTCAAGATCGTTTCAAGGGAGAATCAGTTATTGAGGTACTACAAAATAGTGTTATTCATCATTAGGATCATGCAAAAAGCAAAGCTGATCAGAGTTTGATTGATTAAAGGTCCAGTAGTGCAATAAAACAGTGATTCAAAGCAGATATGAATGAAATTAGGGAAATATCCATCACTATTGGAAAGGCGAGGTTTTTTTTATCATTTTGGTATATTACACTATGGTATTTGGATATAGGATGAGGGAGATGCATAGGTTTGAAGTTTGAGCACAAAAAGATGGGATTTTGAGGGGTTTATACCTAAATGGGCCACGGTTGGGGTTTGGGTGTGTTCACAACTCCTTTCCTGGGCCGCGACACCTGCTAGCTTGGCAAGGACCCACGATTGCACACCAGTCTGGGTAGCTACAGAGTGATAGTAGGCGGCCATTCACGTCCTTGAGCGGCTGGATTCGATGGAGGGTGATGATGAGGGGGAGCGAGAGGCTGGGAGCGGTTGGTTGTTATCCACGTGTGGTGAGGGGGCATGTGCTATGGGCCTTATGTGGCTTGATCTGATGGTTCTTGGGTTGTCTTTGACCTGGCGAACCCAGCTCTAGGAACAACAGCACAGCAGACGAGAGAGGGTGAGAGGAGCGAGAGGGAAGTTGGGAATGGCTTCTGCAAGGCAGTGAGAGGTGAGGTCAGGGGTTGGGAAGTGTAGGATTTATTAAATAGGGGAAGCGGGAAGCCCTAGGGCAAAGAGAAAGCGAGCAATGGGAAGGAGGCTGACGGAGGCCAAAAGAGGTCTCGATGGGGCGATTGACCTTATCCATGTCTTTGTGAGGGCCGATTGGCCGAGTTTGTGGGTCTCACAGTGAAAAAGGGCGGGTAAGTGTGAGCCTTGGTGCTTCTTGCACTGTCATGGCTTGCTTTCTAGCTAGGACGGGGTAGAAAGGCTCCCTGCCATTGGATCGGGGGTCGATCTGCAGCACGGGGCAATCCAATAGTGGAGGGAGCTCGTATGAAGGGAGCATGTGAGGAGGGAAAGAGTGTGAGGAGAATGGAGGGTAAGGTGTGCCTCACGTGTGGGTTGGCTTGCATTGGGCCGAGGGGAAAGGACGGCCCATGTCTAGAGAAATGAAGGAAAAAGAAGAAAAGGGGGACAAAGGAGGAAGGTATGAATTAGGGTTTTGAAGGACACAACTTCAAAAGGGCATATCTTGATCATTGTAGACCGAATTTGAGCAAGAAAATATGCATTGGAAAGATAAATTCAAGGCCTACACTATGAGCACAAGAAGGGCATGAAAGTTCCCATAGAAATGATCAAAACCAAGGGAAAGGAGATGATGAGTGATATGCTTAAAAACTTGATTGAGTGTCACCCAAGTGGAAGTTTTTCTCGGAATTTATCAACTAAGCATGAAATCATATATGTACAAGAAATTCATGGTGAGGTCAACGGAAAAGCCAAGAGTAGGAGTCATATGCAAAGTGTGAAAAACTAGGTTATCACAGGCTTCCTCACTTTACATGTCGACCTGGACAAAGTAAATTCTACTACTTGGGAAAACCCTAACCTTGAATTCATTCACTAACCCAACATAAAAAAATGCATAATCACCTTCAATAAATAAAAAAATAGATTATAATATGTCAGGATTTATGTCAAAGCCTCACTCACTAGAAAATTTATAAAAAGAAAGAGAGGGGGGATGTTTCATGTGCTCATTGGTCACATTTTTACTTAGAAAAGTTTACCACATGCCCTATATACAAATAGTATATTGAAATATGATTAATATATTCCCATTATACATGTATAATTACACATTTTCAAAAGATAAGTAGCTAGAAAATCTAGGACACTTGAAGTAAGTTTGATATTAAATTCATATAAGTAGGAAATTGAGGGTCAAAAAATAAGATTGAGGTTTAAGTAGTTTTAAATGTAATTAATAATATAGGTTAGATATTAGGAGCTTCATATTTTTGAGCTTGTAAACTTCATGTACATATAATAGCTTGAGAACTAATATGACCTAGTCATCTTTCTGAAATAAAACCCTATCCAACTTATAATGGAGGAAAAACAATATGATGTTCTTCACCCAATAAAACATCACATATAGATTAGTGAAAATACTATTGAGCAAAATTGGCAACATTTTAAGCATGATATTGAGAGTTTTAGATTGACCAATATGTTTGTGGGTAAACCAAAACAATTTTTTAATAAATTTAAAAGACTCAAAACTTAGACATCTCGACTCTCTTATCATAACATAATATTAGAATTCCTAGGATATAGTCATCATTAAGTGCTAAACTCGGTAGTAAATAACTTTTAAAAGTAGAATATGAACCTATTCCAACTTAGTGATCCCATGAGATAGTAAGAGGAATGGTTGGTCACCCTAATTAGGGCATGGACTAGGGGAAGGAGAATCACAATTGTGTGATTCAGTTGAGGATGACACTTGAGCTAATAAGAGTGGTGGTGGAGAATTTATGGATAAGAACCTAGTAAGAAATTGGTTTCTTGATAGGATTTTAGAGACAAAATCTCTTTGAAGGGTGCAAGTGTTGTAACATACTGAACTTCAGGTACTAAATTTATTTCGAGCTATAATTCATAATTTATCCCTAACTTGGTCACATTTACAAATCAATCCTTTGTTTGAAGTCTCACTTGGTTATTTTGATCAATCAAAATGTTAGGTCAAATTGTATGATCTTAAAGTGGATCTTCTATAATTTTGCATGTGAGGGTTATGTGTTGGTTTTTTCCAGTCATTAATAACTTGATTATTTTTAGATAATAGTAGATAGAAACAACGTTTGTAAGGAGTCCTATTGAAACCAAAAAATGTAGGCCTTCCTGCCATCCACACCAAAATAGATAGAGTTTTCTAAAAAAACTTGCTAGTGGAGGAAGACATCATAGGGATGTAAGTCTTTAGTTAAATTTCTTGTGTCTAAATGAATTCACTCACCTCTCTTTGAAATTATTCGCAAAGTTGGTCCATCGAGTTTGGTTCCAAGAACCAGTTGATATTGATTATTGAAACTTGAATGAATTATGCAAATAAATCTGGATTTGACCAGGATTATAGAGTGCATTGAAATATAACTAGTTGCTTTGGAACAAAGACAAAACAATGTTAATGACTATATATATAAATTGTTGGATAATCAGTTAGAGAAAATTTAATAGCCTAGTTAAGAGAATTAGAATTGATAGTTATTGTTTTAAGAAATATTATAATAGAAATTAAAGAAGTGGAGAATATTTCATAACGTATAGACCTAAGTGCTAGGAGTTAGAAAGGTTTGAAACAACTAGCAATTAAGGAGTTAGTAATAGTTATATTGGACTTAATTCTATGAGTGATTGAGAGGAAACATTTGTCTTACTCCTCCTTAGGTCACACACCCATCTATCGGTTACACAGACAAATGGCAATGTTGTTTTCCAAAACCCATTCGCCTCAAGTCATGAAATTGATTTGCACCCCTCTCCTCTTTGAAACCCTAGTGGCATGTCACCTACATATTCCCTAGAAAACTAGATCAAGGCACACACAAGACCTCTAAACTAGAATAATCCTAGTCCTGCCCAGGGTGCAAATACAATCTCCACTACAACCAAGCCAACCCACCGCCACTTCATGACTCCACCTTAATTGTAAACCTTGACCACCCTTGATTCCCTTACCAATCGCTCAACACACAAAAGTGATAAGAACTGTGCCTAAGTCTTGAACAAGAACGTTGACATTGATGATCACAAATCTGGCGAGGAGAGTTGAGGCCACCAGTATGAAACTCATCTTGGAGAGTGCACACTTCACCTCCACCATGACATTGTCAACAGAATTAGAACAATGTAGTGCAGCAACCCTTTACAATGATGAAGCATCTTATGATGAAACAAGTTACTCGAATCTACCACCTTCTTCCCTTGCTCCTCGCCACACATGACTTTAGTCCCTACCACCAAAAACACTTCCAATTCTGACATACAGATCCTACTCCAACTGTCAATGCATCCTAATGAGTTGTGATATGAAACCAAGAAGGCATACAAAAATGTAGATGACACCTCCTCTCCAATAGTGGTCATCAAAGAGCCAATCCATGAGTCTCAATTCCAAATACTATAGTTGTTAGTATTTCTTCATGTTCCTTAGTATTTCATATCTGTAGAAATCATGTGAATAAGTTATAAATGATAATGAAGAGTACATATCAAGATGACTAGCCATCGTAACTGTAATCATATGAGTTATTTGGAAAACCAATTCACTTAACCATAGTTGTATTGGTATATATATAATAGTCCATGTACGGGTAATTGTAAATAGAAACTCTATAATTTAGAAACTCTAGTATCCTATGGATCTGATCATGTCATGACACTATGAAGCCCTATAATAGAGTGGACATCTTTATTAAATACTTTGAAAGTAATACAGAAAAATCATGGTAGTTAATTAGATCTTTGACTTATGTTATACATATAGTTGTACCAATGCCTAGCTATACCAGTAAAACAAGATCTACAATGAAGGTTGGTGTATATTATTGATTTTGTATATTGACAGCTGAATAGGATATTGTTGGACCTATAAAATGGATTATATTATTGATTTATTTTAAATGATCGTTTAATGAAAGGATCATTCTTGTATACATACTATTTTGTATAAAAGTAGGCATATTGATACCTATATATATATATATATATATATATATATATATATATATATATATATATATATATATACATATACATATACATATATATAACGCACTTGCTCTTATTCCTCGCATTATCTTTTCCATCTAATTTTAGATCGCTAGCTAGTATAGACATATTAGATAGAATATTAAATGATAAGGAAAACATGGTTATATCGGACTAGTGATTAGAATGAATCATAACATTAACCTATTTTAGTTGATCATTTATAATTAGTAATCCTACTAGTATGCCTATTATTATGTATGCATATCCATGTACTAATACTAATAGATATAGTAAGTATGTAACTTTTAGAATCGGTGTCTACGGTAGCTTCTAATACCATAAAGTATTACTAAAGATATGTTGGATAAAATATCAGTTAGTATTTAGGATATTTTTATAAACATACATGGTAATAACGATAGCCTATACTAATAAGTCAATTGGCTTAGTACTAATCAGGCTAATTCCCATAACAATATGTGTATTGTTGTCTAAATAGAGGTATATAATACCTTCATATATATACTAGCAATATTCATGAACCTAAGGATAACTTTGTAAACCAAATATTGTTGGTGTTTCATATAATACATGGAATTTATTACATTATAAACCTAGTTGTATTAGTAATACATTCTATTTGATCCTAGATTTTGGTAGCAAAAATATATAAATACTATGCACTAATACCATTTAAGTAGAAATATGTGATTTTAAGTAGTAATGATAAGAATAGTTTGAAATTTCATACGGTACCATGTTGCAAAAGTAAACCCTAAAAAGAGTAAATATTGAATACATTTTGTATGACTCAATACTTATCAAGAAGTCACGGATATACACATGAAGATATGTTTATTAAGACAGAAATTGAGGAATGAATGTCTTACTACAAAGAATATTATACATTTAGAATCACATGTAGAATTTTCTATAGTAGTACTTGTATCTTATTGACTTGTAGATGTGAATAACTATGAAATTACTCAGCTTATATTAATGAATGTAAACTTTAGTCATTGGATATAGTCTTTGGAGAAAGAATGTAGATCAATAGCTTGAATAGTGAAAGAAATAATCTGGATATCAATATGAAACCCTAGGTAGTATCTTAGTTAAGGAAAACAAGTATATATCACTCTTAGTTCGCACATGTATAGTCCTTAATGAAATAAGTATGCTTGTAATTGTTACCAAGTATGTTAAACCAAACGTCTACATGCATTGACTATTCAAAAGGAGAATAATATGTATAGTGGATCATATGCTCATGTAATAGGATTAGAATATGATGGAATCTTATAAATATAATACTTAATATGTAAGGGTTAGATATATGATAAGATGATGGGATACATCTTTGAACTCGATTATGTGAAACTAGCATAAGTCTTAGAAAGAAAGATAGTAGTAAAACTACAAAATTGTAATGAAATATAATTCTAAGTCAAAAGAAAAAATTGAATGTGAAATGGTTCCCAAGCCAAATGATAACCAAATTGTAACATTCTTTGTAGATCTCTCGCTCTTGGAGATTTTTTTGTTGATTATGCAATCTATGGAGTCTTGGATAAATAGAGGTAATAGATTCTCTATTTTCTTATTAAGTTATTTATTATCCCTCTTGAGTTCTATATCTTGTTTGGTAGTGAACCCAAACTTTGTGATAAGCCTTTCCTTCCTCGAAGGTCACCACTGCTTAAATCACAATTGTTGAATTTTTGTTAAAGATTATGATATCACTTGACTGGATCTAATTAGATTTTTGACTTACTAGACTTTGGACCCTTTTGGCTTTGGCCCTTTTAGATATTGGACTCGTTTGAGGTATGGTAGGTCCTGCCTCTCTATACACAGGTTGTAATGGATTAGTTGTCCCCCAGTAGAATGGTTAAATTGGTAATTAGGGTTATGTGTCATTCTTTCATAGATGGTTGAACGCATGAAACTTTAGCCCTTAAAGGAAATGATATGATAGTGCTCAATCTTCATATTTAAGATTGAACATTGAAAATTTTCTTGATATCTTGAGCCTAGATAATTTTACATAATGATTAGTGTGGAATTTCCATCTTGGATTACAAATATTGAAACATTGCTACTTGTTATCCTAATTTTGTTAAATAAATTCCACCAAATAGTTTCCTCCCAGAATTGATCTCAACTTGTATATATTTTACACCCACTTTTTAATAGTGTTGACTTGAGAGTTACATTGTCCATATTTTGATAATGACAACCATTCCAGTCCTATGTATCTAATATGTTTGTTTAAGATTGATTTCAGGCATTACGTACATGAAAAGGATCAAATTACACAAACCCTAGCTTGTCCAAGTTCTAGTAAAAAGCAATGCAAGTGTGTAATTTGGGAAATCACTCCAAATCACCTTAGATTAATTTTGTAATCACTTGTATTGATGATATGAGTTGTACCTAAGATAATAAAAAATCAAGGACACTTGATTCCAAGGTTTGGTCACTCAAAAATCATTTTGGAAAATTTGTCACAACAACTTTGTCGGTCGAGTTGGAAACTCGATCGATCCAGTGATAGATTTTCTGAAATGATCAATTGGCTAAGTTTTACACTCATAGAATGTGACTGACTCACTCACTGACCAAAATTGATTTTGACTCATCGGTCAAGTTTCCCAGAACAAAATCGACCGATAGTTTCAAAATTAGCTTTGTCAGTTAGTGGATTAGTAGAGTTATCTTTATTGAAACTCGACTGAATGTATTGTACAAAAAACATAGAAAAATGATTATAATCGTTGGAGTGTTGTTGTAAATGAAAATAGATCTATTAAAAGTTGTAAAATAGCTATTTTTTGTTCTTAAGTGATCCCACACTCAAAGGAACACCCCCAACAATATATAGGACCCCCTTGGAGTTCATTCCAAGTTTTCTCATTCTTGCTATCATTGGTCCTTGCTATAGTTGAGTGTGATACAACCTTATAAGCCCCTTTCTCTCTCTCATTGACAAAGCATTTTGTGATTATGAGTGAGTTAGGAATTTTTTAAGAGATCTACCTCCATGTGCTTGTAAATATCTCATTCCTTCCATCTTCCCAATCACCTTTCTCAAAGAGAAAAGGTTGAAGTGAGCTACTCCAAGTGAAGGCGAAGTTTATGGTCTTATTTAAGGTTGAAGAAGAGGTGACGATCTTCTCCAGATGAAGGAGAAGGGCAAGGTGAAGATTCAAGAAGAGTGGGTAATTCCTTCAAGGCCAAAGACTTGATGCAAGTGTGGGTAAATACTTGTTGAAGGATGAATACATCTTGATCAAGTGGGTAAGTCCTTGTGTAGGTGAAAGACTCTTATCTTGAGTATGTAAGTCCTTGGATGTATGGTGGTCTCCTTGTATCTCTTATGATGGAATATAAGTATACATGGGTTTTAAAGTCCTAGAGGTTGACCTCTCTAGGTAGTGGATTGACTATGTCCTAGTTTAGATATTGGAACCACTCTAACCACCTTTTCCAAGTGTATGTTTCAATATCTCTCATCCTTTCTATGATTTCTTAGATAGGACTTCAAATTGTTCTTAAGATTTTTGTTTCAATTGATATAATTTGAAGGTCTAAATATTCTTGTGAGAATTTTGAAGCTCTATTCACCCCCCTTTAGAGCCCTAAATCCAACAAGTGGTATCACAGCCAAGGATCTTCTCCAACAATCTCCCATGAGATGAGAAGATGGGTGAGAACCTACTTGGTTCACTCAACTTGGAGGGAGGCTTCTCCATGCGCCCTCAAGTCTTCAACGACACCAACTTCCTTTATTAGAAGAGGCGTATGCAGTTCTACATTCAGGGAATGAACTTTGATATGTGAAAGGTGATGATCACACCATGCAAGGAGCCAATTGGACCTATGTCAACATGGAATGAATGTTCTCTAAAATATGTCCAGCTCAATGCCAAAGTAATTAGCATCTTCTATGTATCCCTCACCCCAATAGAGTTCAACCGCATGTCCTCATGGGATACAACCTATGAGATATGGGATAAGTTGTGCATCACCTATGAAGGCACAAAGAAAGTGAAGGAGGCAAAGATATACATGTTGAACAGTCTCCTAGATAACTTCATGATGGGGAAGAAAGAAGGAGTTATCGAGATGTACTCTAGGCTCAACATCATCATCAATGGTGTAGCTACTTTGGGACACACTTTGGCTAGAGGAGCAATCAATTCAATGATCTTGAGATCTCTACCAAAGAGATGGGAGTCAAAGGTGACCTCCATTGAAGAAGTGAGAAATCTTAGTGACATCCCAATTGAGGAACTCATTGGGAATCTACAAGCTCATGAGCCAAGACTTGACAAGCAAGAAGAGGAAGCCAAGCAAGAAGAGAAGGAAGCATGGAAGATCAAAGATAGTGCCTTCAAAGCTCAAGTGGAGGTTGTCATCCTTCAATAACAACTTTCTTGTCGGACCTCTCCCTCCTCCTCTGGTGATGATGGTGGCCCTAGTGAGCATGAAGCCAACTACTCCAAGGGAAAGCACTTCAAGGCAAAGTAATCTTCTTCTTCTACTCCAAGGTGCTACAAATGTGGTCAAAAGGGACACTACAAGACTGAATGTCCTAAGGGAAGAAAGTCACACTATAAGATAAGATCCAAGGAGGAAGAGTATAATAAAGAGATCAAGTACAAGAGGAAGGAAAATAAGGAGAGGAAACACAAAAATGCAGCTCATACAGCTTAGGAAGCATCATCCTCTAGTGGCTCAAGCTCCGATGAAGATGGAGAGTGCCACCTTGCACTCATGGCCTCTACAAGTGAAGCTATTGGTGAGGTAAGTGAGGTAAGATTGCATGAGTTAGCTAAAGAAACTCTTATCGGCATGCTTGTTTCTACCCAATATTCTTTTTCTATAAATAAATCTAAAAGGGATAGGTTAGGAAAAATCATTGATGATTTGTATGCTAAACTTGAGATTCTTGAGAAAAATGAGAAAATTCATCTTGAGAGCATTGATAACTTGCAAGGACAATTTCTTGATCTTGAGCTCCAATACAATGGAGTTGAGGTAGAGAATGGTGTCAATCTTAATAACATTGAATCTCTTAAGGAATATAACTAAAAGTGCTTAAATGAGCTTGAAATACTTCAAACTAAAAATGCTGAATTTCAGCTTATTGTTGATGCTTGTAGAGATGAAAGGATTGTTTATCTCAAAGAAATTCAATTGCTAAAATCTGAAAATGCTATGTTTTTCTATTAAGTTAATGATTTATCTTCTAGACCTATTTTTCCTAGTAATGATGTTGCTTTTATTTCTCTTGATAAACTTATTTGACTAAAGCCCTCTATTTAGAGGTTGACCTTGTTCATGCTAGATATGATCTTGCTAGTTTGTCTTCTATTGTTATATCTCATTGATGACAATCATAGAATTAGAGCCTCTCTATATAAATTCCTCAAAGGGAAAAACTCCCTAAATGAAATCCTTGAACATTCTACCAAACAAAGTGGTACTAGTGGTTTGGGATTTGTAGGGGGAGCACCTAAGGGCAAGAACAAAGACAAAGGTAACAAAAAGAACAAGGAAACCTCCTTTTTCATTGGATAGTCTTCTGGCACTAAGAACCCTATGATTTGTTCTCATCACAAAAGTGATGATCACTATTCTACTTATTGTCCTTACAAACCTAAGGGGACCAACCCAAAGATGAAATGGGTCTTCAAGCTAACTCTGGATCCCAAAGTTTGAGTTGGGAACCAACAATGCCCTTTTTTGGAGGAATAAAGAAGATGAAATGTGGATAGTGGTTGCACTAAACACATTACAGGTGACATAAGCCATTTCAACAACTTCGCTAAGAAGAAAGGAGGTTCAGTTACTTTCGGGGACAATAAGAAAGGTAAGGTGAAAGGTGAGGGTGATGTAGGTGAATCCTTGTGTATCAAGAATGTTCTTTTTGTGGATGTCCTACATCACAACTTAATAAGTGTAAGTCAATTATGTGATAATGT